>OW240923.1:93835427-93989707 GCA_933207985.1 Pelobates cultripes | reverse complement strand
CAGTGAAACAGACAGAAACAAGACGTGAATCAAAAGTAGATACTGAAATATGATTAATTAGCTGTGTCTATGTGATGTTCTGCTGGGAAACGCATTTGATTTTCTACAGACTATGACAGTATAAATAACTTTTAGTAAACCATCTTACAAATAAAGGGGAAAAAATTGCATTACTCTACTATTATCCTCAATAGTTTATTAATTAAACAGAAGATGCCAATTACATAATACTGATCAACACTGATTTGTTTGGAAATGGAAAGTAAGTCAAAAATGATGCTGTTCACAGTCTATACCAGGGATGTTTCTTTAAGATAGGTTGACTGTGGCTTATAGACCATGGGCTGGCAAAGAATTATGGGAAATATAACCTTTTCACTGCTGGGATATGATACTAGACAAGTAGACAAAGGAACAGGTAGCGTAAAAAATTAGCAATAAATGTATAAAACAAGATCGTTTTATCCACCTGAAAAAGCCCCCAAAAATGTGAAACGCATTGTGGTCTTATATTATCTTTTGTTTAATATAGTATTTTTGGCTACCTTACCATTTGTAGAAAGCCATATACTTTTTAGAACCTTAAACATTTTATTTTATTAATCACCTGGCACCTTACTTCTCTACTGAACCATACAAAGAATCATTGGTGGGGATTATACCATGCATGCCTAACTCATAGAGCAGTTAGTCTGCTCCACCAAGAGTAAGTACACTTCATTATTACTGTGTATATACCTACCTCAATTGAGAGCACCATTGGCCTTTCTTTCTTTTTTATATTCTACCATATCATCTTCCTGGTACCAACTACTACCTGAAAATATCCTGCAAGTGGGGGTACAATACCACTGCATACTGTTTCTCCTAGAGCTAGTTATATCTCTATAAAATGTGAGTTGGCATTTTTATACATTTTAGAAGCACTCACTTTATCTTTTATCAAAATTACACTATTGGTCTCTCTGTTTTATGTTTTCTCATATGCTGCTACTGAAATGAATTGTCCCCCAAGCATTTTAAGAATATTTGAAGATGCATTACCTTCCACCCAAGACTGTATTTTATCTACTGGTATTTTTTGGACTTTATCATAGATTCATTGTTACTGTATCTTCAGATAACTTTTGTACTTCATATCTTGTTTTATACATTTATTGCTCATTTTTGGCTCTGCCTGTGCCTTTGTCTACTTGTCTAGTTCTCCGTTAGGGATAGAGGGAATCCCCTATCTCAGGCATGCTGCCTCCTATATATTCTTTTGTTTAGTTGTTTAGCGCTGTTCCTACATCGTGTTTGTTTTTTAATATGATACGGCTTACACTCACTAAATAAATACCCGTTATAGGCCTCAATTTTATATTTTTGGATACATTTTTCAAATGATTTATATATATTTTTTTAGTAAATTTTTAAATTATTTAATATTTTGTTTTCATATTTTGATAATTTTTATATATTGTTATATATTATATAGTTTTGATATTTTAATATTTTGAAAAACTATATTAAAAGTTTATCCTAAACTATTAATTTTTTTTAAAAAAATCTAAAAATGAACTAATTAAACCATTCCATGAAAATAAACAAGAAGAAAATGGGATGAACCCAGAATATTAGGCTACAATTCAAGCAGCTCTTTGTAGGATTCTGTGGAAAGGCATGAGTTAATATTTGCCATTAAGGCAAACATATGGATAAGGCTGTTTTGTTTTTATAGTCTGGGTTCATGAATCATCTGAGTAATAACATTATTTAAAATTACAACTATTAAAGTTACAGTTATTCCAAAACATTGGTTGATCTATTGTACACAGATAATGCAATAATAGAACAAATGCGAACATCCAATTTTGTACCTACTTGAGACATGTCGATATTTTTGTGTCTGCAAATGGAAATCATTTATTTCTTCTGCTTCAAGCTGAAAGGCTGTCAGTGTAATAGGTTGCTGGTTTTTAAAAGTCCATATCTTTTTTTTATTTTTTTTATTAACGTCTTTTATGCGTTTTCTTATTGATTTATGTAGATGACCAATGGATTTTTCACATGGACCCCTGATGGCTCGCCTACCCTGTCAAACATTGACATCAGAATCCCACAAGGTATTTTTGGCATGTTTGGTATCTATTTGTAGGGGGTTGTCATGTCTTTGTTCTTAATGCCTTTAGATTGTCATCTTGTTATACCAGCTTAATAATGTGATGTATATTTGAGAAAGTATTCTTGCAACTCTTCTCTACTAAAAACTTCTGTAGCAGCTGACCAAGTGGATAAACACACTCTTCCGACAAATGCATGTGACTTGCTGATATTTAGGAAAGAGGGTCGAAGAGCAGCCACCAGTAAATCCGTACTCTGCCGTTAAATATAACAAGTCTGACGGGCCAATAGCCCACTTCATATGTGGGAAAAAAATAAGCTGGAACACTGCAGATCATTTCAGATATGTGTTACATACAACCTCTCCCTTTCATGAGTTGTAGACCTTTATTAAGCCTACATGCGGCTTACAGCTGGTTTCTGAGAGCAAATAAAAGAGTAATGTATTGCTGTATTGCTCCCCAGTGCCACTGCGATTTGTAAAGGTCACTTTGACCTTGAGGGACCTTGAGTCGTATCACTCTGCTTAGTCAATGCACCATGACATTTATTATTCAACAAAATGGTCTGAGTTCTACATAACTCAACATATATTTAGGATTATTTTAATTGTTTTTTCTTATTGTACAGGCAGGTTTGCATTTTTTTAAATCACCATATTGTTACATTAAGCCCATACACTTACTTCCACCAGGGTTGATCCTTTGTGTTTGTTGATACTCAGTATAACTGTCTTTATTTCATGAATGTGATTCATTTCCATAGTGTCGTAGTCATTACAGCCTTTGCTGGAAAGAAACTCTCTGTATCTGTCAGTGATTTTGACTCCGAAACACTCCTGCCATCCGGTGACAATGAATGCTCACTATGGATCCGTAGATGTTTTATAACGACTGCATATTCCTTGATGCTTAGCCAGCCCAAAAGCTGTGGGATCCTCGTGGGAAATGTAGTTCTCAATATTCTACAATCAAAGACAACAATGAAAATTGTCTCAATTTGAGGGATTTTTGTACTTCATATTCTGCAGAGTGTTTTGAAATTGTCCTTGAAAATGTTAATGATAATAATGCACATATCTAACAGAAATACATTGTTTTAGGAATTCCTTAAGGTTAGGTATATTCTAATCTCACAGTTGTAACTTTTGTTTTCCTGAAGGTCAGCTGACAATGATTGTGGGACAAGTTGGTTGTGGGAAGTCCTCTCTGCTGTTGGCCACCCTGGGTGAAATGCAGAAGATTTCCGGTGAGGTCTATTGGAATAGGTAAGTATTTTCTATATTTTTTATATGCGGTCCGCTAGGGGCAGGTCATGCCAAACTAGACGTGAATGTAGTGGGAAAAGAGATCCATGGCATATGTGATTTCTCCAGCTAAATAGGAGTCCACAGCAAAGGTCCAGCCAGAGTGGAAGTAGTGTCTACTGGTTTGGTTACATGAATACATCAATGGCGATCTTTGCTTTCATATCTGGATCTGCAAGGAGAAAATATCTACGTAGGTCAGTGTGCTCCTGCTTTAAACAGACCTCAAGTTGTTTTTTTGATCTGTGATCGATTAGCAACATTCTTCAAATTTCACCACCCGTTCTATATAAGAGGTATGCAGACTATGGAGGTTTTTCTAACTAAAAGAATCAATAATAGTAATCTTGTTTTATATGTATAGAAATAAGAAAAACAAAAAAAACATAAGATAGATTTACAAATTGCAATATACTTTGATTGATCATTTGTATGGTGTTGCATTTTACATTTTAAAGACTGTTTAACCTTTAGACCCAACTGTGATCAAATGGTAAGAATTAAAAGCTAAAATGAGAATCTTGCAGTAGTCTTTGTACTGATTGATTGACGTCAATGCTCCATTGTGTGAGTCTTCAGGGAAATATGTAACGTTTAAGAATTTAACATTTTGGGTGGGCTGGATTTAATCCAGCATCATTGCATGGATTCACATAACATTTTTGCAGACTTTTTTCATTTATTCTAAAAAGAAACAGAATAATTTACAATTGGGAAAACAAGATTAAAATCTCATAGGAATCTGTGAGATTTTTTTTGATATTGGTTAAATTAAAACCATGTCAATATGAGACATCAGACTATAATCCCCACCATGGTCACTTCTGGGTGGCAGTCCTAAGCAAACATTATTAAAAGGTTCGCCAAGCACCATAACCACTACAGTTGGTTGTATGTCTCATTGCACCGCTTATCATGCAGCTTATTGGACAGGTTATTGTAGGATTATTGGCCGGGTTATTGTATTGCTTAATGTAAGGATTATTGGACGGGTTATTGTATGGCTTATTGCGTGACTTAGTGGACAGGTAATTGGATAGCTTACTGGTCAGATAATGGTGCAAAGAACCTATGCTGTTTGCATTTCACCATTTTTGACAGCTTTAAAGGGACACTATAGTCACCAAAACAACTTTAGCTTAATGAATCAGTATTTGTGTATAGATCATGCCCCTGAAGTTTCCTGCTCAATTCACTGCCATTTAATTACTTTTGTTTCTGTTTATTCAGCCCTAGCCACACCTCTCCTGGCTGTGACTGACACTGTCTCAGGGCCATCTTTTCGCATGGGCATGTTGGGCACTTGCTCGGGGCCCCACAAGTATAGCCCATGTTCCTAGGCAGACGGGGGAGATCCTTTGATCTCTCCTGCCGGCCCATGGAGAGCAGGCCCTGCTCAGTTGCTTTGGGCCCCCTCTGCCGGTGAGGAGATCAATGAGTATACACACAGGCAAACTGCTGAATACACAGTTTGTTTGTGTATTCAGCAGTCTGTGTGTGTACTCTGCAGTCGGTGTGTGTGTGTATTCAGCAGTTTGTGTGTGTGTGTGTATTCAGCAATCTGTGTGTGTGTATTCAGCAGTCGGTCGATAACTTATAATTTTATGTATTCAGCACTCAGACTGCTGAATACACACACACACACCGACTGCTGAATACACACACACACAGATTGTTGAATACACACACACCGACTGCAGAGTACACACACCGACTGCAGAGTACACACACAGATAGACTGTTGAGTATAAACAGACAGACTGCTGAATACAGTCTGTTTGTGTATTCAGCAGTCTATGTATGTATTCAGCAGTCGGTGTGTGTATTCAGCAGTCGGTGTGTGTGTGTGTGTATGTGTGTGTGTACTCTGCAGTTGGTGTGTGTGTGTATTCAGCAGTCGGTGTGTGTATTCAGCAGTTGGTGTGTGTGTGTGTGTGTACTCTGCAGTTGGTGTGTGTGTGTATTCAGCAGTCTGTCTGTCGATAACTTACAGTTTTATTCCCGTGAGTTGTTGTGTAGGTAGGGGCCCAGTGCACTACTTTGCCCGGTGGCCTTTAATGCTGTTTAGATGGAACTGCCTAGTCTGCATGAAAACAAAAGGATTTCATTTTCAATAAGATGATACTTTAAAAGTTTTTATCTCCTGCTTTGTAAATAGAACTTTAATTACACACAGGAGGCTCCGACTGGGTCTAGCAAGCTATAAACAGAACAGGAGATGAAAATGTCTAAATTAAACAGAATTTGCAATAAAGGAAGTGAAAACATTAGATGACTCTTTACAGGAAGTGTTTATGAAGGCTGTGTAAGTCACATGCATGGTGACCTTCTTCTGTCCATTGTTCATACCCTTACTCTAACATGCGCTTGCAGGACTTCTTGCTGGCAGCTTCCCAATCAGACTCTCCCCTAATCTTCAATCCTCTACGAAGTCTTTAGAACCCAATATTTCTGAATAGCCTATAGATGCCCAGGGTAGCTGTCAGTACTCTCTCAACTTAATGAGTGCGTCCGTTCAAACTTTCTAATTTTGCTTATTTCCTACCCTGTCACATCGGTACTATCCCGAACGCTTCCCTTCCTATTGTATTTTCATTTCCACCTCCTCTAGATTGTAAGCTCACCAACCTATTATTCTTGCATAATTTATAATAGTTTGTCTCATTATTTGTTAAATCCCCCTTAATAGTATTGTGAAATGCTGCAGAATAATTAATATAAATACCAATAATAATAAACTGTAATGAGCATGGCGCTTGGAGCGTCCCTTCGTTAATTTTCTACTTACTCTTTTTAGCCGAGTGTAATAGGATTAGGAATTGAGTTGCCTTATTTCATTTATTATATAAATAATACATTGAAAACATATTGCCTTATGTTTGCTGCCATACCCCAATATTTTCAGATTCTGCATTGAGAAGAGGAAGTATCTGAAAGCTTTCAGTCAGTCCTATTTGTTTAATTGCTAAGTGTATTCCATAAACTTCCTAGACCGGGTTTGTGTGATACTTACAGTATATGGCCAGTCCTCAACAGTTTCATTAATAAAAAGACATGAATAAAACTTCTATTGATAAAAGCTGTGTTTCAGCTTTATTAAATATATATATTTTTCATTCGTGTTTTCAGATTTTTTTTTCAATATATTTTCTAAACGAGAGCGCCTGTCAGAGGGAGTGGTATGGTCAACTATGGGGGCACTCACTATACATGTAGTTGGAAGGCTTGAAAAAATAAAGAGAACACAGTGGACCTTCTTGCACTACTACCTACCTCCTACTACCTACCTACTACCTACTCAAATAATGCAGGCTGATATAATGCTTTGAATGCAAGTCATGTATAATTGTTTCCCAAATGTGCATATCAGATAAATTGTACTCAGTGTACTTTTTGGAAGAATGAGTAGTTATCTTATCGTGTCTGGACTGGTT
Source organism: Pelobates cultripes (assembly GCA_933207985.1). NCBI lineage: Eukaryota > Metazoa > Chordata > Amphibia > Anura > Pelobatidae > Pelobates > Pelobates cultripes. The sequence goes on along the minus strand of OW240923.1, from coordinate 93,982,864 downwards.
CGAGCTGTGTAGTCTGCAAGCAATCCATTATCTCCATCTATGAGTCTAATGACCTGTTTAATAGGACAATGCACTCACATGGTTACTCCTGTTTAGCCAATGTGAACAGATGCTGTCATTAATAAGGCTGGTGTACACAGACTGACTCTAAATATGGAACGTTTTAGGAGAATCATTTTGCTCAGAGTGTAAATCACTGTTTAATTTATTTGTTCAGCCACAGATTGTCCCCATTAACCAGGTTTAAGTGATGTTTATTCTTGCTTGTTTTTTGGTTTACAGCAGCGTACCTGATAGCGAAACAGGGGAAGATGTCAGGTGCGTTTTATAGCAATGTGTTTTATGGTTTGAAGATTTGCTTGATTTAACTAGGGATGCAATTTTCGATAATTAAACACTACCCACAACCCAAACAACTAGTAATTTTATTTATTTTTATAAATATGTTTATAGCTTATATTGTAAGCACCGATAATGCAATAACTCCCTCACACACTGTCCCTTAAAAACACTGGTACTAAAAAAATAAAACGTACTATATGCAGTGTGCATGAATAAATGTGTCTGTTAATATGTGTAAATGCAAATCCATGTGTGTACAAAGTGTATGTATGTATGTATGTATGTGTGTGCAATAATTACCAACAGATATGTAGATCTATCTATCTCTCTATCTCTCTCCATCTCTATCTCTATATTTATATATTTCTCTATATCTATATCTATCCTCCCCAGTATGAATGTCGTGGGCCTGAAATCCCAAGTTAGATGCTTAGCTTGGCTATTTTAGTCTAAAGTATGGAATTTTGTATTCAGTTCACTACATTTAAACTTTTAATAAATAAACACCAGACCTAAGTCACGATTACTGTCAATGTATTCTTCATTTCCACATGTCCTTTGAAACCCCAGTATTTCATTACAGAAGAATATAATTATTGCCCATGCTGTTTGTGATTTCATTTTCTTTCTTCAATTTCTACAGCCCAGAAAAAGAAACTGCTGTAGACATGGAAATAAGGTAATTAACCATAACCACATATTTCAGAAACTAGATTGCAAGCTCTTGGGCTGAGCCTCTTACATCACTGCAATGTGTTTAACGTCAACAGTTATTTTACTTGCTATGTCTGCCCTGTGTACAGCTTTACAAAATATATTGGTTCTACATAGTCAAGAAATTATAAGTATCTTACAACAATTTTATAATTTGATTTAAAGAAATCTATATATTTTTTATATTTGTCATTTAAAGAAAAGATTCTGATAGGATTAAGCTTGCTGAATGTGTTTCACTGGCTGGAGAGTAGACCCGTAGATTGCTTCTGATCGCGTTCAAAACTGTAGGCTGCTGTAAATCTGCCTTTTTTTAGTGGACGCTTTATTTTCAGGCCTCTTGGGAGAGGTAATGTCACAGGAACTTACTGCAGTTGTGTAAAACCATCAGAAAACTTGTAAGGCGCGGACAGGAATAAATCTGAACAGCTGGGGTGTTACATAAGCAGAACTACTTTGAAATTTTGCATTTTTAGCTGAACACCTAATTGCTATTTAAGCCTGTTTCAGGCGATAGCTTGTTTAAATCGGTGCCATTTCCTGAGTACCTCTCGTCGCTTTGGGACCTATTAATCAATGAAAACCTGGAGCCATTGTTGGTCTTAAATGCAAGAACTATAGAGACCATTGAAATGTTCTTGCTGATTGTGGCAAACAAATTAATTCCCCATAATTTATGCTATCTAGTAACCAAAGTCTTTCAAACAAAATCAGATTTTAAGATGCAATTTCTGTGAGTCTATTGAGCTTCCAGAGAGCTCAATGAAGCAATACATCAATATGTCAATATATCTTGGGCTGCAGGTATTATAACCTATAGCTTAGCCAAAAAGCTCGTCCCTATGTATTTCTCAGCCGGCATATGTTCCCTCCATGTTGAGAGCCCGAAACTCCAGTAGTAAAGGATTAATTTTTAATGTTCTTGCTGATTGTGGCAAACAAATTAATTCCCCATAATTTATCTGTTTTTTTTATATGGTATATAAGGCCCACACTGCCCAGTGCTGTTTGATGTGACAGTTCAATGCTTAGTACATGGTAAGGCGGGCGCTAGGTAAATCCCCTTGTGCCCTACCACGTGAAGGGGCAAGTGGGATAACGGAATGGGAGTTAACAAAAAGGAATAGAGCAAGTATCCTCTAAGCCAGAGGCTAAAGTTATTAGAAGTTTGTCAAGGGTTCAGGTAAAGTCTTAGAACCTCCTGGACTAGGAGACACAGCAGTCTGCACCCGGTGGTTGTTGCTACTAAAAACCCCACCATCAGACTCATCTTGGGGTATACGGTATCACAAAATCTTTATTATTCAAAATGCAACTATGTGGTAACCTTTTATCTGCAGTAGATTGTAAACTTAAAAAAAATGAATAAGCAGTACTCGGTGCTTAGAAAATATTTACAAAAAATACAATCTCATGAAATACATCTAACTGAAGTATCCCTTTAAGATAATTGTTACACATACAAACAAGATAAAATTTTATACTACAGAATATTATTACACCTTCAACTCAATAACCCAAGTGAAAATACTCTCCCAGGTTTAGGGTGAAGTGCAATTCCATCCAAATATTCTGCATTATAAAGTTTTGTTGAAGGTGTAACAATTTTCTTAAAGGGATATTTCAGTTGGAGGTATAGGAATTCCATGAGATGTATTTATCCAAATATTTCTGAGCACCAAGTACCACAACACTATTTGTGGTGATAGGGTTATATGATATTGAAGTGTTTGCAGCTGCACATTCATTTAGTACACTTGCATATATAGCACTTTGTATAAGCTGTAGAAGTGCTTAGCACTTTTTTTTTGGTAATTAAAAAAAAAAATATATATATATATATATATATTTCCACATTGTTTGTCTAACAGACTATAGCTGAACTGATTAGTTATGGTAGGGTGTGGAACTGCACTCTGTCCCTTTAAGTAGTATGTAGCTGGGTGCAACTTGGGACAGTCTCAGTACCAGAGACCAAATGCTGAGTAACAAAAATAGAAGAAAGGTCCAGGCACTCCAAAGTACATACCAGGCAATTTTATTGAACCTACTCCATCACAACGTTTCGACCTACACGGTCTTTGTCAAGCTTGTCAAGCTTGACAAAGACCGTGTAAGACGAAACGTTGTGATGGAGTGGGTTCAATAAAATTGCCTGGTTTGTACCTTGGAGTGCCTGGACCTTTCTTCTATTTTTGTTACATAGCTCAACTGAAGGCGGGACGCGCCAGATTGAACCGAGAATGGAGTATGCGCCATAAGTAGGTAGCGTACAGTTTAGCCGCCCTAAATACACATTCACACTGCATCCCTCTGTAGAGACAGCAGGGATTAGCTCTTCCACCATGTCTACGGGTTTAGTTCAGGCGCCCGCCTTACCATGTACTAAGCATTGAACTGTCACATCAAACAGCACTGGGCAGTGTGGGCCTTATATACCATATAAAAAAAACAGATAAATTATGGGGAATTAATTTGTTTGCCACAATCAGCAAGAACATAAAAAATTAATCCTTTACTACTGGAGTTTCGGGCTCTCAACATGGAGGGAACATATGCCGGCTGAGAAATACATAGGGACGAGCTTTTTGGCTAAGCTATAGGTTATAATACCTGCAGCCCAAGATATATTGACATATTGATGTATTGCTTCATTGAGCTCTCTGGAAGCTCAATAGACTCACAGAAATTGCATCTTAAAATCTGATTTTGTTTGAAAGACTTTGGTTACTAGATAGCAACCTTTCATCAAGAGGTCTATTGAAATTAACTAGCTTATTGGAAACATTGTTACTCATATATTTGAGACAAATTGTTCTTGTGGGAGCCAAGGTTTGGACTTTTTACGCCTATATATGTAGCATTTATTTTAGGAATAACCAACTGGTTTTATGGTTTATTTATTTTTCTTTTTTACTTGAATATTACTATTTTTCACTTTAATATTACTATTATTCACATTTTGATTGTGTACTATTGTTCTCGTATCCCTATATGAGGGAACTATTCTTAATTTTAGCAATAAAGGTTATTTTTTTAACTAGTCTCTCACCACTATCTTTTTTCTATTTAAATGCTAAAACCCCTCTATCTTGAGTGCTGGAACACCAACCATCACTATCAGTGAAATAGTGACAGACAATAAATACATCTATTCATTATTCTGTTTTTACTATTTATCATGTTGCAATTGAAGATTACATTACTGAGAATTTAATGTTTTGCTAATGAATCCCCAAGATGACACTGTGTTCATCATGTTAACTTCTATCAAAAATGGTTTCTAACTGCCGCTACAGAATACACTTGGCAGAGCTGCAATGGTTTACTAGAAATTACTATGGCTAATTTGACTTACGTACAATTGTTGGACCCCTGACATGGCAGTCCGAACTCTGCAATTACATGCTTCATTTTATGTTACTGCCTGATCAATATATTTATATTCTGTCCATTTACAGAACTGATTGCACAATCAATACGTAGGCTGTTTTTTGATCCCCCTCAATGAGGGACATTACTTGTAACTATAAACAGAATCTCCAGAAAAGAATGTATTTCTTTTTACCACCAGTAATAGTGCTGGTATTCTTAATTACATTGTTAACAACTAAAAAAACAAACACATTTGTAAAAGTGTTGCTAATAGAAATGTGTAGCTAACATCTAAATGTGGAGCAATTACCGTGGAAACTGTGGAATGTTCCTGTGGAGTTCATTCATTTCCATAGTAACGCCAACTAGAAACCTTCCCCATTTTTACGGAAATGTTCCATACGTCACATGTGTTTTCTTGGAATGGAATGTTTGTCCTGTTTGCCTATTGTACAGCATAGAAACATAGAAACATAGACACATAGAATGTGACGGCAGATAAGAACCATTCGGCCCATCTAGTCTGCCCAATTTTCTAAATACTTTCATTAGTCCCTGGCCTTATCTTATAGTTAGGATTGCCTTATGCCTATCCCACGCATGCTTAAACTCCTTTACTGTGTTAACCTCTACCACTTCCTGGTATTATTTTTAAACCTTTGTCCTTCTAATTTAACCCTAAGTCCTCTTGTTGTGGTAGTTTTTCTTCTTTTAAATATAGTCTCCTCCTTTACTGTGTTGATTCCCTTTATGTATTTAAATGTTTCGACCATATACCCCCTGTCTCGTCTTTCCTCCAATCTTTACACGTTAATCTCCTTTAACCTTTCCTTCAGCATTGAAGAATATATTGACGCAATATAAATAATTGTAATTTAAGGGAATGTCTATTCATATGTTGTTGTTTTTTTTTTCTTTTAAAGTAATATAATTATTAATTAAATAATTGGGGTTTTACTATAAAATATTGAATTGGTTTGTTTGTGCTGGGTCTCTGGTAGTGGTCAGGGTGTGGCATTAAAGGAACACTATAGGGTCAGGAACACAAACACACATTCCTGACCCAATGTTAATACCACCATCTAGCCACCCTGCTCCCCCCTCCTCCTTGCCTCTCTAAATATAGTACATTTGTACTTGTATTAAAGTCTGCAGCTGCTGGCTCTGCCCCTGATCTGCCTGCTGTCTACTGACATCATTAGAAGTGGTGGTCTGAGCCAATCACAATGCTTCCTCATAGTATTGGCTGAGACTGTCAAGGAAGCAGATCAAGGGCAGAGCCAGCAAAAGACCAAACACAGCCCTGGCCAATCAAGATCTCCTCAGAGAGATGCATTGAATCCAGGGCCAGCACGTCCATAAGGTGGCACAGGCGTCCAGTGCTCTAGGTGCTCTATGGGAGGAAGTTTCCAGTGACCAGCAGGAGGGAAGCACTCCCTTCTACCAGGCCACCTTCTGGACCCCATGGCGCAGCGTGCGGCTGACATGGCATCTGAGGCGGCAAGGGAGCTCTGATTTCCCTGCTCTGCTCCCTTGGGCACAATTTGCTGATGCCACAGGAGCCGGAATATTACATAATTCTGGCTCCCGCCATCAGTAGACAGCCCGCAAGGCAGCAGAGCAGGGAGATCAGAGCTCCCTCGCCACCTCGGATGCCAATACAGATGCATGCCTCACAGTAGCCCCACTAGACCACCAGCGCCAGCTCTCCAGGTAGGGAGGCTGGGTGGAAAGTTTTAATTATAAAATTATTAATAATTAGTGAGTGTATGTGTATGTTTGTGTGTGTGTGTTTGTGTCTGTGAGTGTATGTGTGTGTTTGTGTGCGAGTGTATGTGTGAGCTTATGTGTGTGAGTGTGTGTCTGTGAGTGAGTGTATGAGCGTGTCTGAGAGTGTGTGTGCGCGCTTGTCTATGAGTGTATTTGTGTGCATGTGAGTGTACGAGTGTGTGTGTCTGTCAAATCAGTGTGTTTGTGAGTGTCTGTCAAATCAGTGAGAGTCTGTCATTGAGTCTGTGTGTGACTATCAGTGTGTGTCTGTCATTGAGTCTGTCAGTGTGTGTGTGTGTCTGTCAATGAATGAGTGTGTTTCAGATCAGATAGTCTGTGTCTGTCAGTGACCTCTGTGTGTTGAGTGTGCGTTATCTTCCAGTTCTGGTTCATCTTCAGCTTCTGACTTTTCATCTTCTACTGTAAGCCACAACACTATTGTCCTTTTGTACTTAGTCATGAGTTTAAAACAGGAGTCAGTGCAACATATCACGGGAACTTGGCAAAAAATGGAGTGATAATACCTGTTTTCATCAGATGTTGAAGATATCAGTTGATGAGAAAGGAAGAAAAACGTTCTGACTTTTCCCCCAAAAAATTATCTCATCCTTTATGGCAAAGTACTCCGCTCGGCCTTATGATGTCTTTTGATGACAGTGGAACTTAAGATTTCAGTAAAATGATTTTTACATAAAGATTGAATACACTATAATAATAGTCCATAGTTTTAGTGAGAGCTGGTTTAAGAAGATTTAAGTGAATTCTAACAAATATAGAGCTTCTGCGGTGGTTAGCTACTATGTAACATTCCACCAATCAGAGGTTAACTTGAAGGACAATCAATGCAGTCTCACACAGCACAAAAATAGTTAATGAATTGCAATATTTAATTTCTTTGGTAAATGAATAGCCTACTGATTTCCAGGCAGCTTAGTAGAAGAGAATGGCTGATATATAATTGTTACACTTTATCAGATTTAATGTTTCCTCCAGGAGGATCAATATAATAACTGAAAACAGAATCTGCAAAATATTGGCAAAAAATAACGAGTATTTGACTGTATCTATTACACGGCAGTGCCCCTTGTAATTATGGGCTTAGACTCAGAAGACCGTTCTGAATAAATCTCAGAAAATTAATTCCAATTTATTCGTTTGCATTTCACTCAGTGAACACACACACAGCTATGCTGCATGCTGTATAATGACAAATCCATTATTGGATGACCTGAGAATATTTATTAAATTACAAATTATAACACACACCAGCAGAGTAACCTTTAAAAAACATACGGGAGCTAACAAAGAATATTTGTTGAGATTGACTAATATAAAATTTACTGTGTAGAACCATCCAAAATGAAGCCCTTGAATCAAACATAAAGTTATTAAAATAATCATGTAACTTAAAGGGTTAGTCTAAGTATCATAATCATTACAGCCCGCTGTAGTAGTTATGATGCAAGGAGTACCCTGGTATGATTCCCTTTTACCTGGGTTCCGAGGCTCCTGATCATTGGCTGAGTGTATCAATGACATTCTGTACATAGAAATATTCACAGAATTGACATTAGTAAGCCAGGTACTCTAGATCTGGGTTGCCCGATGATCAGTGGCGTACTAAGGGAGGGGCGGGGGGGGCGGTCCGCCCCGGGTGCCACCAGGGTGGGGGGTGCCATGACCAGCACCCCCATGCTGCAGCCGCCCGAGCGCTCTGTAGAGAGCCTCAGGCGGCTGCAGCTTTGCCCGGGCCGTGCGTCCATGAGGGCGGACCGCACCGCCCGGGCGCAGCCTGAGGAGAGGGGCTGACAGGAGAGAAGCGCTCAGCGCTCCCTCCTGTCACTCCCTCTATGTAGCGTGGCTGAGCCCAGTGTAGTCGGCGGGTACAGGGAGCAGCTGTCTCCTGTACCCGGCCGGACTAACAGGAAGTGCACACTGAGCCGGAGGTGGAATTAGACTTCCGGTAGCAATTGGGTTAAACTTTGTATATCGACTCCAGGCACCATTACCACTTCAAATCCTTAAAGTAGTCATGGTGCTTGGAGTAACCCTTTAATAACAGATCTCAAAATGATAGAAAGGGGCGTTAAACCTGTCAAAACATTTGTATTTAAATATTTCAAAGAATAGTTTCTATTTTACGTTTTACCAGTTTCCTTGCTGCTATATTACCTGTTTCTTGCACTGCCACCTCTCCTCTAAATCCACTTATACTTCGAAGGAAGAGGGCAGAAGGGAAATAGTGGCCAATATTTACTATTAACCTCTCACATGCTGCACATCGGGTAAGGAAATAAGGAAGGCCTTGTTAGCAAGCTCATGTTGTTAAATGGAGGGTTTCATGGTCCCTTGCTTGAATTCTTGCGTTGAAGCAGAGTGACTCTCTTACTTCTGGCATGTATGTCAACAAATAGTCCACTCATCACCACCCCTTCCTCTCTGTTGTTAAGGTATATTTGTTAAATCTGTAAATTTTTATGAAACTAAAGAAAAGAACTTACAATAGCTTCTAGCCACAGCCCCAGCCACACTCTTAAAATTAAAGTGTCCCCCTTTGTCCACCTGAAATATTAAGAAGTATGATAAAATCCAGTGGACATTCACATCGATTCAGATGCTAAATTGAGATATGGAGAAATTTTGTGAAAAGTTTCCAGATATTTGCCTTCAATTGCCCCCTGGTTGTCCCAGATTGTGTTTGCTATCTAGGTTAGATTAGAATTGTCCTTTACCCTTCTATTCATTTGAACTTTATAAGAAGCACAAATATTACATTAGAGCCAGAGACAGATTTAAGCTACAGACAGATTTACACTCATAGAAATTCCAAAAGCAAATCCTCGCTCAAAGCATCAAAATATTACCTTTCTCATTTATTTTGAAGTGATTTAAATGCAAGCTGCGTAATGCTACAGATTTGGATTATTAACAGGGAGGAATGTAATTAATTGTTAGAGTGTACAAACCGCCCTGACCTCTGAGGTTTTTCAATCATCTTGGAAATCCTGCTTGCAGTAATTGGTCCTAAATTGAATCATTACCCGTTAATATCCATTTATTGCTGCCTTACCAGAGCTCATGAACAGATTCTGTTCAAGTCTATTAGGTGGCCCAACGGCTAGCAAGAAATTCACGAGGCTCAGGAAAGCTTACAGCAGGGTTGCTGAAAGGTAGACCTCAGCTGTACCAGAACGTCAAATCCCTTGATGCTTTGTCAGTCTTTCACCAGTCCTCTCTAACAGTGTGTTTGTCATTTCACCGTTATCCAGAGAGCAAGGATGTGCATTAAATTATAACAACAAGTCTTATTAGTTAGTAGACTTGTGCGTTTGGATTTGGCCAAATTGCTTTTCGTCTGAATTTGGGTCAGTTTGTTTGTTTTTATTGGCCGTATTCCATATCTATGAAGTGCCGGATGGATTTATAACTGAGAAATTAATAAGCGTAATTCTGAACATGTTTAATTTATTCGGTATTCTGAGTTCTGTAAGTGGCACAAAATGTAAAATAAAAGAGATGACTGCAAAAAAGATAATTACAAGGGGACAGCCACTAAATTCACAGTTCATGTAAGAAGTGAGCAAATAGAAGGAAAAAAGGATAAATAAATACAAGCTATCTATCTATCTATCTCTCCATCTATCTGTCTATCTATCTATCTATCTATATATCTGTCTATCTATCTATCTAACTATCTCCCCATCTATCTGTCTATCTATATATCTGTCTATTTATCTATCTCTTCATCTATCTGTCTATCTATCTCTCCATCTGTCTGTCTATATATCTATCTCTCCATCTATCTGTCTGTCTATCTATCTATATATCTGTATATCTCTCCATCTATCTATCTGTCTATCTATCTATCTCTCCATCTATCTGTCTGTCTATATATCTATATATATCTTTCTATCTCTCCATCTATCTATCTATCTATCTGTCTATCTATCTATCTATCTATCTATCTATCTATCTATCTATCTATATATCTATCTATCTCTCCATCTCTCTGGCTATCTGGCTATCTCTCTATCTATCTCTCTATCTATCTATCTATCTATCTCTGTCTATCTATCTATCCATCTATCTGTCTATCTATATATCTGTCTATCTATCTATCCTTCTGCATCTATTGCCTACTTTTTCTCATTTGATCTGTGAACCAACAGAGTACTTGGAAATATATACATAATTTATATTTTGCAGCACCCAGTTTTGCACCTCTTAGGCTCATCTAAATAGTGTTCCTGAATATTTTGTATGGACATTATTTGGCCGAACCAAACTGGCTCATGAACAAGTGATATTCGTCCGAACCCAAGTTTCTTGCCATGCACAAGTCTGTTAGTTAGTAACTGCAGTATTTTGCACCATGTGTAACAAGACTAACATGTCCCAGATATAGTTGAGCATGCAAGGGTCCAAGTGTCTGCAAGGATTAGATCAATCTTTGCTATGTTTCTCAAGTAGAAGAATAAGGAGTTAATGTTAGTGTGACGAAATGCCTTTTGTCACTGGATTTTTAGGTGACAAGCTGCCCTTTGCCCCTGGCTGTTGGAGGAGCCTGATTGCCAGCCTCCTGCCTCATGACTATGGCCCTGGGTTGTATGGCCCTTTACAAACATTATTTGGGCTACTGGATTTATATTGTGCTGCTGCTGGCCCTTTAAGAACTGCATTGTGTCTTATGGACTTGTATTAGACCATGCTGGCCCTTTAAGATCTGTCTGGGGACATATTGAGACTTCGTGTGACAATGCCCCTTTAAGACTATGTCCCCAGACCTTTAAAATACTTTGTCTATGGCTTTCTCCCACTTGGTTCTTGAACCAAGTACCACACAGGCGGACCACCCAGAAGTGGAAGTGTGCAGGCAATTTACCTCCCAGGCTGGGAGCCTGCTGTAGGTAAATTGCCGACCACTGGGTGGCCGCAGTTCGTGCAAACCAACACGTGGCGGCGGACATCTTTGTTCATTCGAACGAGGTCAGCAGTATGTGTAGCCAAATTCATTGAACTTAAATCGGCTACACATTTCAAACGAACACTGCTGACCCTTACCTTCTCCTACACTCCGTTTTCAGCTACCGAGACTAAGTCCCGTCCGGCAGTTTGAACATACAGTGAGACTAAGCTAAATGCACGAACGGCACCGTTCATGCATTCGAATGGGACTTAGTCATTTTAATGCCTAAATAGACTTTTCTGCCTAAATAGACTGACAGCACAGCCCAAATCTATGGAACTGTTTTGGGCAGGAAAATGTGCTTGCGGTCGGTCATAAAGGACTTCCAGCTAACTACTGGAGGGATTTGTATGATTTTTGGTTATGTTTATATTTAAAGTATGCTGATTCTGAATATGTATGTTTTATGTGAATATGATGCATATTTTTAAAGTTACAGTGTATGTATAAAAAGTGTATTTTTCCTGCCTGTGATAATTATATTAACCCATTATGTTCAGTTATTATATCACAGGCAGAGGGGAGGGTTTGTGTGTAATTGTTGGGAGTGTGTTACTGTAATTTACTTGTTTTATTGGTGGTTCTACAAAACCCTGTGGGCGGGACTGTATGTGTAAAACCTGCATAAAAGAAAGTCCTTTGGTGCCAATTAAAGCAGATCATCTTGTACCTTCATGATGTTTCGGCTCCTGTTTGGGAGATTGGAGAACTACACTCTGGGGATTGCTATAATCACTATACTCCCCAGGGTATAATCACTAAGCTCTGCTAAGAGCTTGTTCCTGTTCCTGTTCCTGTTCCTGCTCACTGGAATTCGGAGAGGTCGACCTACTGGAAGCTGGACTCTGGTCTTGGGTCCAGAGTGGGTGGAGACGGCGAAACCCCAACCAAGCTGCGGTGGTTCGTGGGAGTCTACAGTGGTTATGGTGTCTGACGGAGTGCTTGGACTCCTCGGAAAGCACTAGGAGCATCAGTCAACGGAATGTACCCGGTCGGGGTGCCAGCAGTTCCGTTACAGTTAGCTGATGCAGTCAGTGCAAATATGTCTGATTTTATCGCTCTCTCTGTTTGTCTCACAGTTTGTATGACTGTCTATGGGGCATTACCATGGCCATAATTAGTGCAAGACCTGTTAGTGCTGTGAATTACATAAATTAAAAGATATATATGTACTGGCAAATCTCATTTAACTTCTCCAATATGCTCAACTTAACAGAATATATCAGTTATACACACAGCTACCCCCCGCCAAATAATGTGTATGGCTTAATGTATATGGCATAATGTATATGGCATTCCGCAATACATGCTGTGTTGGCATTTGGGACAGGTGGTTGTGTGTGCAGTTGCCATGGTGACCATCTTTGCAATTTTTGTGATTGTACATCTAGACAGCAGAAGTGTTGGGGCAAATATTTAATGTTAAATTACAATTCAGGTTTTGATGCTAATGTTGACTTTATGTACACATTTTAAAATAATAATAAAATTAAAAATAATAATAATGAAATCTTATCATATATTTTATTACTTTGTAACATTATGTCTTCTTGCTTTCCTCATTTTTAGGAGGAGAGGGGCAGTAGCATATGCTTCCCAGAAGCCCTGGCTCTTGAACGCCACAGTAGAAGAGAACATTACTTTTGAAAGCCCTTTTAACAAACAAAAGTAGGATTTTTTTTTTTGTATGTTTAGAAATAACTAAAAAGTTGTTTAATCCATCCTTGGAACGAGTCAGATCAATTATCTTCTTATCACTGTCTGCTGCGTCCCTGATTTATAATATAATAGCAGAATATTCCATTCTAGCAGAATTAAACCGTGACTCATAAACGACTGTTGCCTCTGATGATCTTAGTAAAGTGAGTAATAAAATAACTTGTTACAAACATAACAAGAACTTGGCATTCCTAATAAAAACAGGAAACAGACACAGTACTTAATAAACACATATATTATTATAAATTCATCTTACCCAGTAAAACAACATAATATAAATTATGTCAAAATGTGATGATGGACCTCATTTTTGCTGCAACTGTTTCTCCTCTCCCATGCTTTTACACCAGTCCAAGTATGAAGGTCCACTGAAAGTGTGGGTACAAAGTGCCCCTCTATTTTGCAGAACATCTTTCTAGATGCTTTTTTGGCAGTCTTAATCATTGGAGTTGTGACTCTATAACATTTGGGGTTACCATTTCTATAACTTCTAGTCTAGTGAGATATTCAATATGAGCTGTCCAGCTGCTGTTGGACTATATTTCCCATCATTCCCTGCTAACAGTGCCCATTACAAGGCAACATTACACCCATTCTGGGCTAAAACCACCTCATGGCTCCTCAAACCCAAGTTAAAGGACCACTATAGTGCCAGGAAAACATACTCGTTTTCCTGGCACTATAGTGCCCTTAGGGTGCCCCCACCCTCAGGAACCCCCTCCCGCCCGGCTCTGGAAGGGGGAAAGGGGTAATAACTTACCTTTTTCCAGCGCTGGGCGGAGAGCTCTCCTCCTCCTCTCCGCCTCCGATCCGCCCCGCCGGCTGAATGCGCACGCGCAGCAAGAGCTGCGCGCGCATTCAGCCCGTCGCATAGGAAAGCATTTACAATGCTTTCCTATGGACGCTTGTCAATGAGACAGCCACTAGAGGATTAGGGGGAAGGCTTAACCCATTCATAATTATAGCAGTTTCTCTGAAACTGCTATAATTATGAAAAAATGGGTTAAGCCTAGAAGGACCTGGCACCCAGACCACTTCATTAAGCTGAAGTGGTCTGGGTGCCTAGAGTGGTCCTTTAACCTTGTTCTTGATGTTGAGACCAGCTGTTTTCTATGTCTTGTGTGAAAAGTTATTTAAGACCCATCCATTGCCCTTTAGTGGTCCTTTAATGGAATAAAGAAGTCACGGACTGGGTCCATTAGTAGGGATCTCATTAGTGTGCACAAACATAAGGGAAATCCAAGTTCCATGAGTCAAAAGTGCCCCACTCCACGACAATCCACATAATAGAAGTCCAGATACAAATTGAATAGAATACATGGCAGATTTATTATTTGTCTGACAAAGTTTCTTAGCTGCTGGAAAGTTTATATCTCAATAAATCTGCCTTGGATTAAATCTAATTTGTGCCCAGTGTTTTTCTGCGTTGTTTATTAGCAAGGATAAACAGAACTCTGGTAACTGAATGGCTGTTCTCCCGTTGACTTCATAGCACAATGGCTATTCAATAACCAGTTATAAGAATATCTTTTATAATAGAATCTAGCCCAATGTGTTTTAACTACCTCCCTGGGTGCTATTCTCTTTTATTGGTTATCATTGGAGAATAAGGTGAGGTTCACACATGGAGGCCACTGAGTTCCTGTGCAGGACACTATATCCTTTTTTGGGATTATCATAGACCAGAGAAGTGGTAACTCAACAACTACATACTGTCAGGGTCGGGGGGAAACACAGAATCACAATAAATTGAATTTCCATATACTGGTCCCTAGGATGGCTGCGCTAACGGACAAACAGAGTCAGTAAAAATAGCAGAGGTCCAAGAAATACAGAAATCAGAATAAATATTAAACAAGCCAAGGTCAAAGGATCACAGAAGACAGGAACAAAGCTAAACCAGAACCAGAATGGAATACCAAAGAAGTATACAGCAGTAACGCGCTATAGGGCAGCTGGACAATCTGCATGGTTGTCACTAAAGTTAATATATGATTCAGCTTTGTTCATGACTATTTTTATTGAAAAACGTGACCTTCACATAGCAAATTTTGTCCAGCAATTAATCTGTTTTCTTCTTAACAAAAGGAAATCTTGTAATTGCCAGACGTAGATTAGATGTGATACATTACTCAGCAGGTATTGATTTGTATCCAATTTCTTATACACTGTTCAATATTTGCCACTGATTTTTCACCAGTAAATCTTCAGACGTCTCAGATATTTAAAGGACAAGAGATATGATAACCAACATTATTTATCTATAAACATTTCATAGATGCATAATCTGTATAAAAATGGAAAGAAATGCAATTTGGAGCTCTGGCAGGGAAATTGCAAATTTCACAACAGAAGTTCTAGTAGAGTTACCATTTCATTTGAAATGTTTTATCTAATGTCTCTCTCCACAGATACAAAGCAATTATAGACGCTTGTTCTCTGCAGCCAGATATTGACATTCTCCCCCATGGCGACCAAACACAGATCGGAGAACGGGTGGGTAATTTCATTGATGGGGTACCATGCATAATTAGCCTTTTGTTTATGGTGCGAGGATACAAAGTATGCAACTTATTGTCCTGGAAATATATTAATAATTACAAGTGTACTACAGAAAATTAAATCTAACGTGCCACGCATGCATAAATATTTTCATTCCTTTGCATTTACTACATACTACATCCTTTATTATCACCACCAATATTCTGTCTGCAATTAATCAGTGTTTATCAAATGCTTAGGTAAAAAAAAAAACCTGTTGTTTTAACTCCATCTTTATACAATGTATGGATTAGGTCTTTATGGACAATTAAGGCATACCGGATCCCATGATGCTTTGCCATCCTTTATGGAAATTTAGTTCATAGTAATTTGGAATGCCTTGGTAAGATATTGTTGATTTTGGATGTACAGTGAGCCTACAATGGATCTGTAAAAAGAGATCTGAGCCACTGGTTGACGCAAATCTCCCAACTCTTACCATGTGACATTGGTATAGCTACAGCCCATGTACTTACAAAGCTGTTTAGGAGCAGAAGTTCTTATTTACAGACATATCCTAACATTCCATTTCTGTATGCAAACTGTACACCGTAACAATAATTAAAAGCATAAGACAAGGGACATAAAATGTATTTGCAATTCTGATGCTTCTGATTTTGAAGTTCTAAATGTAAATAAAACATCCCTTTGGTTTCTATGGTGATTATAACTTTTTTTTTTTAGAATTCATAATTGTTCAAAAGTAAAAAAAAAAAAAAAAATACAGATAAAATCAATTACTGGAAATGCATTTTCGATTGACAAGCTCTCTTTAAGCAAGGTGTGACATTGCATTTTTATGGATCTGTTATGAATAAGGTCAGATTTCTTTGAATTTCCTAAATGAGTGATTATTTTAGCTGACCAATACGTTTTACTATGGTGTATTTGCAGGGTATTAATCTCTCAGGAGGACAACGGCAGCGGATTAGTGTGGCGAGAGCGCTTTACCAACAAACCAGTGTGGTGTTTTTGGTTAGTAATATATTTGGTTAATTTTTTCCATTAAGTATTTTTACTTTGTTGTATTGGATATGTATATATATATCTCCACAATTTGCAAACTACAACTATTAGAAAATATATAGTACACTTCTTCTACACAGGTTAGACGAATTTCTTAATTAGTACAAAATTAGGATGGTATTATTAAAGGGATCTGTTTTTCTGCCTGTAATGTAACTGAGAGTCATGTCTGCCGATCCCCAACATCATGTGCGTTGGCTGGGACATAGAGAACAAAAATAAAAGAGGTGCCTAAGAAAATTTGCTAATGGGGGAAGAGGGGTAGAAACTGTGCCATTAGTAAACCAAGTGTCAGGGTGGCAATCCTGTGACCGGGACCCAGACACTGTCTGATGTTGAAATAGGAGTCACAGTGTGGAAGTGGATTAGCAGGGTCTGGTGCAGGGTAACTGCACGCCCGCTGGTGTTGAGCACCAGCGTTTGTGTGGCCACATACCAGGACCCTGATGCATCTTCAGCAGATCCCAGGAACTAGGAGCTTGGAAATAAGCAAACCTCCCAGGAGCTGAATAGGGAGGCTCTGCAGAAGGAATGTATCCAGTACAGAAACAAGGCAAGACTAGAACAGACACCAAACATGAAAACAAGACAAAACTAGGAGAACCCAGAACCGGAGTAGGACAGAAAGCAGAACCCAGAACATTTACACATGACATGAGGAAAACAAGAACAGGGCAGGACAGGACTGTACATGAACTGGGAATACAAGACAAAATAAAACAAGATAAGAGATAATAGGCAAAACAAGAGGAGAAATAACGAAGTACTATATGTGAAAAATTATGGGGATTTAGTTACATTATATGATCATACATTGCATAAGCCTGCCACAATGCCAGTGTACCCCATATCTGTCAGGTCCTACTCTGCCTAATGTCTGCTAAATAAACCATAATAAAAACATACAGCACTTACCTGCAAGAAAGGCAGAGAACTTGAGCAACTGCCTGCAGGAACCAACTGAAACAAAAGGAATCATGGAAAAGGAACAGGTGTGGCAACATAAAACAAATATTTAAAGGAATCCAAGAGACTGGGAATTCCAGGAACGGAATACAGGAATGAACCCAGAAAATCCAGCATAAAGAAAACCAGACATAGAATAGAAAACCAGAAAAAACAAGAAAAACTAAACAAGAATTGTAAAAAGAGTACTGGATACCAGGAGCCATTGCCAGAATGATCCGCAGCTAGGAACAGGACGTGACATAACTCCCCTCCTAAGGAGCGACCTCTGGACGCTCCCAACAGCTTCCAGACAGAGACCAGGAAAGGTGAGCGGATCCTGCAACGAAGTGCTCTTGACTTCCACGGAGGCAAGCATCCCCCGCCGGAGAGGTCTCTTGCATAGGAACCACCAGCAATGAATGAAGATCACCGCCAGAACAGGAGCACTGCCACAAAACCGGAATTGGAACCGGAACCAGGAACAATCCAGGCAGAACTGGATGCACACAGGCAGGTCAGGAAAGCTGCAGAGTCCACTCCACGAACTCCAAGGGCCAACGGCCATCTGTCACGGGTGGCGGTATGGAAACCAGGACCCCTGAGTGCCTGATGAGAAGATGGGAGTCTTCAGCGTGGAAGTGGATTATCAGGGTTACAGACTACTGTTTTTTTGTCCATATTGGAGTACCAAGAATCCTAAGGTGGGGATTATACCACCCATAAGCCATCCACCGAGCAGTACGTCTGCTCCATATACCGTGAGTATATTTTATTCTGTTTCAACATTTTATCAACTATACAGTGAGCACTATATATTTTATCCTTTTATCCCGAGCTGGACTACTCCACCAGTTTATTCTACCAAAGAACAAAAGAGGAGCACCATATATCCTTGAGTGGGGATTATTCCACTTCGTGCCATTCATTCCAGAGCTGGATTTAAGCTCTGAATATTGTGAGTAGTTCTACTATTATAGACACAATATTATTTACCGTTCATACTATACCATTGGAGTTTCCTTTGTCTTATGTTTTTTCCACATATCCATTTCAAAGTTGGGGATATACATCTGGGATTTTACATACCATTTTATGTACCACTAGGATTACCACCTGCATATTTGGACTATTTATATTTGGACTATTAGGCATCGCTGCTCGTACTCTTTCCCATTCTTAATATTATTATTCCACTTGTTTTAGGCGCACCCTTATTCCTTCTTTTCTCTCCATTGTACTCTAAGGCAGTGTTTCCCAACCCAGTCCTCAAGGCACACCTACCAGTCCAGGATTTAGGGATTACCCAGTTGTGTCTAAGGTGTTTTTACAAAGAAGAAAAAAAACACCTTAGACACAACTGGGTAATCCCTAAATCCTGGACTGGTAGGTGTGCCTTGAGGACTGGGTTGGGAAACACTGCTCTAAGGGGTTCAGAGGGGATTCCCCTTCTCTATAGGTGTGCTGCCTTATTGTTATATTCCCTGTTTTCCTATCAGCACTGAACCTCCTTCCTGATTTTGATTACATTCCAAGACTAGAACAGACACCAAACATGAAAACAAGACAAAACTAGGAGAACCCAGAACCGGAGTAGGACAGAATGCAGAACCCAGAACATGTACACAAGAACAGGGCAGGACAGGACTGTACATGAATTGGGAATACAAGAAAAAATAAAACAAGATAAGAGATAATAGGCAAAACAAGAGGAGAAATAACTAAGTACTATATGTGAAAAACTATGGGGATTTAGTTACATTATATGATCATACACTGCATAAGCCTGCCACAACGCCAATGTACCCCATATTTGTCA
Organism: Pelobates cultripes; assembly: GCA_933207985.1. Lineage (NCBI taxonomy): Eukaryota > Metazoa > Chordata > Amphibia > Anura > Pelobatidae > Pelobates > Pelobates cultripes. Next base: position 93,963,647 of record OW240923.1, on the reverse strand, counting down.
GGTCCTACTCTGCCTAATGTCTGCTAAATAAACCATAATAAAGCACATACAGCACTTACCTGCAAAAAAAGGCAGAGAACTTGAGCAACTGCCTGCAGGAACCAACTGAAAGAAAAGGAATCATGGAAAAGGAACGGGTGTGGCAACATAAAACAAACATTTAAAGGAATCCAAGAGACTGGGAATTCCAGGAACGGAGTACAGGAATGAACCCAGAAAACTCAGCATAAAGAAAACCAGACATACAATAGAAAACCAGAAAAACCAAGAAAAACTAAACAAGAATTGTAAAAAGAGTACTGGATACCAGAAGCCAACACCAGACTGATCCGCAGCTAGGAACAGGATGTGACACCAAGTGAGTGAGCTCTTTCGGCTTCCTATTAACTAAGAGGGATGTCTCCTTTAAACTCACCCAATGTTAACTGAGTGATGGTTTTAAATAAATGGAGCCAGAGGAGCCATGCTGCGTTTTCCCAATTTTTTCATAAAGAATGGGTCTCTAGTAGGCATAGCACTTTACATGTGTATGCACCTGATTTCTTCAAATATTAATGAACTGGGACAAGCAAGGGATTTAATGATCCCAACACATTTGTTGATTAATACACATTTTTGTAAAATTTGACACATTTAGAAAACAACTGGGTAACTCTTCCGTGTGGTGTCCTACAATGTAATAGGAAGTTTATTTTTTGTTTTTCATTATTTGTTCGTTTTTTTTCTCCCAGGATGACCCATTCTCTGCCCTGGATATCCACCTGAGTGACCATCTTATGCAGGAAGGAATCCTTAAAATGTTAAGAGACAATAAGAGGACAACTGTTTTGGTGACCCACAAACTACAGTATCTGCCCCATGCCGACTGGGTAAGGAACTAAAACCTGGCAATATCGAAGGGGGCACAAGGATATTGTCAGATGTGGGAATATGTCTATATTCTCCCAATTTAATCAGAGGATTTGAATTTCATTTTTGGAATCAGATTTAAAAACATACATTTTCAGTAAGGACCTATTTAGCGATATTAGTCACTGTTTTATAACTTTACAGAATTATGCGGTTTTATACAGATCAAAATTTGCAACAAAATATATGGATTCCAACCTCAGTGCTCTAATCCAATGCCTATGTCTCCATTTATATTAATAATGGTGAATGGCTAAATGTTTTTTGTGCCTAGCTACAACCTTCTGCTACTGAGCTTAATTTTATTATGCTTATTTTTGTCCATTCATTTAGAACTCTGCAGGGGTTCAAAAACTTAAAGGGACAAAACAAGCACTATACCAGGCATAGGCAACCGTCGGCAGTGCAAATGTTTTGTACTACACCTCCCACAATGCTTTGCCAGCATTATGGGTGCAAGAGCATTATGGGGGATGTGGTCCACTACATCTGGAGTGCCAAAGGTTGCCTACCCCTGCACTATACCATTGCTGTTCCTGCATTCAGTTTTAAACCATTTTCAAACAGGGCTTCTCATAGTCCAGCCCCTGCTGGAAGTGTGGCTTAGGAAGAGAATACACACTTCCTCCCAGCCATACCAATTCATACCAGCAATAGGAGCTATGATAGGCTGAAAGGGATCAGTCAACACTTTCAGCCAATTACAGCTGCCCATTGCTGCTCAGATTAATGGTTCCTCATTAGTCCAAGAAACACAGAGGGGATGGGCTGCTGGGGACTCTTGTTTAATATTAAAATATTATAACCTGTTTAACACATGAAAGGACAGCGCCAGGGGACTCCAAACACTATAACCACATCAGTTACATAAAGCCTACAGTGTCCCTTTAACAGAAATGGATGGAAGGTTTCTTCACAGGGGAAATGTATGTTTTTTGCACCACATCCCTTGCAGTACGTGCATATCACTGGAATAACTGTTAAAATATAACTTTGTGGCCTGATACCTTTAAATGTTTTTTTTTTGTTGTTTGTTTTTTTTTATATACATAAAGATCTTTTACACTTTTAGTATAGAAGGACAGATGTTACATGAAAGTATGAAAGCTAATACAAAGGACATGCAGTGTGGATTGACTCTCATTCTCAATGTATTCTAGATTATTGCAATGAAAGATGGAACGATTCAAAGGGAAGGGACCCTCAAAGACATCCAGATTTCAGATCCTGAACTCTATGAGCATTGGAAGACCCTCATGAATCGACAGGATCAGGAGCTAGAAAAAGTATGGTATTTATTTATTTTCATTAACACTTTAATCAAGACATCTCTTATTTCCCATAGAGCCACAGCTACGTTTGATATATATTACATGATATGTGTGTTATTTTGTTAGAATTTTATAAAGCACATGTGGTGACATCACACATATCCCTATGTGCCTGAGATTAGTGGGAGTTTCACTACTGAGCTCTCTCTCAAGCACAATTGGGACGGTTACAACTCAGTGTTTGCAACAATAAAGGGAAACTATAGTCACCAAAACAACTGCAACTTAATATAGTTGTTCTCACGAGTATAGTCAGTCCTTGCAGGCTTTTTGCAATAAACACCTGTCCTATGGGAAAGCATTGTGATTGGCTGAGATCATCACTTCTGATGATGTCAGCCAATGAGGCAGATCAGGGGCAGAGCCAGCACCAGCAGACTGGAATAAAAGAAAGATTTTACTATATTTAGGAATACAAGGGCGGCCAGGGTAAGAAATACATGTTTGTGTTCCTGATCCTATAATGTTCCTTTAAATGTGTCCCCTTTACCCGATATACACAACGGCTGAACTATGTGGCTGTACTGGGGCCTGCTCACTGATGGACCCATTGGGTGGCCCATGCACCTAAACATTGACTGAGCCATGCTGGACTAGAAGGCAGAGAGGAGGGAGTGCATGTTGGGAGAGCCAGCCTCTGACTCCCAACAGCCTCAGACAGCAGTGAAAACTCTTGTGTGTCTGCGACGTGTGTCTGTATGTGTGTCGTGTGTTTCTGTATATCTGTGTATCTGCATCTGTGTCAATTTGTGCATCTGTGTATCTGCCTGTGTGTCAGTGTGTCTGTCTATAAATATGTGTGTCACTGTGTATCTGTGTAAAACACAGATTCACACTGACAAAAGGTTAGCACAAGTTACAGATGTTTTATTCAATGTCTTAATAATTTCATATTTCATGGTTCCTTCCAGTCAATGGTTTAATTGAAATGAGATATATAGAAATGAGAATAATTAGTAAGAACTTTAAGTATCTGGAAAGATTTTTTTTTTTTTACAATTTCTGTTTCTTCTAACCTTTCTGTTTAGGAGATCATAATAGACAGAAAGTCCTCGAGTGATAGGAAAAACATGAAAAGAGCAACGTACTCCAGGGAAGCCTTTTTAGCGGATGATGAAGATGATGAAGGTAATTCATTATATTTAATTTAACTCAAGCAATTACTTTTTAATTAAAGAGACATTGCAAACAGGTGGACAATTTACATGTGTATTAAAGTTTAAAGGCACATTAAAATCACTTCATTCTAATGAAGTAATTTGTGGAAAAGATCCTGCTCCTGAGACACTGTTTGCATTTTGCACTTTCCAAACCTATTAGTTGTCATTCACACAGACGGCCACTGATTCCAGACATTTTGATGTCTGGAATCAGTTTGCAAAGTATGCTAACATTGGATGCTGTGCGTGTCCAATGGATATAATCTGATTGGACAAATTGAGGACTTCAATGTTGGAGAAAAGGTTTGCAGTAAGGAGACTGTCCGGGCCCTGGAATAAAGGTAAGTTTTACCTTTAAAATAGTGAGAGAGAGTTCCTTTACTGTGTATATTCCAGTTTTGGGAAATAAGTACATTCTGGGGGTAATTCTTCAGAATTTAGCTGCTTCTATTTGGCAATGGACAGCTGAAATTGGTTACAAATACCGTGCAAGCAGCAAGGGCAGAGCTAGGCTTCCCTGGTGCTTTCCGTAGGAAACACTGAAATAAACTGTACATCCTCCTATGTTTCTCCCATACATTAGCACCAGTGAGCACTGATTGGCTAAATGATGTTGCTGTTACCTAAGCAGTGTTAGAAATTAATGTGTACACTGCAATTAATGCAGGTAGGTATTTTTTCTGGTTTGTGTTTATAATCTTTTTGCATTTTTTTGGTTTTAAATAATAGAGGAATGATTTCATCCTGAGTTATCTAAATTCAACATTGTTATACCAAAAAAATAAATTTGAGATTTTCTCCATTATTTATTTGACAAGAGAGTGTCGTGGCTACACTACCCAACTTTGAAGTATAGGTCAGGAATATGAAGACAGAAAAGACCTTGGAATGGCCGGGTTTAACATATAAACGTGAAACTAGCCAACATCTGGAAACAAAACATAAGGAAATACGATATAACTAGCCAAGTCGGGATAACAAAGGTTATAACAGTCAGTAAACAAGCCAAAATCGTATAAACAGAAACTCAGGGAATATATAACGCACTATATGAAGAACCAAGAGGAAACCACGACAGGGCAAAGACTATGTGGCTGAAAACTTTATTCACACCCTAAAGTGGTTGGTACACATCTCCCCACAACCCCCCAAAAATTGGCAACTGGGTCTCAGTGATGATGTGGCCCTCCTAGACCTGGAAATTAGAAAAGATATGTGCCATGAGTACTCTTCTAGAATATGCAAATGCATTCACCTTCTGATTAGTGCATTTGGCGCGTTCAGGAAGTCCAAATACAAGCAGAGCTTCCCAACCAACATGCGCAAGAATTGGTTAAGTACCGTCAAAGAAGCATTCATATCCTGAGTAGAACTTTTTTCCTTTTCTATATTCAAGTCTAGAGGAAGTGTATAACCTTCTCATCATTAATTTGGTGCTAACTAATTCACACTACTCAATTTCACATACTGCTACCACTACTTTTGATTTCACACGGATGACATCGCACATTACACTTTTAACAATACATTAGGGTAATTCATAGTGGCTGTGGTGGCATCTTAAAACATTTGTATCAATCTTTTTTCTTTCTTTTTATCTTTGTTCATAGTAGAAGAGTTTTCAGACAGTGAAGAGGATGATGACAATTTCTCAACACTTCTGCACCAGAGGGCAAAGATGCCATGGAAAGCCTGTGGAAAATATCTGAGTTCTGCTGGCTTCTTGTTACTACCACTGCTCATCCTCTCCCAGTTCCTGAAACATTCCGTTATGGTAGCCATCGACTTCTGGCTGGCAAAGTGGACATCAGATGCAATTGTCAATTCAACATCGACAATTTGTCTGAAGGGACAGGTATTTAAGTATTCCTTTAATAATGTCAATGCACAATGTGATATTTCATTTGACCATCGGAGGAAATATTTTCAAGCCAGCCTTGGATAAGAATTTGAATTGTGTTAAAATGCAGGTTACTGTTCATTGTGGTATTATAAAACTTAAAAATCAAATCTTTTGGTTTTATCATTTTGCTTTAGCATAAATGGATATATGTATATAAACTGCTTGTTTGAAGGGAGTTGGTAATTATCAACTCCATTCATTGAGAATAATTACAAAAAATAAACTTTAGGTAATACGTTTTTAGGTTCTTAGTAAAAGAAGGTCAAAACTATCAAAATGTCTAGATCTGTATCCATCATTGGCCTCAATTTAATATTTTTGGATACACTTTTATATATATATATATATATATATATATATATATATTGTGAATATTTATTGATATATATATATACCTAGTAGAGAGCATTCTAGAGTCTTGGTAAGGTAAATTCAAACTGTTGCTTTATTAAGCAAAGACCGTGATAAACAGAATAGTTGACGTTTCAGTCTATGCAGACTTCGACTATTGTGTTTGTTTAATAAAGCAGCAGTTTGAATTTACTTTACCAAGACTCCAGAGTTCTCTCTACTAGGTATTTATATTTTGGTTGGAGATTGTGCACCGGAGCACAAAAAGACCGGGAACATCGAGTGCTGGGACCTGGAAATATATATATATATATATATTTTATATTTTAGTATGTTGAAGAAAATACTCAAATGAAAATAACTGTCAAGACTGGTCTCGTGTTCTAGAAGTATTGTTCCAATAACACCTCTTGAATACAGCGATGTGATGTGACAAGTTTTGTGAACATTGGTGGGATTTAATGTTAGTCCTAAATACTACTACAATCCCATTCCGACCCAAACCACAGAGTCTGTCCCTTTATAGGGTGGAATTCAGAATGTGTTAACGTGCCGTGTTCGTAACAGACAGCCTGACAACCTTCATAAACATGACATCACGTCAACACATCACATTGAATCGACTGACAGAGTTATTCAATAAACTTCAAATTGTAACAATCTCAAATCTGAATGGCAAAATGTAGGCTAAAATAGCTGTGATGAAAGATATTTCCAAATAAGCTATTTTTGCTAAAATGTTCAGATGCAGTTTTCAATTATCAACAACTTAGTGTTCTAGTATATAAAAACGCCTAGTGTCTGTTACAGACATATATCTTGGTGTTTTAAGAACCTTTGACAATCTCAGATAATGGTTGTAGCAGTGCTAATTTTGTTGACTAACAATTTTAGTAAAATTTTAGTTGACTAAAACAATCCAGATGACTAAAATATGACTAAAACTAAAATGGCTATTTAGTCAAAAGACTATGACTAAAACGAAATTGAAATTTACAGCCAAAATTAATACTACACAGAGGGGCTTTGGAAGGGGCACAAGAGACAGACCAGGGCTTGGTAGAGAGACACCTAGAGGGGCTGGGAGGACACAAAGAGACACAGAGGGCTTTGCAAGGGGCACAAGAGACAGACCAGGGCTTGGGAGAGAGACACCTAGAGGGGCTGGGAGGACACAAAGAGACACAGAGGGCTTTGCAAGGGGCACAAGAGACAGACCAGGGCTTGGGAGAGAGACACATAGAGGGGCTAGGAGGACACAAAGAGACACAGGGGGGCTGGGGAAGGGGGAAAAGCGACAGATACTTTAACTAAACCCATTAGATTTTAGTCTTGTTGATTAAAATCTATTGGAGATTTAGTCGACTAAAACTAGATTAAAACTAAAACAATTTAGATGACTAAAATATGACTAAAACCAAAATGGCTTTTTAGTCAAAATACTTTGACTAAAACTCAATTGAAATTTGCCGCCAAAATTAACACTGGTTTGTATCCACTAAAGTGTAATTTATATCTTCACTGATGCATATAAATAGAAAAGTATACAATTAAGTTTGTGCCCAGACTGGCATTTTAAGTGTACACATTACAGCAGTCAGTAGACTACTTGAGTGAAAAGTCATCTAGTCCATTTAGACAACAGAGAACACTGATCGTGGTGCAATCATAGTGGATCACCCCTCCAGAAAGGATTCATTATAGCAGTGAAATGGTTAAAGGAGTTAGTTTAAAAAAAAAAAAAAAAAACATTTTGCAGGATTGCATTGAATAGCAAATTGAACAGTCTATCAAGAGAATCATTTTGCATTGAAAGACTTCTTCGTTAAACTTTGAATTGATATAAACTCACAACATCTAGCAGACTTTAGAACAAGGTAGCAGAATTGAAAAGAATTGCCCAAAATGTTGGGATTTTGTAGAAACTTCAATAAATTGCTAATTTTAAGGAAAGCTGAATTGTGAAACATGCATCCTCCTAGCTCTCTCTCTCATAGCTTTGACATTATCACCTTAAGTTTGCTATTCAATCGTCAGTGTTTTTGCTAATCCAAATTTAGACGATTTTGGATATTTTATCCTAACTCTCTCCTTGTAATTAAACCACAAGGGTGTGATTCTTTGTAACAATATTTGTGTGATATGATATATATTTTTTATTGGTTTTTAGATATGACTTCAGCTCTGTTTTTGCTCACAGTAAATTCACAATTCCTGTCTATTTTCCTCAAATTTAAAATGTATTTGTTTTTTGAAAACTTGACTGCTAAGATAAATGTATTTTTTTTTCTTCAATTCTTAAAAAAATATCGCACAAGGTAATATGTGTTAAAACAATGTGTGTTAATGAAACCGTTATGATACTTTATCCATTATGCATTACCTCGGTTTTACCATTTTTGCTTTAGATGAGGAACCCAATAAATGTTTATTTTCTGAAAGAATCATATTGATATAATGTTCTGCCAATCACCTCCTTTAGGAATGTCGGTTTGATCACTCCCCGTATTCTATGGTGTTCAGCATCCTGTCCTGTCTGGGGATTATTATGTGTTTGGCCACATCGATAGCGGTGGAATGGACGGGACTGAGAGTCGCCAAAAAACTACACAACAGTCTACTCAACGCAGTCATACTAGCGCCAATGAGGTATCCACAGGATAATTCTAAATACTATTGGTTGTGCCTTATTTATAGATAAATGTTGTGTTATTTAAGCTATAAATAAGGAGATAAAATGTTACTTTAATAATGCTACAAGCTGCATGTTTACTTAATATTTTAGCAGGTAAGAGAAAAAGCACAGCTGATAAACAAAAATGTTACATAGTTATATAGGCTAAAATATACATTTGTTTATGCTTTTGATTGAAAAAAGAATAAAAAATAAAAAATACTTATTTACTGTTCGTTTTAAATTTGAAATATAAAACATATATAGAGGTAATCGTGAGCCAAATACTTGAGGAAAGTAATCGGCGCACTACCCTTGCAAGAAGCCCTAACTATAACAGAAGGTATACAGAAAATAAAGACAGAGCAATGACGTAGTTCCTCTGTTAACAACAATAAGGAAAGTATGAAAGCTAATTTTACAGCTGGATGTGAATTACTTGATTGAAGCATATTACAATCAGGGGCATTGCTGGGGAAGGGGCTGACATGGGCCGAAGCCCATACTGGGGCCCTGTAAAGCACAGAGTCTGATTTTGGAATACTTAAATTGTCACCTAAAATATTGAGAGAAGTGACACAGCAAGAGCCGCCCAACTGGCAAAACGCGCGTTGGGGCTTCTTTCCTACGCGAGCCAAGTCTTTTTTTCTTTCAGTCTCGACAGATGTGATAATCAATACACACAACATATGTATATAACAGAAGGTCGTTACTACTGCATATGACAACTCCACTGGCTCGGGTATTTAGATAATTAAGTAATTGGTACACTGCCATCTAGTGACAGTCAGATTTTACTTTCAGCAAAGCACAGGTGCCCTCGAAGGCACAGATTAGAATTTCTTTGAGCAGCCCACCGAACTTTCAATACGATAGACTGACATTATCAGTTGCTTTGTCCCTTGATTATTTTTGCAGAGTTGCATTCAGGTGTAGAGCACTGCTTAGCTGATGGTTCCCCTTGGCACAGAACAGCAGCATTCCATTTGTATACTATGTTTGTCTGCGCTGACACTTGCACAGCCTTACACTGATAGTTCTTATTTTGATACTTAGCAATTTGTTACATTGCTCTACCTCTATCAACTCGATGAGCCTTCAGGGATATATTATAGCATTTTTTGTATATACCTTATTTTGTTTATATAATTTTCTTTTGTATATTTATTATTCAAATCTATGTGTTTTGTGTCCTTAATACTTGTATACATATACTTTAAGTTTACTTTGTTTAGACACATTTAGAGCTTTCACTATATGTATCTGTTTAGTTTATGGATTAAAATTTAAATTTTTACTTCCAGCGGTTTACTACTTCTATGCCAGGGTAATTAGCTGTCCTCTCTCCTTGTTTATTTCTTTTTGAAGATAAGCATACAGCATAGTGTGAAGGTATTGCTCAGAGTGTACAGTTCATACAGCACAGTATATGGATATTACAGCAGGTGCAGATTTAGTGATGGGATTCATAGAACATGATAGGGTTTATGGATATAGGGCTTGGTATAGGACAAGGTTTTGGGAGCAGCTTTTGGTCAATAGCATACAAATGACTCTTGGGTTGAGGCCCTTGATTACAAGTGGTAAATACACTGATCAGCCACAACATTAAAAATACCTGCCTAATATTGTGTAGGTTTCCCTCATACTGCCAAACTGTTCTGATGCATTCAGGTATGGACTCCACAAGATCTCTGAGTCCTGTGGTATCTGGAGCAAAACATTACCAGCAGATCCATTAGGTTCTGCAAGATGCAAGGTGGGGCATACATGGATCGGATTTGTTGTTCTAGCATATCCCACAGATGCACAATCAGATTTAGATCTGAGAAATTTGGAGGCCAAGGCAACACCTTGAACTCTTTGTCATGTTACTCAAACCATTCCGGAACAATTGTTGCAATGTGTCAGGATGCATTATCCTGCTGAGAGAGGCCACAGCCATCAGGGAACATCATGATAACAATCTCTAGGTAAGTAGTACATGTCAAAGTAATTTCCATGAATGCTAGGACCCACGGATTCCCAGCAGAACATTGCACAGAGCATAGCACTGCCTCCGCTGGCCTGCCTTTTTCCCTTAGTGCATCCTGCTGACATCTCTTCCCCAGGTAAACGCACAAACACCCAGCCATCCAACTGATCTAAAATAAATTTTGGTTCATCAGACCAGGCAACCATCTTCCATTATTCCATGGTCCAGTTCTGATGCTCATGGCCCCATTGAAGACACTTTTGTCTGTGGAGAGGGGTCATCATGGGCAGTCTGAGCAGTCTGCATATGCAATCTGTGAAGCACTGTGTGTTCTGACACCATTCTATCCTGACCAGCATTAACTTTTTCAGCAATTTCAGCTATAGTAGCTATTTTCTGTGATAGGATCAGGGCACTATAGTACCATGAAAACGAGTATGCCTTCACTCCCCAAGTGCATCAGTGAACCTTGGGAGCCCATGACCCCGATGCCGGTTCAATGGTTGTCCTTCATTGAATTTCTAGTAGGTACTAAACACTGCATAGCGTGAACACCCCACAAGATTTGTTGTTTTGGAGATGCTCTGACCCAGTCTGACCCAAAACTTCACGATTTAACTCTTATCACCCAGATATTTTCACTCGCCCATTTTTTATGCTTCCAACACATGAATTCAAGAAATGACTGTTCACTTGCCACCTGATATATTCCACCCCTTGACAGGTGGCATTGTAACAATATGATCGATTTTATTCACTTCACCTGTCAGTGGTTTTAATGTTGTGACTGATCAGTGTATATGAAATAAAACCAAATATTATATAATATAGTCTCACATTTAGAAGAGCCACCTAAGGAGATCTCCATGCACATTAAGTCACCTGAGCTTTCAGAATATGCTCATTTTAATAGCAGTTTATAAAAGTGCCAATCTCTATTTGAAATGATCACTCTTACATATAATTGCACAAACACCTCCCTTAGTGTCAATCAGACAGGCAGGGAGGTTTTCTTCCACTTCCAGTACCTCCAGAATTTGGCACGCCTCTGACTGGAGTAAAAAAGGGGAGAGCTTACAAAGGCTGCAGACAAGATATCTTTAAAGGACCACTCTAGGCACCTAGACCACTTCAGCTTAATGAAGTGGTCTGGGTGCCAGGTCCAGCTAGGCTTAACCCATTATTTTATAAACATAGCAGTTTCAGAGAAACTGCTATGTTTATCAATGGGTTAAGCCCCAAATCCTCTAGTGGCTGTCTCATTGACAGCCGCTAGAGGCGCTTGCGTGATTCTCACTGTGAAAATCACAGTGAGAGCACGCAAGCGTCTATAGGAAAGCATTGTAAATGCTTTCCTATGCGACCGCCTGAATGCGCGCGCAGCTCTTGCGCTGCAAGCATTCAGCCGACGGGGAGTAATGGAGGAGGATCGGAGGAGGAGAGCTCCCCGCCCAGTGCTGGAAAAAGGTAAGTTTTTACCCCTTTCCCCCTTCCAGAGCTGGGCGGGAGGGGGACCCTGAGGGTGGGGGCACCCTCAGGGCACTATAGTACCAGGAAAACTAGTATGTTTTCCTGGCACTATAGTGGTCCTTTAATTTCTGCAAGCTTAGATAGACTCTAATTAAAAATGCATAATTAAATGTATGCATGTTTTCATTTGGGGTACATCTACTAAACAGTGATTAGAAAAAAAATAATTTCATTTGGGCTGTGGAGTGTTATCTGAGACACATGACTGACAAATAATTATACCAGGTCTGATGCAATAATCACATTTAACTGAGAATTGAGGAACAAGAATTGCACATTTTTGGCCACAGATGCTGAAGTAGAATACATTTTGTTGGTTATTTTAGCCTAGAATTTATAATTCCCTTGTCAGTGTTAGACAATCCCCTGTTCAGTAGATAAACCCTGTGGAATTGTGTAATAATGAATATTTGAGCTAATGTACGGGATGGACTCCTATAAGACGCAGGTGGGGATCGCTCACACAAGAACTGGTCACGATTAGTCTCACTGATCTATGACTCACTTGTAGCATTCGCTGCGCAGAACTGCCATAATCATGATCCAGGCATCCAGCCAAAAAAACTACCATAAATATAGCTGGTTCACACCCCCCTCAAATGTTTCCAGTTTGTAGCACATCCCATTACAGTTTAAACTTTATTATAACGTGCTGACCACTTCTGTCAAGTCGCCTGTAAGATTCAATTAAAGTCAGTGATCAACTGGGTGACGGGGATAAATAAATTCAATTCACATGCAAAGTTATTCATTAAAAGCATGAATTGATGGATCTTCAAAGTGAATTTGAAACTTTAGCCTAGAATAGTTGAAATGGAAAAGTTCATTCGTTTTCGATTTGGCTTATTTTGACTTGAAATTTTAGATTCACTTTGAAACTCACACTTTAGGAATCATAGTCAAAATAAAATGGTAGCAGATCATTTTCATATTCAAATAATCCACAGGATGGGATCATTCAAATAAAGCCTTAGTTCACCCAGTAATTAGGGTTAACAGATTGTGATTTAAGAGAGAGTGTGATCACAAAATAAAAGATGGCCAGAAATATGTACAACATATACACTGGCAAAATTAAATAATCATGAGATAATAAATGATACATATGGAATTGCAGCCTTGATCAGCTATGTACACCTGGGTACCTACAGAGTTGAGACATTTTCCCTAGTAATGCCTTTGGAATAAGCTTTGTTTAAGTGGCTGATTCGGGCCATCGATCTGTGATACACAGACAGATTGAAAAGGGAATTAAAGGCCCAGCTCTGTATTAAGGCAACTCAATATCTGATATTCAGCCATGTAGCATGAAGACAATTGTCTTATTCTAAAGACAATTATTCTAAAAATTGTCTTATTCAATTGTCTCATTCTGATGAAGTCCAGTATTTATAGGGAACACACAGCTTAGTGTCGTGGTTCTGTTACCTAGAATGTGCAGGTGCCATCCCTGTTTTATGTCAATCCATTTAGCCCACTTCTCTCACCCTGTTATTGCCATTCAGATTGGCCAGAATTGACGTTGATAATACAGAAGTGCTAATTCCATATTATCAGTACTGAGGAGGACCAGTCTGTGTATGCCAGGGACAGCCCTGTTTTTTTTATCTGCTTCTACCAGGGGCAGGCTGGGCATTGCCATTCAGATTGGCCAGAATTGACGTTAATAATGCAGAAGTGCTAATTCCATATTATCAGTACTGAGGAGGACCAGTCTGTGTGTGCCAGGGACAGCCCTGTTTTTTTATCTGCTTCTACCAGGGGCAGGCTGGGCAGGGGGCAGCGTGTACCCAAGTCTCCCTGGATGGCCCACACAGTGGTCTCACCACCCGCTTCAAATCACACACACAGTACTGCACAATAAAAGCAGCGCTATGTGTGTGTGATTTGGTGGTGGCAGTGCAACCCTGTGTGTGATTGAGCAGGAGTCAGAGAGTGAGTTGCAGAGACCATTGAGTGGTTAAGTGTGAGGGTTCTTTGATCAGGAAGTGATTAAATGTGCAGACTTTTAGCAACACATACTTATATTAAAGGGACACTCCACTTTCCAAATACAAGAAATCTGAATAAACATTGCTGTTTAGTAGATATACCCCAATGAAAGCATGCATGCATTTATTCATGTATTTCTTCATTGTAGAAATATCTAAAACAGCCTGCAAAAGCTGCAGATCTCCTGTCTGCAGCCTTTTTGCGCCTACCCCTTATAACCCTACCCAGATTTTATGTGGCTGTCCAATACCAGATTTCACAGTGCAGCTCAGTAAAAGTCTTTGCAAGTCAGTTACTCTGGAAAATTGCTGCCTCTTGAGATCCACTAAGCTAACCAAACCAGGAAGTAAGGGGACTAGTTGTGTGATTGACAGCCAGAGGGGTGTAACAAGTGGAATTTATAAAAGTGGCAATTCTTTTGAAATCTAGTATGAAAAAAAACCAGAACACAGTCTTCACAGATAAAGTGTTTTAAGGATCTTTGCCCCTTTAGATTGTAATACACTGACCTGTAGTACATTTTATAGCTTAGAGCAGTGATTCCCAACCAGTCCAGGATTTAGGGATTGCCCAGTTGCGTCTAAGGTGTTTTTAGAAAAAGATTTTTAAAAAAACAACACTTTAGACACAACAGGATAATCCCTAAATCCTGGACCAGTAGGGTGTACTTGAGAACTGGGTTGGGAACCCCTGGCTTTGAGTGTTCCATGAAGCCTGGCAAAGCATCACCGGATTTGTAGCTTTACAACAGCTGTAGAGCAATCATTCAGCCAATCCTAGTTTATTATAATAACCTGCTGAGAATTTTAATTTCTCCTGTACAGTGCTTGGTGTGATACAGTATTTAATTTACACGGAATGTAGTTTTTAAAGTCATTTTCTTCCCATGACCTTTAATGACCTTTTACATTGGATATTAGTGTAATAAAATGTAATCTCTCCTTATAGACAGATTTGATGAATTTTCTATTATGGCAAATTGTGATATTTATTCTTTATTTTCTTATTTTTACTTTAGTTTGGTTTTATGAAACGTAACTATTTTAGAATGTTTTAAAAAACAACTCTATGGACTTTTTACGATGGCATTTTTATACCAAATCATTATAACATACTCTGTCAGCGGCCATCCCACCAGTTGAATTATATAAGTAGAGCTTGAACCATAAAAGGTTTGTTTTGGATTTATTTATCATCAAGTACTGGCTCCTTACAGTTTCTCAGAAGATCTTGCGGTTTAGTCATTAAACTTGAATTATAATGAATTCAGATCTGGTTTGGAAAGTATTCAAAGTAATTAAACTGAAAGCATAGCTGAAAATGTCCAATAATGTATTTTGGCCATAAATCCAGCATTACATTTTTTGTTATTAATTTGACCCTCTGGTTTGATTTTTTTTCCATGTTAGGTTCTTTGAAACCACACCACTTGGTAGCATATTGAACAGATTCTCTGCAGATTTTAATACAATCGATCAGGTATGTTACTGCTATTTTAATTCTAGAACTCTAAACTGTTATTTGTTGCTGCAATGTTCCTGGTAAAGCATTTTATAACTATGAGATGTTGATAGGAGCTTTTAAAAAGAGCTGGTTGACTTCCGTGACCCATGTGACATGATCACAATCACTTTACTTAGTGACCTGTCACAAAAAAAATAAAAAATCAGACAAAAAAATTAACCCCTAAAAAAATGAACAGACCGCAAAATAAGTGCTGCTGTTCAAGAGCCTGTGATCTGTATAGTGATCACTGGCAGGACAGGGGTTAATCATTCTGAAAAGAGCTTTTGGGTCTCAAAAAAAAAAAAATCACAAAAAAATTAACCCCTAAAAAAATGCACAAACAGCAAAAAAGTGCTGCTGTGCAAGAGCCAGTGATTATAGTGATCACTGGCAAGACAGGGGTTAATGGCTCTGAAAAGAGCCTTGGGTCTCAAGATTTTACAAATCCCTTCCTATAAATACCTAAATCTCTCTAGCTAAACCACAGATCTCTCTCCTTCTCTCACTAAAACACAAGTGAAGAGAGGGAGGCAGATCCACACTAATCAGAGAAATGGGGAACACACTTGGGATGAAATTGCTAATGGGGCAAGCTGTGATTGGATGACCCCAGCCTGCCCCTTATGATGAGGCATGCTAGGGACACCCCCAGAAGCCCCATGATTCACTGCCTTTAGAAAGGGAGGGGGGGTTAATATTGATCATTTTATTTATTTTATATATTTTTTTTATATATATTATTATATATGCACTGAGTGCCAGGACCCCTCACTGCAATACTATATGTCCAAGGTCATTATGGACCATTTTTTGCCAGACGTACCTGATACGTCCGCGGTCGGGAAGGGGTTAAAGGACTAATATAGCATCAGGAATGCAGACATCTATTCATAACACTAAAGTGCTAGACTAACTGTTTAGGTTACCAGCCCCCTCTGTGGAGTTAAAAGTGAGTTTTACCGCAGCTGATCCTTACTCTATGGCTGAGGCCGTCAATCATTGGGAGGCTATTGCACATGTGTGACAATATATCTCGCAATATCAGCATCTCTTCTAATAGATATGGGGAGAGTTCAGTGTCTCCATGCAGAGCGTGGAGACGCTGAACATCAGTGCTGCACATTGTGCAGCACTGAGATAGGAAGCACATCTAGTGGCCGTCTGAGTGACAGCCGCTAGAGGTCTTACTTCGCAGTAATTTAAACAATACATTTTCTCTGAAAAGTCTGCAGGGACAGGCTATAGATGCCAGAACCACTACATTAAAGGGACACTATAGTCACCAAAACAACTTTAGCTTAATGAAGCAGTTTTGGTGTATAGATCATGCCCCTGCAGTCTCACTGCTCAATTTAGAAGATAAATCACTTTAGAAGTTAAATCACTTTGTTTATGCAGCCCTAAAAAAACTTCAGTGCGTGTGACTTACACAACCTTCATAAACACTTCCTGTAAAGAGTCATCTAATATTTACACTTCCTTTATTGCAAATTATGTTTAATTTATAATTGATTATCTTCTGCTCTGTTAATAGCTTGCTAGACCCTACAGGAGCCTCCCATATGTAACTAAAGTTCAATTTACAGAGAAGGAGATAAAAACTTTTAAATTAAGTTACATCTGATTAAAAATTAAACCATTTTGTTTTCATGCAGACTGTGTCAGTCATGGCCAGGGGAGTTGTGGCTAGGTGTAGACAGAATCAAAAGTGATTTTACTCATAAATGGCAGAGAATTGAGCAGTGAAACTACAAAGGCATGATCTATACACTAAAACTGCTTTATTAAGCTAAAGTTGTTTTGGTGGCTAAAGTGTCTTTTTAAGCTTTAGTGGTCCTGGCGACTACAGTGTCCTTTTAAATCAGGCTTCCCCAAACCCCGGCCCTCCAGATGTTGCTGAACTACAACTCATATTATTCCCAGCCTATCTATTTCATTCATAGAATCATGGGAGTTGTAGTTCAGCAACATCTGGAGGGCCGGAGTTTGGGGAAGCCTGCTTTAAATCATCAAAATCCATTCGGTAGCATCAGTGGATATTCTCCTAGACTAATTCCTTAAATAAGAAATTTAAAAAAGTATTAGTTACTATGTTCTACAAATCTACATATACCTTTATTTAATTAGCATTAAATTAAGCTTACATTTTTGTTCATTCGTGTTTTATCATTTATCGCTCCTATATATTTATCTCTATGTTTTTGTTTAGAATTTACATTCAGACATCTTGAATTTAACTCTAGGAGTGCCAGCGGTGTGTCCAGAGAATTACAACACACATCTTTAGCACTCAAAGTGTTAATGCTTTTGAATGCACAGATAGTGGGTGAAACATATTGTCTCTGCTTTGGAAGTTAATAGGTTAATATACAGCCATTCTGGTAGATAATTTGAGTATTTGGCTCATGTTCTGAATTTTTCAGCAATTGATAGGTTTGTTTATTGGATGCTGCCTAATATGTAATTCAGGAATTGGGATTATTTGCGCATACACAACTGTTAGTTTAGAAGGCATTATGTGCGTGTGATGTATGCACCCCATCTAGAACATCCCTCCCTGCCAGAACGTCTGCTGTGACATTCAATATCTGGTCACTACAAGCTCTGCAGCCTCTGATGTCATGTGCTCTTTCTAAACCCAACTAAATGATCCCCCTTCTCGCATTTCATTCTCAAGGAGGACAGGGCAGAAATAGCTTATATAGCTCGGGGGAAATGTCCTGGACTTAAGAACTCAAACTAAATATATACACAGGATGAGTCAAAAGTCCAGAATCATTCCGATACCTGTAAGATGATTGAAAAGACACTTCAGGCTCCTACACAGATTAAGTGCACTGCTTTGGCTAGTTATATTGGGTTAGTCTATATAGCAATGCTATTATTATTATTATTTTATTATTTATACAGCTCCATCAGATTCTGTAGCGCTGTACAATGGGTGGTCTAACAGACATGTAATTGTAACCAGACAACTGGATGCACAGGGACAGAGGTGGTGGAGGACCCTGCTCAATGAGATTACATTCTGGAGGGAGTGGGGTATAATGACACAAAGGGAAAAGGTAGGGGTACAAAGTAGGTTGTTAGAAAAGTATTCACCAAGGGCTTAATAGGTCATTTTTTGACAGTTGCAGGAGAGGAGTCATAAATCCATCTAATATAACTAACCTATAACCTAACCTACACAGTGCACCTTACGTGTGTGGGAACCTGGAGTGTCCCTTTAATAATATAAACTCACCCAGTATAACTAACTGTAACCTAACCTACACAGTGCACCTAACATGTGTGGGAACCTGGAGTGTCCCTTTAATAATATAAACCCACTCAGTATAACAAACTGTAACCTAACCTACACAGTGCACCTAATGTGTGTGGGAGTCTGGAGTGTCTCTTTAATAATATGCACTGAGTGACTGGAGTGTCCATTTAATAATATAAATCCACCCAGTATAACTGTAACCTAACCTACACAGTGCACCTTATGTGTGTGGGAACCTGGAGTGTACCTTTAATAATATAAATCCACCCAGTATAACTGTAACCTAACCTACACAGTGCACCTAACGTGTGTGGGAGCCTGGAGTGTCCTTTTAAAGGAACACTATAGGGTCAGGAACACAAGCATGTATTCCTGACCATATAGTGTTAAAACAACATCTAGATACCCCTGCCACCCACCCCTCCCCCCTTTGCCCCCACCAAATATATTAAAATCGTATCTTTATTCCAGTATGCTGCTATTGGCTCTGCCCCTGATCTGCCTTCTTGACTGACATAATCAGAAGTGGTGATCTCAGCCAATCACAAAGCTTTCCCATAGGAAAGCATTGGATCATCTAAGCACATCAAGGAGGCAGACAAGCCAAACACAGACCTTGCTAATCAGCATCTCCTCGTAGAGATGCATTGAATCACTGCATCTCTATGAGGAAAGTTCAGTGTCTCCAATGCAGAGGGTGGAGACACTGAATGTCAGTCACACTGTGCAGCACTGCCCCAGGAAGCACCTCTAGTAGTCATCTGAGGAATGACCTCTAGAGGTGTCCCTAGGCTGTAATGTAAACACTGCATTTTCTCTGAAAATACAGTGTATACTGCAGAAAGCCTGAAGCAACTGATTTTTCTCACCAGAACAAATACAATAAGCTGTAAATGTTCTGGTGACATATCGTGTCTGTGACAAAATGCCTTTTTTCACTGGATTTTTATGACCAACTGCCCTTTGCCCGTGGCTGTTGGAGGAGCCTGATTGCCAGCCTCCTCCCTCATGACTATGGCCCTGGGGTGTATTGCCATTTAAAAAGACTATTTGGGGCTTATTGGCTTCTAAAAGACTGTTTCTGCCCATTTGAATCCATGGGAAGATGTGTCTCTTCCCCTCCCCCATTTCCTGTCTATTGTTCCAGCAGGGCGTTGTCCCAGGCCCACTGCCAGACCAGTTGGAACTTGCTGTTTTGCCCCTCCTCAGTCTCTCATCAGCTCTTGCTATGTTTTAACCCCATGGTGATTTGACTGTGTTTGTGGAATCTGAGCGCTCTTCGGATATAGTGAGCGCTCAGATCCAAGCTATCTGGGGAATGTGGGGGTTCTGTTAAGTATTATAGGAATTACGTATTTTTATGTGTTTTTACTGTTGTTGTGAATAGAGCTATTTTCTGAATGCTTGAGGTAATTGGCTTACCACACCCAAGCCATGCTTGCAGATGGTCACAAAGGGACTTTCAACTAACTTTTGACCCACTAGACCAATTTGTATGATTTTGATGTATGTTTGTATTTGGAGTATGCTGATTCTGAAAATGTAAGTGAATGTGAATTTATGTGAATGTGATGTATACTTTTAGAGTTATGAATATTGTGTAAAACTGTGTATTTTCCTGCCTGTGATAATTAAGTTAGACCATTGTGTTCAGTAATTATATCACAGGCAGAGGGGAGGATTTTGTGTGGGAGTGTCTGTGTGTATTGTACGTATTGAATGTTTGTTCTGCAAACCCTGTGGGCAGTACTATGTGTGTAAAATGTGCATAAAAGCAGAATGTTGGATTAAAGCTTCAGTTCTACTTCACCCTCAATTTGGAGTGCCGTCTCTTATTGGGGGAATCTGCTACAAGGAATTGCTATGCTAGTCATACTCGCTTGCTATATCACTACTTAGCTCTTGTAAGAGTTTGTTCCTGTCTTGCTCTCAGAAGGAGTCTACGGTGGTTATGGTGTTGGCTGGAGTGCTTGGAGCCCTCGGGAAGCGCTAGGAGCATCCTTCAACGGAGGTACCCAGACGGGGTGCCTGTCGATCCGTTACAGTGTCCATTTAATAATATAAACCCACCCAGTATAATTAACTGTAACTTAACCTACACAGTGCATCCAATGTGTGGAAACCTGAAGTGTCCATTTTTAAATGTAAATAAAATTGCTGATCAATGCTCTTCCTTTTTCTGTGCCTAATATTACAGTATATGGACAGCACTCTCTCTCTCATGACTCCAAGCACCAAATGGAGAACACTCTTCTATGTGCCCTGCTTATAAGAAAGTTAATGGTTTCCTAACGTGTTTTATTTGCTTCTGTTTAGCACATTCCTGCGACCCTGGAGTGCCTCAGTCGATCTACGCTGCTGTGTGTGTCTGCTCTGGCGGTGATATCTTATGTGACGCCAATATTCACGATCTCCCTCCTCCCTCTCGCTATCGTATGTTACTTTATTCAGAAATATTTCCGAGTGGCTTCCAGGTAATCTGCTTTGTAAGTGCTTCTTGAATATAATACATCACCACAGGTAGATCTAAGACATCACCACTTATAGGTGGATATAATACACCACCAGTTACAGTTGGATATATTACATCACTGGTTGCAGTTAGATATAACATGTCACTGGTTACAGGTAGATATATACTGATCAGCCACAACATTAAAACCAATATCGTGTAGGTCTCCCTTGTGCTGTCAAAACAGCTCTGATGCATCGAGGCATGGATTCCACAAGACATCTGAACATGTCCTGTGGTATCTGGCATCAAGACATAAGCAACAGATCCTTTAGATCCTGCAAGTTGCGAGTGGGGCCTCCATGGATCGGATTTGTTGTTCCAGCACATCCCACAGGTGCTCAATCATATTGAGAAATTAGTACTTTGGAGGCTAAGGTGACACCTTGAATTCTTTGTCATGTTTTTCAAACTATTCCTGAACAATTTTTGCATTGTGGCAAGGTACGTTATCGTACTGGAGTATAGGCCACTGCAATCAGGGAACACCATTTCCATAAAGGGGTGTACGTGGTCTGCAAAACTTTCTAGTGTCAAAGTAACATCCAAATGAATGCTAGGTATCCCAGAAGAACAATGCCCAGAATAATACTGCTTTCACTTACCTTCCACTTCCCATAGTGATGTGGCCATCTTTTCCCCAGGTAAACAACACACACACTCACTCATCCACCTAATCTAAAAGAAAATGTGATTCATAAGATCAGGCTACCTTCTTCCATTGCTTCATGGTCCAGTTTTGATGATCACGCTCCCATTGAAGTCATTAACTGCAGTGGACAGGAGTCATCGTAGGCACTCTGTTCAGTCTGTGGCTATGCAGCCCCATAAGCAGCAAACCGTGATGCACTGGGTGTTTTGACACTTTTCTATCATGGCCAGCATTTTTCAACATCTACAGTAGCTTCACTGTGTAATGAGATTAGTCAGGCTAGCCTTGCTCCCCACATACATCAAGGAGTCTTGGGCATCCATGAACCTGATGCTGCTTTACTTGTCCTTCCGTGCACCACTTTTGGTAACTAACCACTGCATACCCGGAAAGGCCCACAAGACTTCCCTTTGGAGACTCTCTGACACAGTCATCAAGCCATTACTATTTGGCCCTTGTCAAAGTCACTCAGATCTCTTTACTTGCCCAAGATTCCAGGTTCCAAAACATGAAATTCAAGAACTGACTGTTCCTTGCTGCCTAAAATATCCAACTCCTTGACAGGTGCCATTGTAACGATATAATCAATGTTATTCACTTCACCTGTCAGTGGTTTTAATGTTGTGGCTGATCAGTGTATAGAATCGCGATTTACTTGCTTTTTCCATGTGATATGGCAGAATTAACTTGTTACTGTGTTTATATGGCATCCTTACTCCCCTTGAAATAAAAAGAAAGACATTGAACTGTAAACTCACCCTGGACTCTGTGCCGAGTCCAAGTTTTTCCTGTTGCAAAACCCTCCCAGGATTGACATTAGCAACATACATGTATGAAATTATTGTTGATTACTGCATCATTAATACGTAATTCATTGTTTTTTGTAACAGTCTTTATTTATTAAACCAAGACATAGAAAAACAACTAACAGATGAAAACTATTACAGGAATGATCGTTACGTCTCATTTTAAAGATTAAGATTGACTTGTGTAGGAGTTGTTGGAGTTTATATTTTGTATGCCTGTCAATAAAAATAAATACAGATTTAGTTACATGGAAATCTAGGTAGAATGCCATGATTTCCATTCAGGATGATTATATCTAGCGTCAGTGAACATGCCGGTAGAACCAGTTTGACTAGTTCCATGGATATTGAGGGTTCAGATTCCATGAGTAATCCATCCGTCCCAGATTGTATCCATCTTATCAGCCCTGCCTTTATGGGAGTTCTAAATTCGTTCCATCAATCCCGTGAAATGAAATTAATACTGTAGGTACACATTTCTTTGCAGCCCTCTGTACTGAAAAACATAAATGAAAAACATGTAGGAGGAATGTTTTTAAAGAATTTTATAGAAAGCACCATATGGTGTAGCAGAAATAAATCCAGAGATACATTCATCTTGCTTTTATAAATTTACATATCATGTCCCAGAATGTAGATAATTATATGCAGTTCTACAAAAGCGGTACATATGTACCTGTCGGGATCATAGTTAAGATGCAGTTAATGGACCAAGTTCACAGTACCAAAGGATAAGACAAAGAAAGTAGTTGGGGAAGCCAGAGGTCAGGACAGTACAACTGAGTGAAGAGTAAAGGGTGTGTGAGACTTAAATAGGGAAAGTGGGTGGTCTTGTTAATTGAGGTTCCACCCTGGTCTACACCTCCTGTACCTCTAAAAGGCTCTGTGTCCTAGCCTTTATCATTTATTACATATTACATGGACAGACAGCCTTCATTTATTACGTTTATTACGTATTACACAGACAGATAGTGTGGCGGCCTACTCGCAGGGGACCCGAGTGTTGCCGCCAAGGACTCCTTTCCCCCCTTTGTTATTATAGCCTAAGTGATTATAGCCAGTATAACTGTTCCACCCAAACTCTAGCCGAGAGACCGTGGGACCGCTGAATAGCTGGGACAGCTGGGAGGCACATTCTGAAGGGGGAATATGTGGTTGATCATAGTTCTTTTAATGAAAGGTGGTGGTTGGGAGCCATGTAATAGTGTAAGTAACCCAGTGGTCTGTCACAGATAGCCTTCATCGTTTATTGCATATTACACTGAAGTTTGCCTTTATTGTTTATGATATATTACACAGACAGCCTTCATTAATTATTACATATTACACAGCCTTCACTGTTTATTACATATTACACAGATACATAGCCTTCATTGTTTATTATATATTACACAGATACATAGCTTTCATTGTCTATTATATATTACATACTCATACATAGCTGTCATTGTTTATTACATATTACACAGATAGATAGCCTTCATTGTTTATTATATATTACACCAATATATAGCCTTCATTGTTTATTACATATTACACAGATACATATCCTTCATTGTTTATTATATATTACATATTGATACATAGCTTTCATTGATATATTACATAGTACAGCTTCATTAATTATTACATATTACACAGCCTTCATTGTTTATTACATATTACACATTGATACATAGCCATATTGATACATAGTTTATTATATATTACATACTGATACATAGCCTTCATTGTTTATTATATATTACATACTGATACATAGCCTTCATTGTTTATTATATATTACATATTGATACATAGCCTTCATTGTTTATTACATATTACACAGATACATATCCTTCATTGTTTATTATATATTACATATTGGTACATAGCTTTCATTGTTTATTATATATTACATACTGGTACATAGTTTTAATTGTTTATTATATATTACATATTGATACATAGCCTTCATTATTTATTATATATTACATACTGATACATAGCCTTCATTGTTTATTATATATTACATACTGATACATAGCCTTCATTGTTTATTATATATTACATACTGATACATAGCCTTCATTGTTTATTATATATTACACCAATATATAGCCTTCATTGTTTATTACATATTACACAGATACATATCCTTCATTGTTTATTATATATTACATATTGGTACATAGCTTTCATTGTTTATTATATATTACATACTGGTACATAGTTTTAATTGTTTATTATATATTACATATTGATACATAGCCTTCATTATTTATTATATATTACATACTGATACATAGCCTTCATTGTTTATTATATATTACATACTGATACATAGCCTTCATTGTTTATTATATATTACATGTTGATACCAGGCTTTCAATGTTTGTTATATATTATACAATCCATTTGACTTGTAACATTATTTAGCTGATAATTATTTTCCGTGGAAAATGTTTCTTTGAGAGCTGAAAGGATTGGTTTCTGTTAAGAGGTAAAAAGCTTTGACTTTGTAATCAAGAACGTCAGTAATTTTTCATAGCTTTTAGTAGAATTTCCAAGAAAACCAGTTATTTTATCAGCAGGGAGCAGCATTTCAATGTATAGGAAAAATGCAACCAATCCGTATCCCTTCAGACTGTGTTAATTAATTTCCTGTTATACAGTGGAATGTGCTCGGAGTGTTTGATCATATCACGGTCTGGATCCCCCGTGGTCTCAGCTATAGGGAAAAAAAGCACTACTCACTACACAGTATCGTGAATTGACAGCTGAATTAAAATATTTATATAATATACAGCAGCCAAGATTTAGGTACAAAGTGACTACCGATGAGATGAAGAATTTTACTAACTCAGATATAATTAACTTTGTCTAAAGCTTTGATCCAAAATGTTTATTTTTCAAAAATGAATAAAAGTTCCTTATTTTCATTTAACACTTTTTTATTACAAGATGCATCGGTCATCAGTAACATTTTCTCCCCAAAATTAACAGGGTCTATCATATGAGTGTTCAAAGTCTTGGATGGATGTAGATTTAATAGTATTTATTAATGTGTAACTATCTGCTGAATAAAATCTGTTATATATTAATAAATGTCATCCTTAAGCCACACTATTTGTTATCTACAACCATTTTGCAAACAAATATGTGTTTTCAATAGCAGTAAAAAGAGAGGCCCCTTATCTTTGGCGTGAGCAATTCTTATCTACCTAGCCTGTGTCACTGCATGGTCCCAGTCATTGTTTTGTGTTCAGGTGCATGTGGTAGAATATCTGAAGATTCTGCTGCCGAGGCAGGAATGGGTTAACACTGACACCGCTGTACAATAACATTTTTTGTGAACGAACAGTTTGGGAAGAGGTCTGAGGCGCTCTGTTCTGAGAGTACATAAGAGCTTTAGTCATGATAGGGTTAATGCTACATAAATCAAGAATGTTGATTGCGATAAAGTTTTTAAATGCTTTTCAATGCCAGAGGGCAGCACAGAAATGTGTACTCATGTGTTTGGTCACCCATATGGCACTGAAAGAGTTAAAGGGAGGTGGTTTCTGATAAATCCTGGCCATTAATTGGTTAATCATTAATGAATGGGACAGCAGATGGGATCCCAGCTGATTTACTATGTATCTTTTCTCCAGAGACTTGCAACAGCTGGAGGACAGCACACAATTGCCGCTTCTGTCACATTTTTCAGAAACTGTGGAAGGACTAACAACCATTAGAGCGTTCAGGTACTTTGTGCATCCCGTAGACTACTTATCAGCATCACGGCATAGGTCTTCCACTTCATTGTCATCATTATCTACATCAGGGACGCTCAAAAGCTAGATCCTCAGATGTTGTTGAACTACAACTCCCTTGATGCCTTTAGAATGACAAAGCATCATGGAAGCTGTAGTTTTAAAACCTCTGGGGATCTACCTTTTGAGCACCCCTGATCCACACCATTTTTAAAACCAATGGTTACATTGGTGTGTCATTTTGTCCTATGTGTGCACACTGCGAATAATGTGAATCTGCAGTACCTTCTATATAGCTTAACACTACCCAACTTTTTCACTACACAAGCTACTCTTCTTTAGACCGATAACTACAAATTTGAAACAGAGACATTCTTTTCCTTACTATGCAGAGCATTCACTAAACACCAAATTGTAATGAATGGAAAACGGAATTGCAAATTTAAAAGGCAAAAAGTTCCGATTTGTAAAACTCAACTACTGTATAGTTGTAACATGGTAATTATAGGGTAAATTTTCAGTTTAGATTTCAGCTCCCTGCAATTCATGGTTAGTGAATAAATACCTTGCACAGTCATTTTTTTTTCTTTGGGGTGTTCGTTGGGTGTTAATTTAATTAATAATGAATTTAAAAAAACGAATTTGCGACATTTATGCAAGGATTATTGTAGTATTTTCTGTGTGCAGGTCTTTATTCAACTCCCATGCAATCAAGAAGAGATCCCTCTGTCCCTCTTTTCTATCCTAATGTCCCCCTTTTCTAAGAGCTCCATATTGTTGGTGTGTCTAAGTGTATAACAGAGCTCCACAGCAATACAATTCCCAGTAATGTGTCTTTAAAGAGAAACTATCGGCTAGGAATACAAAATTGTATATCTAGCCTACAGTACCCCCCTCACTCGTGGACTCCCATGCCCCTCCCCACATGATGACGAAAGGGTTAAAAAGCCTTTTGTCACTTACCTGAATCCAGCGGTGATGTCCCACAGAACTGGATCAGACTCTGCCTTCGCCCCTCCTCCCCTGATGTTAGGACCACCCCATAGGAAAGCATTGTATAATTACGTGTCACAGTCTCTTGCGCGATGTATCTCATGTGAGAAGTCAGGTGAACACTGTACAAACCACATTCAGCTGGCACACACCAGTCTTGGTGGGAACCCCTTTAAAAAGTAATGTTTATTGAAAAAAACGAATACAAAGCAGAAAAAGAGAGCCACATACTTGTAGGTAAAACATACAAAAATATTTACACATCGTCTGAAAGTATGGGGGCAGAAAATTCAGAAGAAGGGAGCTGGGTACATTGTGCGTCCACCTCAGCAGTTATCACCGAATCTCATGTGAGGACCTATGTGGCAGAATGAACCATAGATCACATATTTGACATTATTTCCAGCCTGTCATTTCTTTGCTGTTATTGGTATTATTGGTTTGTTTTTGTGAAAGGTATGAGGCTCGATTCCGTCAAAAACTTCTGGAACACACGGATTCCAACAACATCGCGTCTTTGTTTCTTACGGCTGCCAATCGCTGGCTGGAGGTGCGCATGGTGAGTTTGGGTAAAAAAACGATAGGTAATCTCAAGTAAAGCAGGCAAATCTTTATCGTAAGCAGTAACTTCTATCTTCACCAGTTTAATAATATTCCACTGAAGATTCTATGCTGAGAATCTGATTTGATCAGTTAGATTATTGATTCCGCTCCCCAGTTCATGAAAGCTAAATACTATTTCTAATTAATACTCCTGTACTTCCATCCCTAGCAGTAGCCAATCAGACTGTCTCGTAACAGATTTCTCATTTCCCATGATGCTTTGCCTCCCAGTTTTGGCAGAGCATTCTGAGAGTTGGAGGCGAAAGCTTATCTGTTGATCACCCCTGCTTGAAACCCAGTGTTGAGAGTTGGCCCTGCATTATCATCCATTTTGTCTACATATAAATGGAATATATATTTAATCAATTTAGATGTTACATTTGGCCTTCCAGTGTTATGCATTTTACTTTACAGTATTTTACTATATAGAATCTTACAGTGCAGTGCATATTATTGTACGGTAGGTGTGGTGCATAGAATTGGGCAGTCCTGTCCATATAATTAAGTAGTCTGCTCATTGCAGAGAATTGCACAGTGTTGTGTATATTACTGAGCAGTATTTGCATTACATGTAATTGCCCAGTAGTGTGCATACTATCGTGCATTATATGTACTGCATAATATTGCACAGTGCTGTGCAAACTATTGCACAGTATTTGCATTGCATGACATGGCACAGTGCTGCACATATTATTACACAGTATGTGTACTGTATGGAATTGTATATTAATGAACATTATTCGCATTGTATGGGATTGTGCAGTACTGCTCATATTAAAGTGCAGTAAATGTGCCACATTAAATTGTGCAGTGCTGTGTATATTTAGCACATTTGACATTGCACAACAAGGTTTATTCTTTGGTATAGCGCAGTATGCGCATTGGGTCGGATTGCTCATTACGATTTACTGTATCTTATTGGTGACTGTACATTATTACATGCATTGCTGGATATGTTCTTGACACATAGACTAAATCTAAGTGTTTCTTTACAGGAATATATAGGAGCGTGTGTTGTCCTGGTTGCTGCTGTGGCTTCCATTATGGCTTCCACATACAATATATCCACATACCATATAGCCCCTGGGCTTGTCGGACTCGGACTAACTTATGCATTAATGGTACAGAAATACCTTTATTTTTGCTCTTGTGTGTATTGTAAAATCAAATATCTGTCTTTGAGGTTTGATATAATTGATCTGTTTAGACAATTAGAATCTAGAGCGGAATCAATATTGGATTGTGCTCTAATGTAATTTAATAAAATCTTATCAGCAATGCTAATAATATTAATCTAGAGAATAGTTACCAATTTCTGGAGTCTTATTAGATTATTTAATTCTACTTTGTCTGTTGTAGTCTTCTTATCAGTTCACCATTACTGAGAAGACGCCTGCAGACAATGCAGTCCAGTGCATTTGCCTGTTTATGGGATGACCTGGTGTTCTCTGTACCATCGTCGTACATTGTGTCAATTTTGTTCTTGCAGAACAAATCATTTAAACTATAACAATGCATGTAAAAAAATGTTATAAACTTCGCCATGCATCCACTTTGGTTTTATATTTTAAGTTTGAACCTATTGCAAATGGAAGAATTTAATTCATGTGGACCAATTAAATCTGTTGCTAAACCCCTACGGATAGTAATCTCACAAAAATACCCAATTCTCAAGCTGACACATAGCATACACAGCAACATTTCCTGTGGGAAGAACAAAACCAAATCTTTCATTATTTAATTATTGGATTTGTATTTCATGAGTATTTAATGGCGTCTGTTGATTTCCCTATTTAATTAGTAGACATCCCTCTGGCTTTGAAAAGGTTAAATAATTAATATGTAATTTACAGGTACCAATTTGCATGCATTTTATTATTGTACGTGCGTCACACAATATCACTGTGTCTTTCAAATCAGAGTATATGAATTATTAATGTTTCCCCCAATTATTTATGCATTACGCAGGTATCTAACTATCTTAACTGGATGGTCCGTAACCTCTCGGATATGGAGATACAACTAGGAGCCGTGAAAAGGATTAATGGTCTCCTGAAAACTGAACCAGAAAATTACAAGGGGCTTTTGTGTGAGTGCGGATTATTCCCAGTCTGGAATCTGTTCAATGTTTAATGATGGAAGATCAACTGGTAATAAATAAGTGATGAGCGTGTTTAATGTTTTCTTGTTTATTCGGATACAGCACCATCGCAGATTCCCCAGAACTGGCCTGAAAGCGGCGAGATCCAAATACAGAATCTAAGCGTTCGCTATGATAGTACATTGAAACCAGTATTAAAGCATGTCAACGCTCACATATCTCCGGGACAAAAGGTACTGGCCTTTATTGTACCATATAAATACATTGTATATATATCCACAGAATATTTTCTAACTAGTGTTTATTAAACCTCTGTTTAGTGTTAATTCAACCATCATAACATATCCTATATTGCACTCTGAAATATTTCATATCACACACACAGTGGTAACAAAACACATGTTACATACTGATATCATATCAAATATTACACAGTAAGAACATATCTCAATGTACATAGTAATAACATATCTGATATTACAGAGTGAAAACATATCCCATATTATACAATAACAATATATCCTGTATTACAGACAGATAACATATGCGCACAGTGGAAAACTTTGGTTTGATCAAATCAAGTTTTCCACAAAAAAATTAGTTCAGGTAGTCCGATAGTTGTTGATGTGACAGTTTGACTCATCCAGATATCAGCAATTATCACCAATATTGGCAACTCAAGATGAGGCAATATTAAATATTATGTAGCAAACTTCCGCATTCTCTAGCCATTTGGTTCACAGATCAAGTGAGAAGAAGTAGCAGTTAGAAGAAAAAAAAATCTGTATTAAGTTTTTATATATTTATAAAATATGTCATATATAAATATAGATTTCTTTTACTGCTATTCTTTATTTTTCCCAATAGTCACTTCTCACTAGATCTGTAAATAAAATCAGCGTTTAGCGAGTGTCATCAATAATCTTTTTTTTTTTTCACCACGGTAGGAACTTTAAATCGAGAAGCAAAATTAATCTGCTTGTCCGTTGACTGTGTTGTCTGTTTCATGATACGTTCACATTTCGCTTTAGAGTTATGGAATTCAGACGACCCGCCAGTCACACAAACTTAGGATAAACTGCAATTCAGCTGAAACCGAATGCACAAGTCTAGTAAAAATATGGGTGATACTCGAAAAATTTGAATATCGCGCAAAAGTTCATTTATTTCAGTAATGCAACGTAAAAGGGGAAACTAATATATGAGATAGACGCATTACATGCAAAGCAAGATAGTTCAAGCCGTGATTTGTCATAAGTGAGATGATTATGGCTTACAGCTCATGAAAACCCCAAAGCCACAATCTCAGTAAATTAGAATATTACATGCAATCAATAAAACATGGAGTGTACATAGAACAATATCGGACCTTTGAAAAGTATAAGCATGCATATGGATTCAGTACTTGGTTTGGGCCCCTTTTTATGGCCTCAATGCGGCGTGCCATGGAAGCTATCAGCCTGTGGCACTGCTGAGGTGTTATGGCGGCCTTCAGCTCTTCTGCATTGTTCGGTCTCATGTCTCTCATCTTTCTCTTGGCAATGCCCCATAGATTCTCTATGGGGTTCAGGTCAGGCGAGTTTGCTGGCCAATCAAGCACAGTAATCCCACGGTCATTGAACCAGGCTTTGGTGCTTTTGGCAGTGTGGGCAGGTGCCAAGTCCTGCTTGAAAATTAAGTCTGCATCCCCATAAAGCTCATCTACGGAGGGAAGCAGGAAGTGCTCCAAAATCTCCTGGTAGACGACTGCGTTGACCCTGGACTTAATGAAGCACATTGGACCAACACCAGCAGATGACATGGCTCCCCAAATCAACACAGACTGTGGAAACTTCACACTGGATTTCAAGCATCTTGCAGTGTGTGCCTCTCCATTCTTCCTCCAGACTCTGGGTCCTTGGTTTCCAAATGAGATGCAAAAGTTGCTCTCATCAGAAAAGAGGACTTTGGACCACTGAGCAACAGACCAGGTCTGTTTTTCTTTAGCCCAGGTAAGATGCTTCTGACATTGTTTGTTGTTTAGGAGCGGCTTGACAAGAGGAATACGACATCTGAAGCCCATGTCCAGGATCCGTCTGTGTGTGGTGGCTCTTGATGCACTGACTCCAGCCTGAGTCCACTCCTTGTGAAAGTCCCCAACACTTTTGAATGGCCTTTTCCTGACAATCCTCTCCAGGCTGCGGTCATCCCTGCTGCTTGTGCACCTTTTTCTTCCACACTATTCCCTTCCACATAACTTTCTATTAATGTGCTTTGATACAGCACTTTGGGAACATCCAACGTCCTTCGCAATTACCTTTTGAGGCTTTCCCTCCTTATGAAGGGTGTCAATGATGGTTTTCTGCACAACTGTCAGGTCATAAGTCTTCCCCATGATTGTGATTCCTACTGAACCAGACTGAGAGACCATTTAAAGGTTCAGAAACCCTTTGCAGGTATTATGGCTTACTTAGCTGATTAGAGTGGGACACTTTGATCCTAGAATATTGCACCTTTTCACTATATTCTAATTTACTGAGATTGTGGATTTGGGGTTTTCAGTAACTGTAAGCTATAATCATCGCACTTATGACAAATCACGGCTTGAACTATCTTGCTTTGCGTGTAATGCATATATCTCATATATTAGTTTCCCCTTTTACGTTGCATTACTGAAATAAATTAACTTTTGCGTGATATTCAAATTTTTCGAGTATCACCTGTATATGTCATATTACAAACTGATAACATAGCCCGTATTAGATCATGTTGGCCTATCTCATATTACACTGTGATAATGTATCTCATATTATGCATACTAACATATCCCATATTACATGAGCTAGCATATTCCTTATTACAATGCTAAATTATCCCATATGATGTGTATTAAATATATAATATCAATAATAAATCCTTGCTTATTTAAATTTCTATAGATTGGGATTTGCGGTAGAACTGGCAGTGGAAAGTCCTCCTTCTCGTTGGCTTTTTTTCGGATGGTGGATACTTTCCAAGGTAATTTAGCGATTGCGAATAAATAGGTACTTGGTAATATATGTATAACTTCAGATCAATGGGGACATAAGAATAAAATATTAATGCAAGCGGAGAGATATGAAAAAAACCCAGAATAGTTTATATTCAAAAGAAATATATATAAAAAGAATCTAATTAAGCCAATGGTCACTTACAAACACACAGGGCTTGTTTACAATCTCACCGCTACTCTCTAAAATGCCTCTCATTATACTGAAACAAAATGATCTTGTTCCAACCGGACACTAAGTTGAGTGGACAGTATCTGTGGAGGCAGCCGTTATTAGAGATTAACTACAAAAAAAGAGCAACATGGCAGTAAAATTGGTGGTGGTTTGTTGGTGTTTAATAGCCAGTTCTTGTAACAGGAACAGCCTACAACTGCTGTTTACTGACAGTGTCGTATTTAAGTCCTATATCAGTGACAGACTTTTTAAAAATGATATGTGGTACGTCACTGCACAATTGCAAATTCTTCTGTCACTAGAATAAATGATGCCGATAGGGACCAAAGTACAGATAAGGACATGCACTAGAAAGAACAAAATAATAGTGCAGAATGTTTCATATAATGTAAAAAGAGAGACTGTTGTACACAAACATAAATAACAGCTCAATAAGAAAATATGGGGCTCATTATTATTTTTACAAAACAGAAAATCACTTTATTCATAAATTGGTCTATTAAAATGAAATATTAGTAATATTACAAGAATGTACAAATGTAAGAAACAATAGCTCTATAATTTGTTTTAACACTTTTTTTGTAGGGAGGATAGTCATCGATGGGATAGATATTGCCAAGCTTCCCCTACAAACTCTAAGATCAAGATTGTCCATCATTCTACAGGATCCGATATTATTTAGCGGAACTATACGGTAAGTTCTTTGAGATCAACAAATGGCTACAAAACAAAGGCAATGCAGGCTGCAAGATCATAACAAAATGTTTTATTATATTGTTTGTTTGCGTGCTGTTTAAATGAATCTCTAAGGACTTATGTGTAGAATTCAATACTCTGTTAGACAGAGAGCTAAATGAGCTTTGGTATTAAACAAAGAGATGTTGATTAAATAAATATGTTTGTATGATGGGTATTATTGTAACAAGGAGGGTGAGATGTACAAAGGGAATTAGGGTTACAAACAAAGTTTGATTGAAATTTCATGATATTATCCATTTTAATTATATTATACCAATTATACCACATATCTATTGAGATATATTTTCATGTTTTTGTGATTTCCACAGTTCTGTCGTGTTGCTGTCACTGCTGTCTTTAAGATTTATTAATCATGTATCCATTCCTTGTTAGCTTTAATTTAGACCCTGAAAATAAGTGCACGGACAGCATGTTGTGGGAAGCCCTAGAGATCGCCCAGCTGAAGCCAGTTGTTAAAGCGTTACCTGGAGGCCTGGGTAAGTTTATACATCTGCCTTTTTACCCCTTTTCCATTAATTTGGAGGATCCAAACGAGTATCCAGCCTCTTGGCTGCGTGGATGGTATAATTTAGGATCCTGAGGCTGAATCCCCTGATTTACAAAAGGGTAACTTTTACCCAGTCCTGTGTGAGTGTCCTGTCGCTTAACGTTATCTGCTCCTGTAATGTCTCCTGGCATCCAAAGATCCTTTACTCTAGTCTAGGGGTTCATCAACAAAATCGAAAACCGGTATACAGCTAAATATTTGCGTAACATAAATATTTGGTTTATATTTTTCAGTACACTGATAGGTGCATTTTTACGCCATCACAGATCAAAAGTAACCATTAGGGGGAAAAAAAGTGGAGGAGCAGTAAAAAAAAAAAAAAAATCTATATTTAGATATTTATCATACATTTAATATATAAATATAGATTTTTATTTTTTATTTTTTTTACTAGTCCTTTTTTCCCCCTCTGCTGGTCTCTTCTAATTTGATCTGTGAATAAACTTAACATTTAGTGGCTGCCCCATCCATCAATCATCTTTTTCCCCATCAATCATCTCTTTGGCACTACTGGTGGAACTCAAAATACTGAATCAAATGAGCCATCTCACTAGTTGTTTGTTTGGCTATATGTTCGTATGATACATCGGAGATAAGGAATTATGCCAAACAGCTTATCATTTTATATTCGGAAAAAATGCAATTAGTCAAAAACCAAATACACAGGTATTTTACAAAAAAAAAACTAAAATATGCTTCAACTTTTTTGCTCTAATCATTTAGCATACAGCTCGTTTGTTTGTTTATATCATGAAAGTGTATGAAATTGCAGTATTCCTGTTTTATTAGAGGTAATTAATCGCCTTTGGTTTTCTATTGGCATTTACACAGATATGTTCTGAAAATGGATTACTGTCCCCTTCTGAATAGAGCTTATTGCTTTATGTGATTGATTTAGGGATAATATAAGATTATCTGAAACGGTAGCAAAACAGATTTTGTTTTGTAAACTATATCCCATGGCACTCCGCCTTCAGACTTGTTGACTAGTTGTGTGTTGAATTAATTATGGGAATCAAAATTGTGGCATCGTAGCAATCAAAGCAATCCTTGCAAAGTTTGAATTAAATAAACATTCACTATTAAATGTGTGTTTCCCATAGAGAGAGTTTCTAAAAAAAAATTTTTTTAAATCCCTCCCTTATCTGCCATCACCTTCCGGTAGACATTGGGCCATTTCCTAAGAAATCTTTATCAAAGTAAAATCATGTTTTTTTAATTCTAGATTACCCAGCGGTGGACTCAGTGTTTGATAAAAACACATTATTTCAATTTGCTTATGGTGAATATTTTTTTAAATTCTGTTAAGGAAAAAAAACATGTCACATATGCTTCGCTCTGTCATTTTTTATTTATATACGAATTGTAAGGAATTAAGCCAGTTGTATGCTTCCTTTCTACCCCCAGATGCCTCTGTTACAGAAGGTGGAGAAAACTTTAGTGTTGGCCAAAGGCAACTCTTCTGTTTAGCCAGGGCGTTTGTTCGGAAAAGCAGTATTTTGATCATGGATGAAGCCACTGCATCCATAGATATGGCTACGGTAAGTCTCAGCAGGTGTTTTTCCCCTAAGAACAGCCCACCATGGTCTTCAGTACTAGTGGACGTTGCCATGTAAAAAATTAGAAAAAGTCATCCCCATCTTTAGTATATGACAGGATCCTTCAGCCATATGCATGCACGTTGGGTCAGACAATGTTTGAAAGTTAGTCTCTATGGTTATTCTGTGCTTCTGTGCAGGAAGTGAAGCTGGGAAGACCATAGAGAATAACTGTAAGTTTTCAAACACTGTCTGACCCAAGGTACATGTATATGGCTGAAGGATCCTGTCATAATACTAAAGCAAGGGATTAGTTTTACAAATTGTTTTGACATTTACTTCATAAAGGGATGCTATAGGCACCGTGGCCACTTCAGCTCATTGAAGTGGTCTGGGTGCAGTGTCTCAAGTCAAATGACCCCGCAAAGATAATTATTGTAGTTTTTAATAAACTGTAATAATTAACTTTAAGGGTTAACTCCACCTCTAGTGACTGTTTACCACACAACCATTAGAGTGACTTCTGCATAGTTAGGCGACTTTTGGTCACCTAACTGGTGCTGGACTTTCTCACGCTCTGCATGAGGACATCCATTGTCATGTAAAACCCCATATGAGAGCATTATTCATTCCTTTCCACGGGGGAAGTACTAATGCCGCGCATGAGTATTAGGTCTCCCCTGCCGTCTAACATTGGCGGTGGAGCCTGAACCAAAGCCAAAGGACATCAGCGCTGAAATCAGGAAAGTGACTGAAGGCTTTTTTAACCCTTTCTGTACCGAGGGGGTGGGAGAGCGGCAGAGGTGGGCACTAAGGAGCTGTGGTTAGTCTCCCTTAAAAAAATTTCCTTTCAAAAGTTTAAGAAAGGATTACTATATTAAAAAATAAGTTTAAGATGACAATTTTCATGTAAGGAAAGTTTGAATGCATATTTTCCCTGGCATTATGCCCTAATGTAATGTGCTCTGCATGCTTATGGTTGAGGTACAAGCCTTTGTGAAGATTAACTGGAGTCTGACAACAAATCATTAGGCCGTAGAAGCAGGTAATGATCTTCTCTGGGAGAATTTCCTCTCTATGTGTGGATAAATAAGAAGGTTTTGTCACGCAGGGAGCACTATGCACCGTACCACAGGAAGATCTGTGTGTTTTTATCTCGAAGATTGATGCTATTCTAGCCTCCAGTTCCTGCATCTCAGTAACGGGCCTTTAATCTTCTACTATTTTTCAGGAAAATATTTTGCAAAAAGTGGTAATGACGGCCTTTGATGATCGCACGGTGGTGACTATCGCGGTGAGTGCAACAGCCAGGTTTTAGACGGAATTTTTCTCAACTTTTTTTGTATCAGTCGTTTATCTATCTACTTTCTTCTATACCTTTGCATTCAATCTTATTAATATATTTATATCTAGTATATCAATCCATTTTTAAGACACTTTCACATAATCCTTGTTCTTGTCTCATTATTTTGAATATTATTAGAATATTACACATTTTCTATATATTCTCGTTCACTCTGTTTACTCTGTATAAAGACGTTGTTATATAGAATATACAGGCACAAAAATGGGACCAATTGGGTCGTGCTTAGTGTTAGACATTTGTACAATTCCTTAAACAATCGGGGAGATTTATCAAAACCCAAAAAAGTGGTGAGCTGAAAAAGTGCGTCAATCACCGTGGAAACCAGTGAAATCAGCAGGTACTCCTCCCTATTTGGAAAATCCTACACTCAATACTGCTCTTACAAGGTCCAGCATTAGCCTTATGGTAGCCCCCAGGTCACGTGACCATGCAGCACAATCAGTTGCCAAGGGTGCTACCCATGTAATTATTACTACAGGGACCTCATTACTACACAGACCCAAATCATATAAATAGTAGCTGTGAAACATGTCAGGTCTTTAAAAATGTCAAGATCTAAAATTAGCTGCAAAGACACCTTGAAATTAGATTTTTATTACCTAATCTGCTATTGTCTGAAGGCAGATGTTTTTTTTGAATTTCTTAAGAGCAATTATTGTTCTTATTGTGAAAATCAATGTAGCAGTGAAACAATGCAATAGTTTTGACTGGTGAATATGCTACAGATGGTTTTTGACTGAGCTTTGCACTCTTAAATAAAATAAAGTTTGAAAGTAGGGAATTGGGGGCACACCCAGAACATGCACTTATCAGCCGTGGTGCCGCTGTAAAGAAAAAAATACAGATTAGGGAATAACACACACACACACACAAAAATACAGTATTAAAGGAACACTATAGGGTCAGGAACACACACATGTATTGCTGAACTTCTAGTGTTAATATCACTCGCCTCCCTAAATATGGTAAAATCTTACTTGTATTCAGGTCTGCTGCTGCCTCTGCCCCTGATCTACCTCCTTGGATGACATCATCAGAGGTGATTTTCTGAACCAATCACAATGTTTTCCCATAAGATTGGTTGGGAATGAAAAGGAGGCAGATCAGGGGCAGAGCCAGCATGATTCAAACACAGCCCTGGCCAATCATCATCTCCTCATAAAGATGAATTGAATCAATGCATCTCTGTGAGCAAAGTTAAGTGTCTCCATGCAGAGGGTGGAGACACTGAATGGCAGTGCTGAACTCTGTGCAGCACTGCCCCTGGAACCACCTCTTGTAGCCATCTGAGGAGTGGCCTGTGGAGTTATCACTAGGCTAGGCAGTGTTTACTGTACTGCAAAAAGCCTACATGGAATGATTATACTCACCAGAACAAATACAACAAGCTGTGGTTGTTCTGGTTTTTTTTCTATTTAAAATCGCCTATCTTAGCAAACAAATATGGGGATTCAGTTCCACCATATGGCCATATTATCCCCTTAAGGACACATAATGGAAGTGTTACTTATGATTATCTTTTATTTCTGAAGCTGTGTCCTTAAGGGGTCATGTTAAGCCCACCACTACATCACAGTATCCCAATATCAGTGGGCCTTATACTAAATTTAACATAGAAGATTAACATGCTAACTGCATTAGTAACAGCTTAAACTGCTTCAAGAGACACTCCTCAATTTATGCCTTTCTGTGGTCACCTCCAATAATCTTATATTGATCATGCACTATTAAAAATACTCTTCAGAGCTACAACAAGTTTAAATAAAAAATGGTGGGGGCAAATCTATAGCTGCCAAGATGTAGGCCTCCAAAATTCTCCTCAATGATGGTAGTCTTGCCAAAAATGAATTCTCTGTGATACGGGGTCATCATTGAAGGAGCCAATGCGATTGGCTGGGCTGGTCCAGCTGATCCTATTCATCCACACACTTCTTGCCAAATTTAGGGGCATTTTATTTTTAGAATTGCCTTTTTTAGTTGGTTGAAGATAGGAACATTGGGGCTTTTATAACAACAATAGATTAATGTAAGTACATGATAATGTAATTTTACAGGGGAAAGTAAATACCCTATAGCCTCATATAACTACAGACATTGGAAAATTAGAAGAGCTAATTTTTAATTGCATGGAGCTTTGTATAGGGAAACAAATGTTGTGCATATGGGCACTATTAGACACAGGATTTTAGGAATCCAGACATTTGGGAATTTTAGATTGTAAGCTCCTTTGGGCAGGGCCCTCTTAACCTACTGTTCCCATATGCCAAATATGTCAGTGTATCATCGGCTTTTTGTTTTCTATGGCACAGTTGGTTTTATTCCCTAAACTAAGAATTTTGGAAAATTGAAAATATTATTACAATCTCAGTCTAAAATAGTCGATCTAGATTCTCAAACTCAGCAATTTTTACAGTCTGGTTACTTTGCAATTACTTTCTTAATCCCCAGTAATTCACAGTTTAGTAAATAACAACTTAACATTTTAAGATGAAAGGTAAGGTTAGTGAACATTAAATAATAAATACAATCTTTGCTCTGTGTGATACATTATAAAGTGAGAAGAGGTTGCTTAGAGACTAGAAATCTTATCTTTTTTATTTCCTTTCTTTTAGTACACATAGTCTCCATCTTAAGAACAGTTGGTATCAGTAAAACCTGTAGGGACTTAGATCTGAACAGAATAGATCTACGAAAAACACAACATCTGTTCATATTCTACATGACTGGCTGCAGAGGCTAAATTTAGACAGGATATTGTTAAATGAAGAAAAGCGAAGAAAATTCTGTATTGCAGACTCGAAATGTAATGGTGAATGTTCCTCACACCTCTGGTTATCAATCAAGAAAATATAACTGGTTCGAAGCATTTTCTTAGAGTGTATCTCCTGGGAGTTAACCAGTGCTTTATTCAGCTTTAAGGATGCCAGCGTTTTGCAAGTAGAGATTTAGAGCTCTTTATTTTACTAAATCCCTTTTACTGGCAGCACTTAGGGCATTGTATTTATTTTCACTCTCATAGAAAAAAAATCCTTTAATGAATTCTTTCAACAGCCAAACGCTTTAATTATGGAGTTATTTGTTATAAATGAAAACAATGCAAGGATCTTATTCAGCAGTGAAAAGCTTCAACTCCTCATTACAGAGACGTAAAATCTTTTTACACTGAGAATTAAGAATGCCACGACATCATTAGCGGCCACTAGAAGCCCACACTTATTGTTCAACCATGGAGAACCGACACCTATTAAAGGGACACTCCACTGTTCAGATTTTAAAAAAAAATCCCAATGTAGTATATATACTTAAATAAAAACATTCATGTATTTAGATTATGCATTTTATTTTCACTGGGAGCATATTTAAAAACAGCTTGTAGTAGCTGCAGATATCTTGTCTGCAGCTTTTGCAAATCCTCCCCTTCTAACCCCACCCAGACTTTCTGTGACTGTCCAATCACAGACTTGCCAATGCAGTTCAATGAGACATATTTGCAAGGCAGCTGCTCTGGGCAATTGCTTCCTCTTGAGTGTATCTCCACTGAACTAACCAAACAAAGATGTTAAAGGACCTGGTGTCTGATTGACATCCAGGGGGGTGTAACAAGGTTCATTTATAAATGTACCAATTGAAATTTGTAAAATGATAAAAAGGACACACTCTTCACACAGCATCATCTGTCTGTCTAACTAACATTCTCAGTGGACTTGAGATAGTTTTCAGAACGATTTGCCATAAGGTTTTTAAATTGTTATCCCCTGCATTTTAATTACTTGAAAATGCAGGGGATAAGATAAGAAACAAAGCCACTATAGTGACAAT
Source organism: Pelobates cultripes (assembly GCA_933207985.1). Classification (NCBI taxonomy): domain Eukaryota; kingdom Metazoa; phylum Chordata; class Amphibia; order Anura; family Pelobatidae; genus Pelobates; species Pelobates cultripes. Next base: position 93,922,418 of record OW240923.1, on the reverse strand, counting down.
TATTTTTAATTATACAAATTGAAACAATGTATTTATTATTCTGTCTAGTTCTGTTTTGGTGTTTTTTTCTGCATTGTTATGTAATTTCATTAAGACCTGTTAATGTTGCGCATTTAATAGTCTTTTAATCCTGAACACAAGCGTTAGAGACCTAGCGAGATATTGTTTGTTTTTGCCGTGACAGAGAAGTGGGTCAGGCCCCACGTGATGTTACTGTTTGATCCTGCCTTAACTCTTCTGTCACTGAGAGATATACATGCGCTCTCAGCAGTCACAAGGTGAATACGTCACTTTATGGGGAATATGTACGAAGCTGGGAGACATTTGAGAATAAAGGACAGCAATAAAAGCAGAACCTTAGGGAGGTTATAATACAAAGAGCCATTATTTTTGTAAAGAAGTCCACACTAGTGGATGCACAAAAGAATTGAAGTAAGTTAATATAAGTGGTGGTGTGGGATAGGCATAGCCAGGAGAGGAAGGGCATAAACAGTGTTGAGAGGGTGTAGAAGGGCACAGGCAGAGGTCAGATGCCATAGGTAAGGTGGTTAAGGGGCAAAGGCATAATGGGGAGGGCATAACATTGTGAAGGTAAGCCATGGGCAGTGTAGTGGAGAGACATGGGGAGGGACATAATCAGAGTTGGAGGGGTATATGCACGGTGGGGAAGGTGGAGATATAATTAATAACAGAGCATTGCTTGGACAAAAGTGAGTGAAATATTGGTAATGGCATCACCTGGCTCTTGGGAAATGAAGTATTAATCTACATTGTACCATTTTCAACACCATGAACATGGTTAAGCAGCATCCTACGCCTAATTTGATGAGAAATTAATTTTCATTATTGACCAAAATGCAGAAACCAACGTCATCTTTGAAATAATGTTACAGTATGCAGATCTTTTCCAGCACGCATAAAGGTTTTCTGGAATGTTCTGCAGAACAGTTTGCATGTTAATCATATCCCAGTGGCATAACATCTGAAATATCTGTCAGCACTCTTCAGAGGGAGCTGTTTATTACTCATTGTTTGTTATATATATATATATGAAACAGGGAGGGAGACTGCACTCACCTGAACAAGCATAAATGGGGTGCTGCTGGGGGCCAAATTATACAATACACAAAATCCAGCACACTCACCTATCCACTAAACAGCAACTTCAATGTTGACTGATTTTATTAGTTTATTTTTTATTTTTGATGGGGTACATTGATGTTGTGGCAGGCTTATACAATGTATGATCATATAATGTAACTAAACCCCCATTACTTTTGCCTAGATTAGGTGTTTAAAAAAAAAAAAAAAACTAATAAAATCGGTCAACATTGAAGTTGCTGTTTAGTGAATAGGTGAGTGCGCTGGATTTTGTGTATTGTGTGTGTGTGTGTGTGTGTGTATATATATATATATACCAAGTGTGCGTCTTAAAGGCATATGTGTTACTCCATGTCGGAAAACATGTGTAGGTTTAGAATATGTGAGTGTAAGACACGTGTGCAAGATTAATGCTTTGTGCAAAAAACACAGGCCGCTCGGTTGCATGATTAAATAAATAGCTGGGGCCAGATCAGGAGCGGGCCAGTTTCACACTTGGGAACCTAATGGTATTACTGGCATCTACTTTATATCCCAGAAGAGACTCACGATATAGTCATTTGTTGCTTCACAGTAAAAAGTTATTTAATATGTAAAACAAAAGATAAACCTCCATAAAGCCTGCAGAAACCAATTATCCGAAACATTAACTCAAATACGAGAGCAATATGGTGACAGAGCTCTGTGTCGTGGGGTAGGGAGTACTCTGATCTACGTGGCAGGAGATTTCTGCCCATTGACATTACTGTCTCTGCCTTCTTTCACAGCACCGGGTTCATACCATTCTGAACGCTGACATGGTCATAGTGATGAAGAGAGGTGCGATCATAGAATATGATAAGCCAGAGGTTCTACTGGAGCAAGAAAACAGCATGTTTGCATCTTACGTCCAAGCCGACAAATAATTACAAATAGAAAACCCATCGAAGTGCAATTTAGCAATCAACTAGTTTTTTTTAATAGTGTAAATAATGTGTAAATAAAAAAATCTTGATTGTTTCATATTAAAGATTTTTTGTGAAATTCTTTTTCTTTATTTTCTTATTGTGGCATATGTTAATATATGAATAGTATCTGATGGTTTTTCCTGATTTCAGTCAGAAAAAGTTGGAGATTTATCAACGTGTTCTGTTTGTAAAAGTACTAAAAGTGAGGCAATCGCTATGGAAACCAACGAAAATAGCTGGTACTCCATTGGTTATCAAAGGGCACACCCTGGATTATGTACATTTATTAAAAATAATTCTCATATTCTTTAAAAATTATATCACATGTTCAAGCCATATGCACTAGTATAAATTGGATGAGCTTCAAGGGTACGAATACTCATAGAGATATAGATACATTGATGGTGATCATTATTTAGAAGATCCTCAGAACTTTATGAATAACACAAGGGAAGAAGGTGAGTGGTGTAAAGGTCACACTGTCCCTTTAAGAGACCTAACTGCTTGGCATGCAGTGCTAGTGGTGGCTATTAATAGTTTATTGCATGTGGTCTCATGATGTGATGTTCCGGCTCTTGACATTTTTGTGTAACTGAAGATACCAGTAACCACACATTGCTCATCCCTCTGGCACTCACCGATGGACGTGATTGAGCAAGAAATATTTCATCCTATTATCGCAGCATTAATCGTGGAATAATGAATGGACATGTATAAGAAATGATGTGTGACGGTGAAGAGACTGGCCGTAAGGCAAATCATAGTTTGCTCCACTGACCCTTCAGAAATAGAATCCATTGTACCTTTTTAATTAACTCCTTCATGACAAGAGTTTATGTAAACCAATCAAATTATGGCATTCCTGACAAGTGGTGTGTCACAAATAGGTTCAATTCTGAAAACTCCCAGGGTCCGTGCTTAATTACATCACATTTCATCAGAGCATTAGTTGCTGCTAGAGAAATGGCAGGCGGCGTTCCAAGTCACATCATGTTTGGGGGTGGCAGTTATGGGAAACTTGGTGACCTCTGTTTAATACATTAGTCCACACCTAATTTTATTCAGTGAGACCAGATTTCACTGAGTCTTGAGTTACTGAACTTAATGGGAAGACAGAGTAGCTGGCAACTGGCACATATGTACAGACAGTTTAACCTCAGGAGTGCCAGGAACTGTCAAGGTTAGTTTTCATGTAAACTGTAAAAGTGATGATTTCAGTTTGCTTATATTATGAAGAAAATAAAAAATATATATATTTTAACCATGAAAAGCCCAACAGAATACACACACACACAATTGTGTCTGATATTTAAGTTCAAAAACCCCAAGTTTGTGTCACATTATATTACAATCAGTAGATAGTTTATTTTAGAGAGGGATACAACTCTTTATATTAACAGTCATAAAGGGGAAACTATCATCAAAAACAAAACAAGCTTTCAGTATAAATTGCTTTCCAGGACAGTCCTCCCTCAAGTCTAGTGTGAGCCGCCATGTTCCCTCCAGTGTGAGCTGCTGTGTTCTCCACCAGTGTAAGCTGACATGTTGCCTCTAGTGTGAGCAGCTGTATTCCCCCCAAGCAGCGGTGTTCCCTCAAGTATGAGCTGCTGTGTTCCCCTCAAGTGTGAGCCGCCGTGTTCCCCCCAGTGTGAGCTTCTGTGTTCCCCCCCAGTGTGAGCTGCTGTGTTCCCTCCAGTGTGAGCTGCTGTATTCCCTCCAGTGTGAGCTGCTGTGTTCCCTCCACTGTGAGTGGCACTGTTCCATCCAGTGTGAGCAGCTGTGTTCCCTAGTGACTGTGTTCCCTCCAGTGTGAGCTGCCGTGTTCCCTCCAGTTGAGCAGCCGTGTTCCATCCAGTGTGAGCTGCCATGTTCTCTCCAGTGTGAGCAGCCGTGTTCACTCCAGTGTGAGCTGACACATAGATACACACACTGGCACATAGTGGCACACAGATCCACACACCTTGACACAGATGCACACACCTTGACACACAGTATGTATCTGTGTGTGTGTGTGTGTGTGTGTGTGTGTATGTATGTGTGTGTATATCTGTGTTTGTATGTGCCGGTGTGTGTACTTGTGTTTGTATGTGCCAGTGTATGTGTGTGTGTATCTGTGTGTCAGTGTGTATGTATCTGACACACATATACACACACACTGAAACATAATGGCACACAGATACACACACCTTGACACACTGTGTGTGTGTATCTGTGTGTCAATGTGTGTGTATCTGTGTTTGTATGTGCCAGTGTGTATCTGTGTGTGTATGTATCTGATACACAGATACACACACACTGGCACATAGTGGCACACAGATACACACACTGACGCACAGATACATACACATTGACACACAGTGTGTATCTGTGTGTGTGTGTCTGTGTATCTGTGTGTCGAGGTGTGTGTATCAAAGTGTGTGTAGCTGTGTTTGTATGTGCCGGTGTGTGGATCTGTGTGTCAGTGTGTATCTGTGTGTGTGTGTGTATGTATCTGACACATAGATACACACACACTGGAACACACTGACACACAGATACACACACTGACAGATACACACACACAAACACACTGGCACATACACACTGGCACACACACAGACACTGGCACACATATATACACACACACAGTGACACATACACACAAACTGGCACATACACACACAGACTCACACACACTGGCAGATACACACACTGACACAGGTACACACACACATGTTTATATGTTTAACTTACCTTTTTTCTTCCTTCAGTGCTGCAGGCTCCTGGCTGAGGATGGTGTGCCAGGGAGCTGCTCACTCCCCGCTACGCTCCCTCTCCCTTCAGCCGCGCACTCTGTCTGGGAGGAAGTGCTGACACTTTCTCCCAGCATCCCATACCACAGGGGTCCAGTCGCAGTATTAGATGCCAGCGGCACCTGACCGGACCTCTGTTTCGAGATTCCCATTGGGTGGCCCTAAATACTTGGGCCACCCAACAGGCAAATCGCCACGGAAACCCAATTTTGTTCCGACGGAACCCTTAACACTAATTGGGAAACGCTTCTTAGAGGAAAACACTGATCCTCCCTCACTGACAAGAGACAGGTTGGAGGGGAGAATAAAACCTATTAATCTTTTACACTAAAGGCTATGTGCATTATAAGTCAGCAAAGCTGCATCTATTAATACATACAACGTATTAAAAGTTGTTCAGAAGCTGTAGCAGCTCAGTCAGGGGAGAGGAGGTGAATTATTTATTACATGAGCATTGAGCAGGAGTTTAATAATTACACCTGGATATCTCTTTGTCCGTGGGTCAATGGGCAGAGTCTCCGGGTCGCACAATCTAGAATTACCTCTCTATTGTGAACACCTTTCACTCAGCACTGACCCTGTAATTGGCGCTTGTCTTAGAGCTGTGTAACAAGGGAACAAGTCTGGGAAATTTCAAATAAGTAACCCTCAGACCTTTAAATATTAAATCCATATGTTCTCTGTAATTGCATTCTATGGAATCAGATACCTTCCTGACACTTGCAATGGTTAATTAAAGATTTTTGAAATGTTAGAAGGTAGACTTTCAAATATCAGCTCCTGGATTTGCCCACACAAGGGATATTTCACATCATTTTAAATTACTGGAAGCCACATTTGGTAAATGTTTAAGTAAAACATTTTGAGCACATAGTGCTGTCAAGGACATATTTAAAACCAAGTAGAATTATTTATTAAAGGATAACTGAAGAAAAAACAGGTTTTGGTTAGAGTCCCCAACTAGAGATTTAAAAAAAGGAATAAATAAATAAACAAATAAATAAATAAGTAAATAAATGAATAAGTAAATAATAAACACAGCTAAAACTTACTTTGATTCCAGCTCCTAGATAGGTTCTTCCTGCAGCCCAGTTCTCCAATGCTGACATATTCACTCTTGCTGGAGGGGGGACAGATGTCAGGGAGGGCATGCTGAGGTGAGGATTTGGGGGGCACGGAGAAGGGGCATGTTGCCATTGGCTGCTGGCATCAGATGCCAAATTTGTAAGAATTCACATTCGCCACCCGGTACTCTTGTTCTGGGCTGGCTAATGACACCCCAATGATGCTGGAGTTACAGCTTTGACAGCAGATTAATTAATCTCAATATTTGCAATGTTTCACATACAGACTCCAGGCACCATCACCAATTCAAATCACTGAAATAGTCATGGAGCTTGGAGTAACTCGTTAAGTAATCATGTGCAGAACGATTAAAGAAACACTTCAAGCACCACAATCACTGCAACATACTATAGTGGTTGTGTTGCCAGGAGAGCCCTTGAGTCGTTTATTATGCCTTGTTTCCACTGAGCAGAACGGCTCAGGTCGGTACAGTTTGGAAGGGTTAGAATGGCCCAGCCTATTCAGGTGAGCGTTTCCACTGCAAGTCGGACCGCCAGGGGCCATGCGGGATTTAGACCAAATGCCTCGCGTGTCATTTGTCATGAGTACTGACGTTTTCATGTCCGCCAATCAATGGATTTTATAGTGTGCTCTGCCCTAACCGTACCGTACCATTTCATATGGACCTTCATCTGAAGGGGGACCAGGAATGGTTCAGTTTGGTTGTATGGGCCACTTTCATAATGGAAACACTCAAAATAGCATATCGTACCAAAACAACCTGAACCGTTCCGCTCAGTGGAAACGAGGCATTATATTTCAACAACTTTCTTGGGTCCCACTGGATGCCTCTAGCCACATCCACTGTATCCATTCTTCCCCAGTCGGAGAATCCAGTTAGCTCCATGGGCAAAAGCAGGGGCATGCAGGACCATGCTTAATGGATAAATATGTAAATATTTCAAAATTATACTTTTCTGAACATAAATACAATAATAGAAAATATGCAGTTGTGTTTTGGATTGCAAATTTCGAAAAGTGCCTCCCTGTATACCACAATGGTCCTGTACAGGAATATTGGTCATTTAAAAGAAAGTAAATGGTAGAAGAATTTTAATAAAAGTTACCATTGTCATTAAACCAGGTTTTTGGAGAATAGGACTTAGGATATTCTGTACGACAAGGGGAAGTAGATTTGCTGCCCAGTGACCCTTAAATTCTTACGGATAGAATGTCCACACAGTTGCTTACGCACATGTCTTTATTCTGAAATGCCACCTGTATCAGACATTGCTGACCCCTCTGGTCACTTCTCCTATTCATTGTCTTTGATTGCCTGAAGCAGATTATCCAAAGAGAATGGCAAAAGGTTATTGAGAAGATATACTTAATAAAGATGTTTGGGTCTTTGATGATATCATCTGATGGAATTGAAAGGATTATGGTAGAAAATGTTGTAGCCTTTTACTGAATAAACATGGCAATATCTTTGAGGATGTGAAAGAAAATCTATTATTTCTCCTGAGCTGCTTTGAGTCCTGTTATATAATGAGTCTATTGTTGAGTTCAACTCACTAAGTGGAGACTTGATATCGGAGAAATTATACAGGATTCCTTAAATATCTTACCTGAAGTCAAAGGGCTTCAGTAATGATTCAACATTGATTAAATTAATTGTAATTTTGTTGTTGTTATAAAATATTTATTTTGTGTATTTCTGTGCAGGAGGCTTAAGGCGTTTTGCAGAATTCACTATTTTCACATTTAAGGTGTGATTCTCATTGTGAATTTTAACAGAAAAACAAGCAATGAAACTACTTTTTTTCTATATAAACTCAGTGTTAGTTGTATAGGACTGAACTCTCTGCATCCAATGATAAGGGTGACCTTGTGAATGCTATCATCTCAAATATTGATCCTAAATGTCAGGCAAGAGTTTGGTATCCATTAATAATTGAGAGGCATCCTCGTTATTCTCAGAAAAGACATCTGGTGATAATTTAGTGCACAGAGCAGGTAAGGGCTTAATGAGTCAAATAATGAAATAATGTATCTTCTCTGTGATTTATTCACTATACAGGGAGTTGTGGATAATAGTAAATGTTATGCCAAAGGAGCTATAGTGAATAAAATTCAGCTCCGATGTTTTTTCCTTTAAATGGACTACGGGGTTAGGAAACCATCGGCACTCCAGATGTTGAGGACTACATTCATCTCCCCTGATGCTTTGCCAGCATTATGGATGCTAGAGCAGTATTGGAGATGTAATCTACAAAATCTGGAGTGCCGAAGTACCGAGTGCCCAGTGCTATTCTTTTATCACTTTGTCCCATTTCGATATTAGCAAATTAAATCTCTCTGTATTTAGGTGAAAGAAATTCTGACTGATCCGACTGAAACATACTTGTCGTACCCTTGGTCAGCCAGGAAGTAATCCTATGGACCAGTCCATGGTGCAGAACATGAGGTCATGGGCCACCAGCACAAACCCACTCAGCGCTGGGCTAGCAAAGACCATTTACATAATATATGCCTCATTCACGCTGGACTACACCAACAGACTACTGTTATTTTAATATACAGATAATGAGGTGTAGTGGTTATGGTGCCACAAGTCCCCTGGTGCCATTCCAAAGTAAGTAGTCAAACTTTTTTTCTAATTATAGAATACTTACCTGGATCCCCAGGTTGCACCCGTTGTGATATTCCCATTGTACAGCACTACGGAATCTGATGGCGCTATATAAATAATAAAATAAAAATATTGCAGAAGCTTCTATTTCTGAATTAGTGATGTAAAATCCACCTATGTTTGTATGGAATCCACTGGGTGGAAGCGTCAGACTGATGCGGTCAACCAATTAATGCTGCCCGAAAAGGGACAAAATTGATATAAATTTGATGGAAATGGACAAGGCCAGGAGGACTCCTGGCACCATAACCACTTTAGCACACAGAAAACATTTTATTAAAAATGTCAGGTTGCTATAGTTTCCTTTGAAGTTGCTGTGAGTTAAAGTTTCCATGGTGACCTGCTTTTAGAGTAATTTGTCTATTTACTGCACAGACCAGTTATGCTGGCTTGTTAATATGCTTTTATGTGACAGTATCTCGCGGTATCTCCTCCTCTAAAGAAAATTCTACACACAGTAAAAATAAAACACATGGTGTTAACATGCTCCCATAAATTTACATGTGTGATATTTATAATAAATGTATGAAGCAGGGGGTGTGATAAGGGTTTGTTTACCCTTAGGTGTTACAATATATTGAGTGCGTCGAACTGACGTAACATCCTTTCATTAAATAATTGAAGCAGCGACAGGAGGAAAATGTAAAGTAATATCTTTAACTGTTCTAAGTATTCAATTAATCTGAGTCTCAGCTAGTGGAACGACTCAGTAATATCAGCCCTCATGTCTGGGTACTACCAATCTTCATATTGGCAGAGCATGATGGGAAATTATTAGTATTTATATGGCGCCAGCATTTTCCACAGCGATATGAGATTTTCAAACATTTGGGCAGCTTTAACATTAAAACTCTCACCACTCTTAGCCATGCAAAGAATATCTGAGAGTCATGGGAGTTGCAGGCGAAACCAGACCACAATCCTATAGCTGTGGAATTACAGCTTCCAGACTCACTCACTGACTGCACTGTGGTTGTGTTCACCTTCCCAACCCCAAGCTATTATAGGGCACAGTATTCAGTAAGATCCAGCCTTTAACCAGCTGTGCCTTTCACTCAGTCTGGGCCTCTCTCTGTTTTCATACCTCCTCACACTGGAATGAAGCAGTATGGGGTGGGGGTGTGTGACCTGAAAAACAGTATTTTAGCAATGTGCAAGTACAGTGCACTGACACATACTATCCAACCAGGACTGCACAAACTAAGAGCACCTATACATGTGCAGTGCCATACAGAAACTATAAGACATAACCACAGTGATCCAGAAGCTATTACACATAACCAGAGCCATCCAGAAACTATAACACATAACCAGAGCCATCCAGAAACTATTACGCATAACCAGAGCCATCCAGAAACTATTACACATAACCAGAGCAATCCAGAAACTATAACACATAACCACAGTGATCCAGAAGCTATTACACATAACCAGAGCAATCCAGAAACTATAACACATAACCAGAGCCATCCAGAAACTATTACACATAACCAGAGCCATCAAGAAACTATTACACATAACCAGAGCCATCCAGAAACTATTACACATAACCAGAGCCATCCAGAAACTATAACACATAACCAGAGCCATCAAGAAACAATAACACATAACCAGAGCCATCCAGAAACTATAACACATAACCAGAGCCATCCAGAAACTATAACACATAACCAGAGCCATCCAGAAACTATTACACATAACCAGAGCCATCAAGAAACTATTACACATAACCAGAGCCATCCAGAAACTATAACGTATAACTAGAGCCGACCAGAAGCTATTACACATAACCAGAGCCATCCAGAAACTATAACTCATAACTAGAGCCATCCAGAAACTATTACACATAACCACAGTGATCCAGAAGCTATTACACATAACCAGAGCCATCCAGAAACTATAACACATAACCAGAGCCATCCAGAAACTATTATGCATAACCAGAGCCGTTCAGAAACAATTACACATAACCAGAGCTGACCAGAAACTATAACACATAACCAGAGCTATCCAGAAACTATAACACATAACCAGAGCTATCCAGAAACTATAACACATAACCAGAGCCATCCAGAAACTATTACACATAACCAGAGCCATCCAGAAACAATTACACATAACCAGAGCCATCCAGAAACTATTACACATAACCAGAGCCATCCAGAAACAATTACACATAACCAGAGCAATCCAGAAACTATAACACATAACCAGAGCCATCCAGAAACTATAACACATAACCAGAGCAATCCAGAAACTATTACGCATAACCAGAGCCGTCCAGAAACAATTACACATAACCAGAGCCATCCAGAAACTATTACGCATAACCAGAGCCATCCAGAAACTATTACACATAACCAGAGCCATCCAGAAACTATTACACATAACCAGAGCCATCAAGAAACTATTAAACATAACCAGAGCCATCCAGAAACTATTACACATAACCGGAGCCATCCAGAAACTATTAAGCATTACCAGAGCCATCAACAAACAATTACACATAACCAGAGCCATCCAGAAACTATTACGCATAACCAGAGCCATCCAGAAACTATTACACATAACCAGAGCCATCCAGAAACAATTACACATAACCAGAGCCATCCAGAAACAATTACACATAACCAGAGCCATCCAGAAACTATTACACATAACCAGAGCCATCCAGAAACAATTACACATAACCAGAGCAATCCAGAAACTATAACACATAACCAGAGCCATCCAGAAACTATAACACATAACCAGAGCAATCCAGAAACTATTACGCATAACCAGAGCCGTCCAGAAACAATTACACATAACCAGAGCCATCCAGAAACTATTACGCATAACCAGAGCCATCCAGAAACTATTACACATAACCAGAGCCATCCAGAAACTATTACACATAACCAGAGCCATCAAGAAACTATTAAACATAACCAGAGCCATCCAGAAACTATTACACATAACCGGAGCCATCCAGAAACTATTAAGCATTACCAGAGCCATCAACAAACAATTACACATAACCAGAGCCATCCAGAAACTATTACGCATAACCAGAGCCATCCAGAAACTATTACACATAACCAGAGCTGTCCAGAAAAAATTACACATAACCAGAGCGATCCAGAAACTATTACGCATAACCAGAGCCATCCAGAAACTATTACGCATAACCAGAGCCATCCAGAAACTATTACGCATAACCAGAGCCATCAAGAAACTATTACACATAACCAGAGCCATCCAGAAACTATTACGCATAACCAGAGCCATCCAGAAACTATTACGCATAACCAGAGCCATCCAGAAACTATAACACATAACCAGAGCCATCCAGAAACTATTACTCATAACCAGAGCCATCAAGAAACAATAACACATAACCAGAGCCATCCAGAACCTATTACACATAACTAGAGCCATCCAGAAACTATAACACATAACAAGAGCCATCCAGAAACTATTACGCATAACCAGAGCCATCCAGAAAGTATAACACATAACCAGAGCCATCCAGAAACTATTACACATAACCAGAGCCATCCAGAAACTATAACACATAACCAGAGCCATCCAGAAACTATTACGCATAACCAGAGCCATCCAGAAACTATTACACATAACCAGAACCATCCAGAAACTATTACGCATAACCAGAGCCATCCAGAAACTATGAAGCATAACCAGAGCCATCAAGAAACAATTATACATAACCAGAACCATCCAGAAACTATTACACATAACCAGAGCCATCCAGAAACTATTACGCATAACCAGAGCCGTCCAGAAACTATTACACATAACCAGAGCCATCAAGAAACTATAATACATAACCAGAGCCATCCAGAAACTATAACACATAACCACAGTGATCCAGAAGCTATTACACATAACCATAGCCATCCAGAAACTATAACTCATAACTAGAGCCATCCAGAAACTATTACACATAACCAGTGATCCAGAATCTATCACATTTATCCAGAGTGATCCAGAATCTATTACACATTATCAAAGTGATACAAAATCTATTAAATTTATCCAGATTGATCCAGACATTTTTAAAGTGACCATTAACTATTACACATATTCAGAGCCATCCAGAAACTATTACCCATATTCACAGATCCAAAAGCTATTATCGATGGACACACAAACATATAATAACAATACATTATTATGCAATACTGTTAATCATAATGCATTAATCAATACATGTGTAGAATCATTAATTGTAATAGTAATTATTATTATTATACGTATTATTATTTATAAAACAATTCACAAGTAAAAAAAAAACTAATAAAATGGTAAAAGGCCTGTCTAATATCTCAGTGTGATCAAATAATAAGGTGAAAAGGTTTGTATTTGTGATGATGGAGAGCACCCCATCCCCCCTGCAACCTAAACACTCCGCTCCCCTTTGTCTATAAAAGGCAGGCAGATTGCTGGAGCTAAGGCGCCCTCTGGAGGCAGTGCTGGGCGCTGCACTTTGTAGATCTTGCTGCTAGCCGGAGTGCTTGCTCTCCCTGCCGCATCGCTCTCCCCTGCTTCCCGCACCTTGGGAAACGGTGTGACCCGCAGACCGGACAGGACCCTCCTGGGGAGATGGTAAGTGTGTGTGTGGGGGTCATTTCTGATCCTGGAGCCTGGCCGCGCCGTACAAGGTGACCCCCCTCCCCCTGGCTGTGGCTGATTGGCGTGGGCAGATGGAGCTGACTGCAAGGTCTGCACTCAGCCGGGTATCAGATACACAGACCTCAGCATCATCCTCAGACCTCGGCCACACACAGCCAAACTTGGGCTCCTGGAGGTAGATCCTGCACCCACACCTACCTTCAGCTCCCTCTCCTCTGCAGAGCTGAGCTGCTGGCTGGAGTACACTTACCCTAGTATGGGAGAGCCATGTTATCCAGGAAGGGGTTAATTCCTGAGGAGTATGTACTTACCACCCGCCTGGTAGAGGAGAGTGAACCCAAGTACCAAGCCAAGAAGAGAAGGGCTAGGTTTGTAGCCAAGAATGGGACCTGCAATGTGGCTCACAAGAACATCAGGGAGCAAGGACGCTTCTTGTTGGATGTCTTCACCACTGTGGTGGATCTTAAATGGCACTACACCCTCCTCATCTTCACCATGTCCTTCCTCTGCACATGGCTTCTGTTTGGCATGATGTGGTGGCTGATTGCCTTTGCCCATGGGGACTTGGATGTGACTGATGAAGGGTTTGTACCATGTGTGACCAGCGTCCAGTCATTTACAGCAGCCTTTTTATTCTCCATTGAAGTGCAGGTAACCATTGGGTTTGGTGGGAGAATGATCACTGAAGAATGTCCCATGGCCATCTTGGTTCTGATTATCCAGAACATTGTAGGGTTGGTTATTAATGCCATCATGTTGGGTTGCATCTTCATGAAGACTGCACAAGCCCACAGAAGGGCAGAGACCCTGATTTTTAGTAAACATGCAGTGATAGCTCTAAGGAATGGCAAACTTTGCTTTATGTTTAGAGTTGGGGACTTGAGGAAAAGTATGATCATTAGTGCCACCATCCACATGCAAGTGGTGAGGAAGTCCAGCAGCCTAGAGGGAGAGGTCCTTCCTCTAACCCAAATAGACATTCAAATGGAAAATCCGGTGAACACAAATGGCATATTTTTGGTTTCTCCACTTATTATATGCCACACCATTAATAAAGAAAGCCCACTATACGATATATCATCGCATGATCTCAACCACCATGAAGATCTGGAGATAATTGTTATACTGGAAGGAGTGGTGGAAACTACAGGTATCACAACCCAAGCAAGAACTTCTTATCTGGCAGATGAAATCCTCTGGGGTGAACGATTTGTCCCCATAGTAGCGGAAGAAGATGGCAGGTATTCAGTTGACTACTCCAAATTTGGAAACACAGTCAAAGTGCCAACACCTAACTGCACAGCTAGACAACTAGAAGAGGACCATCGAAATATTGACCCGCATTCTTTTTCGCCAAGGAATACAATTCGAAAAAGGAATGTGACAATGAAATTAAAACCAAAATTCACCTTGTTTGATGAGCCTTCCTGACCTCTGAAAATATTCTCTAAAGTCATGCCACTTGATTAGTTCCATGCCACCAGTCCTTTAGGTGGGCAAAGAGGATATATGCAGTACTGGTGACACCTCTGCTGACGTAGGGCTGAAACCTTTGAAATATTTATGCATTATTTAAAACAATATCTGACTTGCACTTAAAGTTATAAATGTTAGATTATTTTTAATATCGCTTATTTTGTAATCATCCAACTATCCACATTTAAATAATGTTACAGTGGTTATAAACACTCCTCCCTCCCCACCCCCCCAAATCTACTGTTCTCAAAATCCCACTGTAAGTATTATTTGCAATAATTGATGTGTAACACCCCATCTTTCAATATTGCATGTCTGAAGACTTAGTGCAGCTTTTGGGAGATTGGCAACTGCCACCTGATGGTAGGACTTAAATTCAGAAAAGGTTATTCAGTGTTTTCAGGGACACGTCATCACCAACTAGTAGACCAGCCTTATGCTCTGTGCATGTTTGTTTGTTTTTTAAAATATATTTCTGGAGCTAAATGATTGATATACATAATGAATTGCACCAAATAAACGGTGGCCTTTAAATAACAAATTATAATTTTATTTATTGCATATACTTGGTATGGCCCATGAGGTGGGATGATTGTGGAGTGGGGGCAATTTTTACAACTGCTCAAGTGTATTAGTTCTTTTGTCTGTAATCACTCATGCAGGAAACGTAAAACAAATATTGGTGGGATTGTACAGAGAAATGGAATATAAGCTCTTAAGATCCCATGTATTGGTTTGATCATGTTTTTTTAAAATTAATGTATTTATGATTTATGTATTTAGTGGTTTTTGGCACTATATAAATTAATAATATGTACCAAGATACGCTGCAAAGTCTTTTATGAATAGGCGTATACGTCCTGTAATCTTTCCTGTTTTCAGAATATATGAAGCATTTTAATTAAATAGTATGGATTGGGAGCATGTGCATTGTGACATCCGAGGGATATTGAGGGGTTATAACCGTAGGACAGGCGCTAGCACATGTGGTCCCTATTCTGAGCTGGAACATTTTACATTAATTGATAAACCAGGTGCTGTAAAACGCTCTGTGGCTAAAGTTCCACCTCTCACAAAATTAATCTTTATTTAGTCTGTTTACTAAATTCTCAATGGAATAGGTTTATATTGCAAAATATGGACTGCATTAGCCAAGCTGTGACGGTAACTGATATGGAGACATTTTTTAAACCTAAATCATGCTAATTGCATTTCAGTTTGCTACTCCTTCCTATTAAACTAACAGTCTTATTTGCTAAAGTGAGAATTTAAAGTGAAATCAAATTTTAGGCAAAAGTAGCTGAAATGAAGATATTCTCCAAGTCAGCTATGATGTCATTTTGGCTACTCTGGTCTTACATCTTAAATTCACTTTGAATTCACTTGAAATTCTCACCTTAGTAAATAACACTGCTAGTTCACAGTCCTCATATTCACAGATGCCTAAATTCTCTGCAATCTTGAATTTAGCCAGGGGCTAACTCCATACGGCACTCCAGATGTTGTGGCCTACACCTCCTTTGATGCTTTGCCAGCTTATTGTTATGTAACTCTTAAAATTCTGTTATGTATCGCTCCAGCATGTTAAAGGGACACTATAGTCACCAAAACGACTGTAGCTTAAAGGGACACTATAGTAACCTGAACAACTTTAGCTTAATGAAGCAGTTTTGGTGTATAGAACATGCCCCTGCAGCCTCACTGCTCAATCCTCTGCCATTTAGGAGTTAAATCCCTTTGTTTATGAACCCTAGTCACACCTCCCTGCATGTGACTTGCACAGCCTTCCATAAACACTTCCTGTAAAGAGAGCCCTATTTAGGCTTTCTTTATTGCAAGTTCTGTTTAATTAAGATTTTCTTATCCCCTGCTATGTTAATAGCTTGCTAGACCCTGCAAGAGCCTCCTGTATGTGATTAAAGTTCAATTTAGAGATTGAGATACAATTATTTAAGGTAAATTAAATCTGTTTGAAAGTGAAACCAGTTTTTTTTTCCATGCAGGCTCTGTCAATCATAGCCAGGGGAGGTGTGGCTAGGGCTGCATAAACAGAAACAAAGTGATTTAACTCCTAAATGACAGTGAATTGAGCAGTGAAATTGCAGGGGAATGATCTATACACTAAAACTGCTTTATTTAGCTAAAGTAATTTAGGTGACTATAGTGTTCCTTTAATGAAGCACTTTAGGTGTATAGATCATGTACCTGCAGTCCCACTGCTCAATTATCTGACATTCAGACGTTAAATCACTTTTGTTTCTGTTTTTACAGTTCTAGCCACACCTCCCCTGGCTCTGAATGACACAGTCTGCATGGAAACAAAGTGGTTTAATTAGCAATCAGATATTAACTTGTTTTAGAGGTTGATACCTCCTGCTCTATAAATTGAACTTATTAAGTGACAGGAGGTTCCTGCAAGGTCTAGCAGTCTATTAACAAAGCAGAAGTTAGATATTCTAAAGTAAACATAATGTGCAATAAAGAAAGTGTGAACATTAGATGACTCTTTACATGAAGTGTTTAGGAAGGCTGTCTAGGTCACATGCATGGAGGTGTGACTAGGGCTATGTAAATAAAGTCATTTAACTCCTAAATGGCAGATAATTGAGCAGTAAGACTGCAGGAGCATGATCTATACACCAAATCTACTTTTTTTAAATTGCTTTGGTGACTATAGTGTCACGTTAAATATCCACATAGAGCAGGATTTGCTATCCCTGCTGAAAAAGAGGTATATATTTATTTATTTATAAAATATTATACCAGGAAGGATACATTGAGGGTTATTTACTAAAGTAAGAATTCAAAGTGAATTTCAAATTTAAAGGAACACTATAGGGTCAGGAACACAAACATGTATTTCTGACCCTATTGTGTTAAAACCACCATCTAGCCCCCCTGGTCCCTCTTTAACTCCCTAAATATAGTAAAATCTTATTTCTTTTCAAGTCTGTGGCTGCTGGCTCTGCCATTGTTTGCCTCTGACCTGCCCCTGTCTGCTGACATCAGCAGAAGTGGTGGTCTGAGTCAATCGCAATGCTTCCCCATAGGATTGGCTGAGACTGTCAAGGAGGCAGATCAGGAGCAGAGCCAGCACAAGTCAAACACAACCCTGGCCAATCAGCATCTCCTCATAGAAATGAATTGAATCTATGCATCTCTATGAGGAAAGCTCAGTGTCTACATGAAGAGGGTGGAGACACTGAATGGCAGTGCTGCTTACGCTGCAGCACTGCCCAAGGAAACACCTCTAGCAGCCATCTGAGGAGTAGCCAGTGAAGTTATAATTAGGCTGTGATGTAAACACTGCATTTTCTCTGAAAATACAGTGTTTACTGCAAAAAGCCTGAAGGTAATGACTCTACTCACCAGAACAAATACAATAAGCTGTAATATTATTGCTGTGGATCTCTGTTATACACTGAGACACACCAACAATATGGAGCTCTTAGAAAAGAGGGACAGAGAAATTTGGGCCCAAAATAGGCACTGCTCCTCCTAAATAGGGGCACTTGGGTGGTATGTTATAGTGAACTAAAAACCAGATTGTAAAATTCAGGTTCAAATAGCCAAGCTGTGGCTATCACTGAGCATGTTTTCAAGCTATTGTTTTGCCTAGATTTTGCAATTAATTTTTTTCATTTACTACAATTCCTTTATGCCTTTTATATATTGCACCACGCGTTAGTTGAATTGCCAACATTATATAAAACAAAACATAGTCATAATGCTAAAATTGAATTGAATTAAAAAGATAATTATAAGATTGAAATGTCACTACACATGCAATATGTATGATATCATAGCTTTTATAACACCTTTATATTTTTCTGCCTGTTTTTCTCCTGTAAGTTATTTACATGAATACTAACCGGATGTACGCACATTTTTATGTTGGACTGTCACTTTTTGTATAATGTTGATATTTTTTTTTTTTTTTTTTGTTAATCAGGTTTTTATTAGCAATTAGGTACGATAAATGTCAGGGCTCGCAGGCCCACATCAGTCAAACAGTGAAGGTAGCATTTTTGAAGTATAACATATATACGTACATATGCAGGGATGTTCCCTGTTCCAATATATAACCAATGATAGAGTACAATTCTGTTTAATTTCTAAAGCGTGAATTGAAAAATATTATCGTCACAATATATCCTAGAGTCAGGGGCTTCCATATAGAGCTAGAGCTACGTGGGTATGGTAGCGCTCATATGTGCTCTAAGGATGCGATTCCTTGATTGGGGTGAAGCCAGAGTAATTGTCAATGAATGTATGTTGTGTGTTCCGGTGTGAAGGATAATATCCTAACTAGTGGTCATGTGTAGGAGTGTGTGGTGTCTGTCTGATACGAGATCCATAATGCAGGGATATGGGGAGCAGTGAGAAGAGGTCCGTACGTACCCAGGGCTTAGTGTAGTCAGTCTACCCCCTTGTAATCCATCTGCAACCGATAGTGACCCTGTCCATATGGCAATCAAGTTGTTTCTATAGAGATAGGCTTGTTTGGTCGGATGTGCGAGATTTGCATCCTTTTCCCGTGTGTTAGAGCTCATCCGGGTTGGGCGCGGTAGTTATTAACCTAGTTGAGGTTCTTGCTAGTTATCATGTTGTCGTGTTGCGGCATATCATGATGAGGTCAGCCGTAAGGGCCCTTGCTTGGGTCTGTGTAGGTGCGGAGTATGTGTTTTCTAGGGTTCATCAGGAGAGGTATAGTGTCGTGGTGTATGTGTGTGTTGCTATATCTCGGGGCTGCTGCACACGTCCATTAATCTGATTGTCAGCATTGTCTTATAGAGGTGATATGCGTGCCATGTCCAGATGTGCATAAGATGCCCCCCCTTGTGGTTCTGTGGGGATATGGGTCACGCCCTAAGAGGTCCCCTTTTGACCTATGGAGTTACTGCGGGTCAGGGTAATTCGTCGTATCGGATGAGATCTCATGTTCGTATTGAAGTGGTGGGGATGTGTTTATCCCCCAAACGTTGTGGATAGAGTGTGAGGTGTATCGGTTGAATCTGCGATCGTCAGGTGATCAATACAGAGTGTGGTTCATGTCGTATGGGTCTAGTGAGCTCCATATCATCTCCCTGCCCCAGTCCCCCCCCCGGAACCCCCTAAGGTTGCGAGCGGTATGTATACCATGGTGCCCAGGCGTATAATGTTGATATTTAACTTTAATCATCACCATAACCACTGAAGTCCCGAACCTCCCTTAACATGTTTGAAAGCTGTGTCTCATTTTTCCATGATGCCCTGAAAGACAGTATACCAAGCAGCTGTGCATCCGACGCAGATTCCAATATAAAAATAGAAATACAAATGTATTTTAAAACGTATAAACATAACTAATAGCTGAATGTTAGTTATGTGACAATGTTGAATGACAATTAATCTGTAACAAACATATGTGTTGATACATGGTAGAAGCCTAATAGATTTTGTTCTAGCTCTTCAAAGTTTAACACTATGACTCTAACATAATAGTAATGACTACGAATATGGAGATTAGGAGTGTTTGTTCACAATCCACTAGAGGTGCTTATGTATTCAGCAGTGCTCCATCCCTCAGTTCTCACAGCCTAACATTGCCATCCAAGGTAGGGAGATCGTATAGAAATAAAGAAGTTAACGCGTTTCTCCAACCTCCATGACCACTTTGGCCTTTTTGAAGTGGTGGCCAAAGTGGTCATGGAGGTTGGAGAAACCCATTAACTTCTTTATTTCTATACGATCTCCCTACCTTGGATGGCAATGTTAGGCTGTTAGAACTGAGGGATGGAGCACTGCTGAATACATCAGAACCTCTAGTTGATTTGCAGTGTTGTGTGTTAGGAGCTAGATACATTAGGACTAATGTCAATTCTGTGCATATTTTACATCCGTCATCAGCGCGCACTGCATAAGAAGAGTCTGCAAGGGGAAGATATTGTCTCTTCTCCCTCCTCCCTATCCCCTCCATAATATTTTTTAATGCCCCCCCTCCTCCTTCATTCCCTCCCTCTCCCCCTCCCTTTGCTAGCCCTTTACACACACATGTGCTGGTAAAATTGGACCTTGGTGCGGCTCCCATGACGTTAGACGGGGGTGTGCTGAGCAGTGATGGGGAGCTTCACCTAGAGCTGGGTTAAGGTAAGTAAACTTTATTTTATGTAGCAGGGAACCTATAGAATAATGCCAACATTATTAAATTCTACTTGAATTGAGAAAGGGTGGAGAAATCTTTTAAACTTATAAATGATTTAGGTGGATGAAGATTATTGATGCTGGGAGAAACCCAGTTTTATCTCAAAGACTCGGCAGTGGTTTAACAAATGAAACGGGGTGGGGGCACCCAAAAACCTGTTAGGCGCATATACACTGTTGTTCAGTAAAGTGAGAATTCAAAGTGAGCTTTAACAGTCAAGACAAAATAGCCAAACAGGAAACATTCTCTAAGTCTGCTATGCTTCCAATTTAGCTACTTTGGTCTTAAATTTGAAATTCACTTTGAATTCTCATGTCAGTGAAAAGCACTGATAGTGTTCTTTTCATTTGACAATACTACTGTGTGTACAAGCTGAGATATAAAGCATTTTCAGCAGATGGAAATCGACTCTTAACTTATTATTATTATTATTATTATTATTATTTAATTTTTTTAAGAAATCCAGGAAATAAACTTGTTTCTGACTTTGTGGCACTTGTTTTGGTCCAAATTAATTCCCAGGAGTTACACGTTCTCTATCAGGACACTTGTGGTTTTATGTGGCTGCTTTACTCCGTTAACATAAAATTACATTATATCACCTTTAGCTACCTCGAAATCTACAAAAAAAAAGCTAAGAAAACATGTTTTTACAACTTGAGTTGCCTCCGATTGCATGAGATTTAGTTGCTGTTAGATGGATGTGTTCATAAAATATGTTCAAAACAACTGATTTTTTTATTTTTTATTTTTTTGTTTATGGTTTATTAAATAATATATATTTTATTTTGTGTTGATAAGTCTGGTTTAAGTATGATCCATTGCTCCCCTCTCCGTTCCTCTGATGCTTTTGCCAAGACATGTTGTTAAATTCATTACTGTAATTTCATTGTGTCATTATTAAATTCACCAGCTCACTTGCAGCCACTAAAATGTGCGTATGAAAAGCTAGTGATTACTAGTCTTCCTAATTACATTTCCTTAAAAACGTCTGTTTGTGCATTCCTGGATTATGTATCCAGAGGATTTGATTTCAGTAGCAATGTTTCTGCAGGGAGCAAACGTGTGACCCTGGTGGTCAGGAAGCGCTCGGAAAATCTGCAGACACAGCTGCGGCTGATTACAAGGCAGACTGCTCTCTCGCTCCCAAGCAAATGGACCACCAATTGATCCCTCTTTAAAAGGGAAATAGAGTATCAGCGATCTCTAACCTTAGCACAGCAGATGTTTATGATCTATAGTTCTCATGATGCTAGGTCAGCTTAAAGCCATCTATGTGTTTCACCTAAGTGATTTGCCTTGATGTGGCAGGTGATCTTACACTCAAATGGCCTTTGGAGTGATACTAAAAACCCTCCAGTTATTCCAATGTGCACAGGGATTTGGGATATTGCGCAAGTAACTTTTTCTTTGATTTTCAGTGTATACATTGTGGCTGATATGTACAATAGTAATCATTGCTACCACCCAGGAGAAGTGGGAGTTTGAGTGCAAAGTTTAATTCTGTTTCTATCTCTGTGTTTGAACGAGGTGGCCCAAATGTGTCTCTCAAGCTAAGATTTCCATGATGCATTTCTCGCCATAAAAGTCCTCACTACCTGTGAAAGGCTCCCTTATAGATTTCTATGAGAGAACCTATGCAGACGCTTTGCATAGCCCTGAACGAGAGTATCTCTATTTATGAACAAAATAAATGGATCTACAAGGCACCTTCTATTAGTTTGAGCAATGGCTCCATTCAAGCCTCACATATCTCACAAACATCTAGTGGTGGCAGTTTATGGGATATCTTCATTGGTTACATTAAGAGCAATAAATGGAAGCTACGATCGGCTGAGAGCTATCAGTCACTTGGCCTGGGGAGAGCTCACAGCAGTCAATACAGGAACCTCAAAATTTTCATTTTGTTCCCCCTTGGCAGCAAATTTAACAAGCCTCGGTGTACAGTCAGCCAATCACAATGCAGGAGAAACTTTGAGGATTCTTGATTCTTTAGGGAATGGGTCATTGTAGAAACTAGGGACCCTAGACCCCAATTATTAGCGTTTACAGATCTCTAGGTGACCAACATACATTTTCTGGTGTGTGACATTGTAATCAATATTATTATTGAGAGTTTGTTCCCTGTTCCAGCACCAACCACTGCCCAGCATACTATGGAAAGAATAGTGAAGTCATATAGCTCGTATCCTATGCTGAGTGTACATTATATCTGAGCAGATAAGCTCAATAGGTTTCCAGGAGTCACTGAACACCCAGACATTGATTTCCAATGAGGATCATGTGCACTGAGCTAATTACATCATGCATTCGATTTAGGACACAAACCACAAATCTCTATATGTACAATGGAAGAATCAAACTTTATTTAAAGAAAAAACAGAACACAACAACACTCAGGCAATGCATTATAAGCATATTTGGATAGCTAAAACCTTGATTTTATTCATCTTTGAGGAAAAACTGATAGGAATCTATTCACTAAGGATTGAATAAAAAGTAGCCCCTTATGTAACAGCTCTGGGCAATAGCAGCCCAGCAACTCTCTGATATAGAGATTCATTGTCTTAGCCAAGCAGCTTTACTTACTGTATGTGACTTGTGTCTGCACACAGAAATAGGTAACATTCTGCTCACATTTTGGAGGTATGCTTTCACAAGTATACCCATAGATTTCTCAGAAATATCAATGACTTGTATATTTCAGTTTTTATACAGGTTTTTTTTTATTTTTTTATTAATTATGTTCTAAAATTATAATTGCTTTTGAGGCTCTATAATGGGGTAGGAAACCTTTGGCACTCCAGATGTTGTGGACTACATCTCCCATAATGCCCTTACAGATGGCAAAGCATCAGTTCACAACATCCAGTGTGCCAAATGTTGTGATTACCTCTTCTCTAGAATTACATCTTCTTGATTACCTCTGCTCTAGAACATGTTTTTATATATATATATATATATATATATATATATATATATATATATACATATAGTTTCACCTATGAGAGTATGACAGTGATCAAGGCCCAAACACAATACCCGGAAGAGCTGGATTTGCATTCTCTGAATATTCTATGGTTCCTCATCCCCCTGGCTATTTCTACATGCTATAATTATTATATAGTGATCCATATTCTTCTTTTTTTTTTACTTCTATGTTTACATTGGTGTTTATTGGGAGAAATGCTACTAAATATTATAGCAGCTTTTAAAAATTTTTTCTAAGATGTAAAAATATCTTAAATGGAGAACTGTTTCCAATTTACCTATTTGACCTAAAGTGTACTATCGCCCTGTCTCCATTTCTCCGCAATGTCCAGTTTTGTGATTCGTCCCAACTAGTAAACGTAAATCTGTAAATTTGTGTTATTTTAATCCTAGCCTGTCTGTTTAAACTAGATACACGTCCACAGATGCAGATTTGACCCGAGCTATAAAAAGACGTGAAGCCAGAGGCTCGATAGTGGGAAAGCTGTGCGTCC
Organism: Pelobates cultripes; assembly: GCA_933207985.1. Classification (NCBI taxonomy): domain Eukaryota; kingdom Metazoa; phylum Chordata; class Amphibia; order Anura; family Pelobatidae; genus Pelobates; species Pelobates cultripes. Next base: position 93,898,041 of record OW240923.1, on the reverse strand, counting down.
TCCTGGAGCAGTTGAAAGGGATAAAGTTTATCAGCTGGGAATTTAACTTCACATCATCACCATAAGTCTACGCACAATGAGATCAAACTGTGAGAAATGCTACAAGTGGTTTTCAAGGAAGCTACGTGATTAAATAGCATGCATCTGTTCCAGCAGACTCTCCACTCAACATCAGATGTGGAGCCAAGAACCCACACTCTATCATATCCTATTACACAGATACACCGTGGCGTAAAAAGCTGCGTTTTCTGTTAAACCATGTTACTCCCTCCAGGCCTTTAGTCTTCTTTTGAAATCACACGTCATCAAAATGTATGGGTTGACGATGCTTAACTTAAAAGGCCTGAATAAAAACGTTTACATACATTGGCCTCACTTTAATAAGCTTTTTTTTGTTTGTTTTTTTATTGTAAATGTTTTGAGTATTTTTGTATACTATATTATATATCATGTGTTTGTGTATCTGCATATATTTTTGATATAATGTACATATTTGCAGTAGAATTGGCTCATTTTAATTTATACTTTTTCAGTGAGTGGAGTTTTTTGTTTTTTTTCCTACATCGTGAGGCAAATGCACATAGTACCAGTTAAAGTAAGAAAAAGGTATTAACAAGTTACCGCAGGGGACAAATACTCAATATACATGTTTAAAGCAAGGGGGGGGGAGGAGAGGGCAGCTCTGCCGGGCACCTCATACGATGTGACCAGAGGGGCTTCTGACAGTGTTGTATGCCTTTGGAGAGGCGTATGGGAGTTGACAATGATTTCTGGCTATATGTTGGGCCGGTTGTACATCCTGCTGCTCCAGGGGTCGGACGTGCAATGTTTTAATGCTGGTGAGTGAAGTTTTAATTAGCACCACTTTCTCAGAACGGTATATCACTGTTAAGTGAATCTGTGCCTTATTCTATTTCACTTTCCTTATCACACACAACGCACACCACTTTACTTGATTTTATTATGTTATTACCTCATGTTCACCTCATATCCATGTTTTTTATTTTTCAGTGGACATTGCCACAATATGTCTGCCATGAGTTTATAAAGTAGATCCAATCATTCTTTTTGGTGACTGAAAATGCTCTCTGGAACTAAACTAACTTTTCCTGCAAACCCCTTGTGATTGGAGCGTATTAAAGAGGAGAAAAGTCACTAATTATAAAGATATAATTAATGAATTGCTTTAATTTCAATGTAAGTCGAGAGGAATATTTCATCTCATTAAAGTGGTTATAGTGCTTGGAGTTACCTGGCGCTGTGCCTTCTTTCCGTGTTAAACCGTTTTCAAGCAGTTTAAGACTGAATGAGGGTCCCTGGCTGTTCAAAGACCGACCCCCACTGCAGGTATAACTGAAGCTGAAATTAAACGTCTCCTTAGTCGTCCAAAGTTATACCTGCAATAGGTGGCTGTAACTCTCAGCCAATCACAGCCACCCATTGCAGCTTGGGCTAATACTACCTTGTTTATCAATAAACCATTAAAAATGGTGTCTATTTTATCCTTGTTACAGCAGTTTTAAATGAAATCCCGAGGATAACGTTGTATCTGAAGTACAAAAAACAAACAAGAAATCGATGCTGCTAGTCTCAGTGCATACAAAGCTCCGAGATCAGCTGCATCCCCTGGATATATGTATAGTAGTATAGTTATTACTGTATATTGGCATAAAAAATGTATAATCTTATATTATTGAGACCTAAACATAATAAATAAACCAAGGTATATACAAGTGATACATATGCTAATATGCAAGCCAGAAATAGACACCAGGTAGGGAAACAATCCAAATCTGTATAAAGGTATGATACCCAATCCTAAATTTCAGCTTTATTAACAGGTGTATAGGCTACATAGGAAGGGATCCATCCCAAACCAATTCCCTAACACTGGGCTATCTCCAGATTAGCTCTAAATACTGCTCTGCCTTATCTAAAATCTGGGGCCTGACGAAGGTGCATTATATAAGGCACCGAAATGCACGTCTGCCTTTTTTCTTATTTTTTTTAGCCATGATTATTGGGCACTTGTGGATTGAACATTATGATTTTTATTTGATTTATTGATTTTTTTTATTTTCACTTATCTATCCTTTGCTTCTATGCCTGTCTAGTTAGATTACCAGGGAGAGAGGCTTTTAATTTACCTTGTCATTGTTTTAGACACTGCCTTTCTCACTATACACTGCATTCTCTCCCTATAATATATTATGGACAATACTCTTTCTTCTTAGTTCTGTCTGCAATTTAACCCTATATATGCTGATTTATGACTGAGGGATTGGGACTGTGCATAGATCCATATAGCACTTTATTATTCACAAGATGTGTCTCTTATTACTAGCACAGTACAGATTTTATAAAATAAGGCAGAGCAGTATTTAGAGCTAATCTGGAGATAGCCCAGTGTTAGGGAATTGGTTTGGGATGTAGCCTATACACCTGTTAATAAAGCTGAAATTTAGGATTGGGTATCATACCTTTATACGGATTTGGATTGTTTCCCTACATGGTGTCTATTTCTGGCTTGCATATTAGCATATGTATCACTTGTATATACTTTGGTTTATTTATTATGTTTAGGTCTCAATAATATAAGATTATACATTTTTTATGCCAATATGCAGTAATAACTATATTACTACATATATATCCAGGGGATGCAGCTGATCTCGGAGCTTTGTATGAGACTAGCAGCATTGATTTCTTGTTTGTTTTTTGTACTTTACATACATTGGGGTTAAGCTCCTTGAGACCCCTGGAGTCTCTCTGCAGTACTTAAGACATTGTGTTAGACCTGTCACTATCCCATCTTTTGGGTTAAGTGTATGGGTATATAACTATATTCTTATTTTTGTTTTCTTTTAACGTTGTATCTGGCAAGAAAAAACATACAGTGTCTTAATGCATGCAGAGTGCTTATGGCTTTACTACATGTTAAACATTTCTTCCACTGTCTAAAGAGGGGTTTCATTTTGATTCAGTATCAATAATAAAGACAGCCAGCAGGTGGCACCCATGAATCTGGTAACAGCAAGAGCTTTTTAACCCCTTCACCAACAAGTTTTTTTGTTGTTGTTTGTGTAATGTATAGGAGTATGTCACAGCAATAAAATTCACAGTACTATTCAATGTTTAGGAGTGTATCACAGAGCTCCACAGCAATAAAATAAACAGTAATATGCAATGTTTAGAACAATATTACAGAGCTCCACATCAAAACTCACAGTACTATTCAGTGTTTAGGAGTGTATCACAGAGCTCCACCTGAATAAAACTCACAGTACTATTTTTTAGAGTGGCACATTTATGGTCTTAAAGGCGCAGCACCCCTTTGTTTTGTTTTATGTGATAGTGTTTTAAGCTTTCACACAGTGTACGGTGCTGCTTGATTTATTGATTATTATTTATTGTTACTGAAATATTACCGACATTTTTACTTGAATTTTTTTTGTACAAGCGTGAGGTGTATGACAGCATGTTGTTGTGGGGTGGCAGTGTGAGGGAAGTGTTTTGGAGGGTGTGGGAGACAGTGTGAGGGAGGGTGACGCTGTTTGGAGGGCAGTGCGTTGGGAGGTGACAGTTTGGGGGGCCGTGTTTGAGTTTGAAAGTATGGGGTGCAATGTGTGGGAGGGTGACAGTGTGGGGATGCACTCTGTGGAAGGTGACAATGTGTGTGTGTGTGTGACAGTTGTGAAATACCTTTTAATTGATTCCCTGGTTGTATAGAGTCCTCCCTGGTGGTCCAGTGTGCTAGCTCTCCTGTTTGAAGTGGACAGTCACAGTCTGCAGCACCTGGCGGAACTGTAGACAGGAGGGGCAGGCTCTCTCCCTCTACGGGCAGACTGTCAGGAGGAGAAGACCCGACACATCAGTGCACCATAAGGCAGAGGATCACCTATTTTCTGTCCCCGGCGGATCCTCCAATGATAAGGGATAATTTACCCATTGCTGTGTGTTATATATGTTGTATGTGAGACAGAACATATTGTCTGTTCTATAATATCTATAATGTATACTCTGCTGTTAATTATATAGTAAACTTGGGCATGGTGGAAACATTTGGTTTGGTTAAACGACTTCATCTCAAATTGATAAAAAGCTATTTAGCATGGCAGAATATTGTCCATTTGGTGGTTTGTCTTGGGCGAATTTCATATATGAAAAAGATTCAAGAAAATGAATCAGACAAACCCGAGAGATGTGAAAATGTGCCAATCAGTGTACTACAAATATTTACATTATATATATTTATATATAAATAAATACGCTGTCTTTTAAAGCACGAAAAGAAAATTACCAAAAATAAAAAAAAATATTTGGGACACCCGCATTGCGGCAGGATGTTGTTTTTTCATGTCAGCAGAATTTTGGAACTATATTAGAAGAACAAAAAAGGGTGCATAAATGAGTCAATCCGTGTACTACAAAATATATACATAATAGATGTGTGGTTGAACCACTGCCTGTTTGTTAGTTTTCCCTCTCTTTTACATGTATTCCCCCTGTATGTTCGCTTATTGTGCCCGCTTCCCGTTCGGGAGTGTTTCCACAAAGGAAATTAATTTGCCTCCCTAATGGGGACCACCCCAATTCCTCATTTAGAATGTTAGGATAGAATGTTCCCACCTTGCAACCTGAGTGTCAAAACCGCTAACAGAGACTAGTCAATCGAGGGACCACAGTAAGGGTCCCTGAGATTGGTGTGGGCACTTTTAGGGCACTGGTGGGCTCTCAGGAGCCTGAGGGACAAAGAGACCAGCTCTTTTCTCATAGGCGGGCTTTTCTGTGTCTGGGAGGCAAAGGCACAGAGCCTCTTGGGAAGAAGACCCCTGGTAGTTGGTGTGCAAAACCCTGGCTTTGGAGACAAAGAGAGCAGCGTCCCTACCCGCGCTGGGCCCCCAGGGAAAGGGAGGATCTTGGGATGAGTCTTGGCATGTTTGTATGGTAAACCCCTTGAATGGGATTATGCATAAAAGCCGTGTGTCGCCAAAAAAAATGTGTTGTACATCCAGGACTGTGTGTCGTCCAGTTAGTGGGGGGGTTGAAAATGGGTCTCTTTATGCCCTAACTGGTTACCGGCCGGATGAAGGAAGGAAATAGTCCTAATTGGCCAAGATTTGGATGGACTACAATTTGGGATGAACTGAATCTCCAAGTCTGTTATGCATGCGGTATTGTATTCCCTGTTGTATTTAAATTTTAATTACTGAATTGTGGTTGCTTTTGATAAATTCCATTTACTGAACAATTTGCAGAATTAACTAAAAATATACACAAACAGATTAATGGCTATCTGTACCGCAATCTATGGTAACATCCAGATATAGAACGCGATATATTCAGATTGTATGTTATTTGTGGAATGTATCTCATTTTGTGTTCTTAAATGAATAATTCATTCCTATATTATTACACATAGAATCACATATTGCTTTGCCCCTGCAGTTTGCTCTCTATATATGATAATGTGCCCCCTACTGTAAGGACTTGTAAAGGGCGAAGGGTCAGGATTTCCCCCATCATGTCACTGTTTGCAGAGAAAGGTTCGTAGTGTTATTGGCTTTTGAAAATCACTGCAGTTATAAGCAGAAGAATAGATAGTGACAGAGCCACTCTCATCATACACCGTCATGTAACATACATGGATACAGTACTTGGAATGTATCCCTTCACAAGCTACCCCCTGTTGTTACACATTAACTGGCTCTCGGTCAGGCCTGGTCTCACCTATTCTCTGCTAGGTGGGAGTGCATTCTTGTATTTGAATTTTTTTATCAGTAAGTGTCTCTGCATGGCCTCTCACTACCCTAAATAGCCACAATCTGGATTTCTGACATTTTGAGTATTCCGAATATGCCCCATTTTTCCACAGCTGTAAACATACTGCAGTGCTTTCAATACAGCCTTACCCACCACCGGCTGTTCAACTCCATTTTCAGAGTGAGTCAATAGTGCTTCACATTGTCCATGGATTCTCAATACAAACAGTAATCATTGTCTATTACTCTGGCCTTAACGGTTGCTATATTTATAATCAGCACAATATTTTCAGTTTAATTACTTCAATGTTCAACAGATTATCTCCTTATGCTGAGTTTTTTTTTTTTTTTTATTAATATCACTATTCATGGATAATTCCTCCTTGTTCTCCATTTCAAAAACAAAAAGTTAACGTTAATGCTCTAATTTACACAAAACACCTAAGGTTAAAGTGTTCCCTAGAGACACTCAGAATAAAATAGTAATAAAGAACAGAACCGAAGGAGAGAGTTGTGCAATTCACCAAGTGATAGTAATAAATAGTACAACCTTTGAAATAGTATGTATTACCATAAACACTGTATATCAGTATAATGGCTGGTAGAATCTACCTTGAGTGCACATCTATTAGAGAAAAATATAAAACATAGTGTAGTACAATTAACATAAGTGGGGGGTGGTAGAGAACTCACAAGATATAGATGAATTCAGGCATATTTCCCTTATCAATAGGGTAATGATGAAAAGATAGAAGACCTCTGGCAATGGAATTCTTGGTGTGTAGGAGGAATCTTCTTGGTCACTCAAATCAAAGGAGAAAATAGATAGTGCAGATTTTATAAAAAGTATAACAATTTATTATATATGGCACTTACAAGATTTCAAAGAAAAAACAGCATGTCTCCACACCAAGGTGGTATCCACGTGTTTCAGCAGGCAAAATCACAGCACCAATAGCAACAGCTACAACAGGATAAAATAAATAAAAAGTTCATATGAACAAAGAAAGATCCAACGTGTTTCGTCCTCTTCTGGACTTCCTCAGGGATGTATGAATTCAATCCGGTCAGGTACTGCTTATATATCGGCCAGGTAACGAGTGTAATCCACGGTAGTTGTTGGCGTGCATTCCACTGTGGAACACATTCGGCACTTCCGCATGTGAAGTCACTTCTGCTTTTTCGGACGCTCAAACAGATCGTGGGATAAAAATACTCATACAGATTGCAACATGATGTTAACCAATTGGAATAAAAAGGGCTTTCGTCAAGTTCCTATATATTTCTCATTATGGTATAATACAAGTGTATACATTGATCATTTTTAAGGCTGGGCATGTCAGCCGAGAATGCTCTTATCTCCAAAAACAGACGGATTTGCAAGTCTGTGTTAGGGATATACGTCCCAGAAATATGTAAAATTGATATCATATCAAAAAACAATATATAGCTTCATGGATGCGGTAATACATATCCATATATATAAATTCCGATTTTTGGACATGTGTGTACATATATGGGTTGAAAAATATATACACAAGTGTCTATATGAATTATAGTGTGTGTGTCTGCAGTGGAAAAAAGATCCAGCAGTGCACTTAAAGAGAAAAATATATGAGTAACCCTATGGATGAACATAAGTACAAAATGACTGGATATGTGAATAAATGCACTCATGCATGAATGTATAAATGAATATGAGTGTAAATAATAAAAAATATATATATTTATATATATATATATTTTTTAAATTCTTTTTTTTCAGTGCAATAACAGTAATACAGACATTTCCGTTTACGCCACAACAGCATAGGGTTAAGTCGGTGCAACAAGCATGTCCATACAGTGGTTTGGCTATAACATGAAATGCACATTCTTTTGTATAGTGGCCTGGTGGGTTATAACGAGTTGTCTACGAAAGTATTGATAATTGCTAGGCTAGAAATTGCGATACGGTGATTCATCATCATTATGACCCATTATGGGGGTGTGGTGGCTGTTTTGGGTTTGAAACTTTTAGGCCATTTGTCCCACTACCTGTCATTGGTACTTGGGGCCCTGGGTCTCTATTCTGCGTGTTTGGTCACCCCGTATGCTGGTAGGTGTATCGTTTCCCCCATTATGTCTGGTGTCCCTTATCTCCGCGTCTCGGAGTTGCCTATTAACGTGACAGGAGAGGGAAAACTGGGACGATTTAACTTGTATTGTATTGTCCTATCGTAGTGGTCTAGCATACCCTCATCGCTTTATTAGAGTTTTTCACGTCCCCCTATGTGTAGGATTAATTCAGGGTGTTTTTCTGCCTAGCTAAAAGGCCATCGTCTACATGGGTTGTAGGTCAGAGCGTGGGTGCCTATTTAGTCCTTGGGGTCCGCCTATTGTGGCTATGTGCTTTGGCTATGTGTCCCCTGTTTGTCTGGCTCCCGGTGTGGGGTGTAGTGCTCCATCGTTGGCTGTGCCCCTTGACTCTGGGGCACTGGGGGGGGAGTTATGTAGTCGGATCGTGGAGCTGCTGCCTCGTGGCTTGGGCCTGACATCAAGAGTGTGTGTGGTTATGCATAATCGAACCTTAAAACATAGTTAAAACATGAACATAAACATCATGCACTTTTTGTGAGTTCAAGTTGCTGGGCCTCCTCCTTCTCTGTCCGTGAGAGTAGGGGTGTCCTCAATGCCTTGTGGGTGAGTACTGGGTGTTTCTGGAGCGGGTAGTCCCTGTGGAGTGAGGCCCAGTGCTGTCAGTAAGGCAGGGCTGTCTGCAGGGTCTGATGCCTTGTATGTTTTCCCGTCCTTCGTGATCAACAGCTTTCTGGGGGTTGACCATCTTTACGTTAGTCCTGCTGTTTGGAGGAGTTTTGTGACGGCCTGAATTCCATTTTGCCATAACAGTGTAGATCTGCTCAAGTCCTGAAAGACTGATATGGTGCTGGTTTCAATTTTGTCCGCCCATTTTGTCCGTTAGCGAGTGGCAACGGAGGATGATGTCTCGTGGTGCTGCGGTGGGGGCTTGTGGGGATTTAGTTATCCTGTATACCCCATTGAAGGTAAAGTGTTTAGCCTGTCGCATTGGGATGAGGGAGGACACCAGCCTTCTAATGAAGTGTGGTAGTTCCTCTAAGGGTACTGTCTCTGAGACTCCTCTGAGTTTGATATTTTTCCTTCTGCCCATATCATCTATTATGCTGACTTGGTTAGTGAGGTTGGCTTGGTGGGCTTGTATCTGATGCATCTGGTCGTTTAGTGCTTTTAGGCCCTGTCTTAGGGTAAGTATGTCTGCCTCATTCGTTTTGGTGCAAGCAGTTAGTGTTTGTACCTCTGTTTTCAGTACTGCCAGGTCAGCTTCCCACATTTGTCGGAGGTTTCTTTGAAGGTTAGTTAGCATGTCCTGTATGCCCCCCTTTGTTGCTGGGGCTGTGTCTTCTGCCCTGTGTGGGTTAGTTTTCCTGGTTTCTGCTGGGGCTTGTTCGTGGTGAGATTCCCCTCCATCCTCCTGTTGATTCTGGGCTGTGTTTGGCGCTGGCGTCCGCAGCATCTGGCCAATGTCCCGGTGAGTCTAGGGAGTATTTGTTGGTTGTTTCTGGGACTTCCGTTTAATCTCCTCCGTTATGTGTGTTCGGGTCGGTTAGGCCGAGGGGCCGCGGGTTTTTCTTGCCGCGGGTTGGAAGAACGGCATCGACGGGTTCAGCGGCCCAGTCCGCCTCGAGTTGGAGGTTTCCCGCGCGGTAGGCCTTGGCGCCGCGGCTGCAGGTTTTTCTTGCCTCGGGTTGGAAGAACAGCATCGACGGGTTCAGCGAGACGTCCCCTGTTATTTTCTGGCCCTTTCGAGGTTAGTTGGGGTTCAGTGTGTTTGGTATATGTGAGGTTTTGCTTGTTTTTGTTGGAGCTCGGGAGTATGGCGACTGCTCCCGTGTGCTGTCAGGCTCTGCCCCCTAAATAAAAATATTAATATTATATAATATATGTTGATGATATGTAATGAAAAAGTCTTGAATGAAAAAATTAAATTAAATTAAATTAAAATTCAAAATTCTGAAAATATATATTTTAAAAAAATTATAATAAATTAAAATAAAAAAATATATATAATAGAAAATAAAAAATATATAATAAATTAATAAAAATAAAATATCAATAAAGAATAAAATAAAAAAAATAAATAAAAAATAAATAAATAAATAAATAATAAATAAAAAATAAAATATATCAAAAATGGTGGATCACTACTGTAAAACGCGCTTGTGATGGTACTTGTCTTTGATATGTTTGTATTTTTGGCTTTTTTTGTGTTGGCTAGTTAAAAATATGGGGAAAATACAGCCTAATAGACTTGTGAAGTGTAACGAGAATATACCCCAACACGCAGGATTCAGCAAAACAAAAGACAACACAGAGGAGAGATACGTCTACCGGACCTTAGAATGGCCGGACTCGACGTATATGAGAGGAGACAGAGTCAGGAACGATCCGAAATCAAGGGCACAGAGAGACACACAGTAAACAGCAAGCCGACAACCAGAACAGAAGGATAAAGAGAAAACGTAGTCAGAAACAAAGCCAAGGTCAAAACGGAGAAACACAACTGAACACAATAAGCGCTAAAGGGAACTGATACAGAAACCACGATAGGGCAAGGAACAAAGGGAAGAAGGTGAGTATAAATACCTAAACATCTAATTTGATTGGTCCCTGTCACATCCACGCCCCCAAAAGGTAAGTGTATGGGGAGTGTGGCATGACAGGGACCAATGGGATGCCTTTTCCAATTTAGGCACCCACTGTCCCTTTAAGAGCGCGCCCGATACCCGCGGCGCGCTCTTAGAGTTAGGTGGAACACGTGACCGCTTTCCAGTCACAGCGGTCGGCTGAGCCGCGCGCGGCTCGTGCAGCAGCAGGACCGCGCGCGGCTCGAACAGAGGACCCCGGCCGGCCCCTGGAAAGGGTAAGTACCGCTACATGAAGGATGGAATATTTTGGTTCAGTTAAACTGTTTTTCTGAAAATTATATTTAGTCTGGGACCTCGGTCACTCCTTCATTTGATGGCTCGGCTTGTCTGAATTTGGCCCATGAAAGATATTCAGCAAAATGATTTGTACGAACAAAATCAGGTTGCAAAAATAGGCCAATCAGTGTAAGCAAAATATATTCAGAACAGAAATATTTTGTATATATTTTGCAGTAGACTGATAGGTGCATTTTCACGTCATTTAGTTTATAGATAAAGTGAGCAAAGGAACCAATGAAGAGAAAACAATGAGGAGGAGTAAACAAATGTATATATAAACACATTTATTAGATATAGAGTATATATATTCACTGCTCCCTCATTTTTCCTTTATTGATCACTTCTCCTTTGATCTGTAAATAACTTAATTTAGTTGATCAATCAATGTTTTACCCATCAATTAACTCCTTTCTTGGTACCTTTGGCGGAATTCCAATTTCCGAAGCAAACGAACATGCTCCTCCATCAAGCTAGTCGTTTGCTCGGTTATACATCCTTATGGTGCTTCGGAGAAACGAAATTCAACTGAAGCGCCGAACGACCTGAATTCAGACTAATTGCAATTTTGCTTGCACTGTGACAAACAAACACAGGACATTTTTCCCTGTGAGTACTCTTCCTCAGGCGCCTTGAAGGGCATCAAGCTGACATGCTTTGGGGGTTGTGCGTGCCAGTGGTAATGACACAACTGTTCCATGATATTGGTCGGCTCTGCTTTTCATTCATTTGCCTTTCAGTCACCCAAGTAGGCTATTGCTTACCCATAGAGCACCTGAATGGTTTACACACATACACTATAGAAACCCATGTTTGTATCTGGAAGTTTTAAAAAAGTACATGCACTCCCGAACGTTGTTTGCATATCCTTGTGTTTTACCAAACAGGTATACTTGTTTGCGTAACACAATCCTTGCAGGGTTGTAGTTAGCACCGAGCAGTATTTGTGTATTTGAATGCAGCTTGTTTTTGTATGGAGTATGTGTGTGTGAATGTAGGAGCTTGCGTTTAGTTCTGTGTGTTTTTATGTACTGTAACCATTTGGAAGCAGTGGTTTTCTTGTGTATAGTGTTAGCTTTTGAACGTAGGGGTGTGTCTGTATGTAGTGACACACATACAGCTGCAAGAACTGACACACATACACATACAGATATACACATACACAGGTACAGATATGCAGATACCCAGACACACAAAGACATACACAGACAAACGGGTGCACACACTGACACACATAAAGAAAAACACTGACACACAGATGCACAGATTCACAGATGCAGATAGGCACACACTAACACACATATAGATAAACAGACACACATGCAGATACACACACAATAAGACACAATATGACACATGCAGATACACAGATACACACAATGACACTTATACAGATACAAACATGACCACACATACAGATGCAAAGACACATAAGTGCAGACACTGGCACACATGCATACATACAGACACAAATTAACACATACATATACCCAGACACACAGAATGACACACAGATACAGAGAATGACACAAATTCAGATATACAGAATGATATTCATATGGATACAAACACTGACACAGACACAGATACACAGGGGCACACACTGACACATATGCAGATACACAGACACACAGATACACAGACAAATGCACATGAAGATACACAGACAAACAGATATACAGACACACAAATACACATACAGACACACATGCTGAGTTGCAGACACACATACACACATAAAGATACTCATACAGACACACAGACAGACCGACATGCAAAATGTACACATTTTAAGCCACCCTCCTGTTTCCTATCTTTATGGTGCAAGAGTGTGGCTGCCCTTGGGTCTATTGGGCTGCCTGAGGCTGTTGGGAGTCAGAGGTTCCCCCACTCCGATACCCCTCCTCGCCCATCTCCTGTGCAGTTCGATCTGTCAGCTGGGATGAAGTGGCTGTCACTTCCGCCCAGTGCTGACATCATCCAGGGTCCCAGTCACGCTGCTAAAGGCCTGAAGAGCTGACCAGGCCCCTGAGGACACCTGAGCCTGCATGGAAAGTGGGCCCATTGGATGGCCCATGCAGTAAGTGCACCCCATGGGCATCCTTAGCGTGCAGGCCCGGTGCATTGGTCTGATGTGCAGTGTGTATATCACAAAGTGACACAGCAATATAACTCACAGTAATGTGCAGTGTGTATAAGTATTTCACAGTGTGTCACAGCAATATAACACATAGCAATATCTATGAATTTATCACAGAGCTCCACAGTAATAAAATTAACAGTAATATGCATCATGTATAATTGAATGACAGTACTCCACAACAATACCACTCCCCATAGGTTGTTGTGTGTATGAGTGTATCACAGAGCTCCACAGAAAAAAAACTCACAGTAATGCACATTGTGTATGAGTATCATAGTGCTCCATAGCAATGAAAGTCGCTGTAATGTGTGGTATCTACAAGTTTGTAGTTCTACATCACTTCAGTTTAACTGCAAACTTCAACTGTGTATTAATACATTTGTTAATGTAGTTTAAATGTTGTTTAAAATAACTTTAAAAATTACAAGGATAGCTTTATACAGGTTATAACATCACCTAAAACTATTGCTATTGTTTTTTCTGAACCACACTGCTAGACTCTCTTTTGCCATAAATGTGAATGCTACTTATTGACTACTTGACAGTTTGGGATACATACACGTATCGTATTTGGATGTTAAATATATTTTAATAAATTGACAGGTTCCAGATCCAACCAAAGTCAGAGTGTGACCTTTCAGGAAATTTAAAAAAATAAATTTTCTAGGAATTTGTGTACGTATCCAGACTTTTACAAAGGAGATGAATTGTAAAAATCCAAATTGGTGTACCACTAGACGGAGGGGTTTTAGCATTCAGTTAGATAATTCAAATAATAAACATGGTGCTAGTCTGAAATAAATTGTAACTTTCATTGAATTAATTCATTAAGAAAAGTGTGTGGGGTTTACCGACCTCTAGTGGCAATATAATATTATAGCATTTTACAGTTGAATTCCAAGTCCTACATCACCATATTGTTTGCATCAAAGAATTACTAGAAATCCCTGACTGTTGGCCTAATTATTAGGACAGTGAAATAAGTCAAATATATATTTATTTATTATTTATAGCACTTATCATAATTAAGGACATGTATTGATATCGTCTTTTCTTACAGGATTTATTCATTAAAAGTTATGTATTATTTGAGACTAGCATCACATTTATTATTCAAATTATCCAGATTTTTAAAACCACCAGCAATAATTAATAACTCAGAAATCAAACAAATACCGTACTGTTCTACTAACACAGATTTTTCAACCTCCATGTTTGATTCAATGGTCTTTCAAGACTTTTGTGAACAACTTCACAGGTAAACAGAAAATATAGTCAGCGCTAGTTGTATCAAAAGAAAGAAAAAGGCAGCAATCCCAAACAAGAACTGGGACTGCGCCAATAGGCAAATAAATAAATTAAAATCCTGGTAGGGATAGTGATAATACAACAGAGTCCAGTATAGTGGAATCTGTATCCTAGATTGGTCTCTGGAGTTGTAGGTTTCTGCTCCTTACAGGTTTTGAATGTATAGAAGAGGGTGATGAGTGATGAGAAGGGTGGTCCAAGAGATAATATAAATAGAAGAGATCTTACTCACGTTTTGTAGAGCTTAAACCAGCTCTGGTGTGAATAGCATGCAGCGGTATGATCCCCGTTTATGGGATGTGCGGTGAGTATCCTCTTCGGTGCAGTAACAGACAGACAGTGGGAAGATAAAACGAAAACAATAATGGTGCAGTATGTTCCAAAATTAGATAAAAAGTATTAAAATATAGTAGAACTACTCACATTTGATAGAGCTTATACTAGCTCTAGTGTAGTAGGCATACAGCGGTATGATCCCCGCCTCTGGGATATATGGTGAGCATCCTTGGTAGCAGGAGCTCGGAGAGAAGATAATAAAACAGCAATAGTGCTCTCAGTAAAATATTTCTGGGATATAAAGTAGAATAAAATATACTCACAGTGTATAGGGCAGACTGCTCTATGATGCGGGCACCTAAGGATTCTTTAGAGTATAAGGAAAAGTAAAAAAAAGGTAAAAAGCCAGGTAGTAGTAAAAATAATACAAATGTAAATAAAAGATAATGGTGCAAAAGAGTAAAAGGACCAAAATCTATTTATTAACAATAATTTAAAAGCTGTACAATATCCAAACGCGTTTCACCAATATAGGCTTTATCAATGGATTAAAAAACATTGCAACCTGGCTAGTTGAGGTACATATAGGCATGAGACAAATTGAAAATGGCGCCAAAACTGCTCTGACCAATTACAAAGCAGATTGTTATTACACATAAAAAACAGTTATATGTCTGTCTTTAAGAATCCATAAATATTGTGTGTTATGAAATATATAATGTAATTATAAAAACGAGTGATAATTAAAAGAATTTTCGGCATGTAAAGCCGAAACACGTGACGCGCGTTATAAGAGCGACGTTACTTCCGGCCGCTCGGTATTCTGGGGCATGTAGTTATTTGGCGAACTACATGCCTCAGCTACTGGCCAGCATCTTAATAGAGCCATATATTAGGCTCAGAGGGGGGTAGCCGGGGACCAAAGGGGGAGGGAAAGGGGACTTGCCGAGGATCGGCTAAGAATAGTTGAAAGGGGAATGGTTGTGCAGCTCACACCGGAGGGGTACAATCAACCAAAACCACAATATACATTACACTTAATGTTTATTATAATTCCTCATGATAACCCACCTAAAAACCTCCAGATCCATGCTTGTTCGAGAAATGTGCCCATGGACGGGTAAAAACCCCTACAGATATATTTTACACCATGATCTTCTTTTATGGTGGTTTTCTTGGTCAGAGTACTTATAATGTTGTACGTGTGGTCATCATCATTGGCCGTTTCAAGTCGTTTGTGAGAATATTTGGTAACATATATTTGCTGTCCATCCTAATCAGAAGACAGAAGTTCCGTTATGAGACCAGTGCCATCAGCAGCATCCACTTTCAATCATGTGACTTTTAATGATTGTGGCTTAAACCCAATGATGGTACAGGTGAGGGTCAAGTAACCTTCATGGAATATACACAGAGGAGCCATGATTCCAGATAACTTCGGAGGAACTAAATTAATACAAACACAGATTTAAATTACAGATAAATATTTAAGCTTTTTATGGTAGCCATCACTCACCCTGCCCAAAAACACTGGGTAGATAAACACATATTATTCACCAAATCATAATATACACATGTACTGTATATTATATATAAGGTCAATGATGAGGGGCATTGGTTGGTGAAGCCTCTTCTGTTGAGGGACGCGTGTGTCTCTAACCTTCCTGGAGATCTGTGACAAATTTCCCATGATCCTCCATCAGACGCCTATTCTTGTTTATCTGTTATATAAAATCCATGTAATGGGAATAGATTATATTTTAATTTAATTCTTACCTCCATCCAACTTCAGTACACAATATACGGAGATCAGTGCTTTCAGAGATGCATATTTCACTTGCAGAGATAGAAATGCATCATTATCTTCATTTATGTCTATAATTAAATAAATGGAACACT
Organism: Pelobates cultripes; assembly: GCA_933207985.1. Classification (NCBI taxonomy): domain Eukaryota; kingdom Metazoa; phylum Chordata; class Amphibia; order Anura; family Pelobatidae; genus Pelobates; species Pelobates cultripes. The sequence goes on along the minus strand of OW240923.1, from coordinate 93,881,653 downwards.
GGGAGCTTGAGGTATGGTTCATTTTATTGTTTTTATTTCAACAATTAGTTCCAGCTCCATTGGTCTCTGTAGCATAAGAACTGAGCTGCCATTACTAAGAGCATCTTTGTTTTGCACCACATCAATTTGTTATTTATTAGCATATTATATGAATGTTGTGTCAGTTGAACTTTATTTGTATCCATTCGTAGCTTTAAATTTTGATGCACAAACTTCCTTTGGCTTTTCAGCAGGTCTTTTCAGATATACACAAATATCAATTTCCTTTGGCCTAAAATTCACAATTTGACTGGAGAGAGTCAAATTAGACGTTGTATAAAATTCATAGAATATAAATACAATTTCATTACACCATGCAATGTGAGTTAAAAGCACATACAGGCACATATGTATCCAACTATGTCAACTGACTGTTGGCGGTGTCACAAAAACTAGGGCACACTTTGTCACATTTTTTGGGACTGTCCTGTTTTAATGCCCTTCTGCAATTTAATCAAGTAATTTTTATACACAACACTAAATGTCCCCGTACCTTTTCAGCCAGAATGCTTCTTATTACACTTAATCCCCAACTGGAGATGTTGCGAATCGTTCGCGAACTTCCCGCGAACGGCTCGCCACGGTTCTCCACGAACCGTTTGCGGCGAGCTCCGGTCAGCTGACACATCCCGGCCAATCTCCAGCAGACCCTCCCTCCCAGACCCTCCCACCTCCTGGACAGCATCCATTTTGAAGGCAGTTTCAACATGCATGCTGTCCAGGAGGTGGGAGGGTCTGGGAGGGAGGGTCTGCTGGAGATTGGCCAGGATGTGTCAGCTGACCGGAGCTCGCCGCGAACGGTTCGTGGCGAACCGTGGCGAGCCGTTCGCGGGAAGTTCTCGAACGATTCGCGACATCTCTATCCCCAACATTAAGACTATTGAGCATAAAGTAGTGGTGCTACATGTTGTACTTGCTACCTAGATTGCTTTGTAGCAAACTGGAAATCCATTCATGCTCTTTGACAGACTGGACGGGACGGGACTGGTCGGTTCGAAGAAATGGCGTATAGACTAAATGGTAAAGATTATGTTCAAATCTGAGGCACTTTTCCTTTAAATTATATTTTCACTAAAAATACTTTTGGGTATAATTAAACAAAATGTGCTGCTATCCTCCAACTGTCCCTCAGAAAATTCAAATATTGCACGTTTATATTAGTGAGTTAGCGCACTATATAGGATATAACTATATTAATATGAGTTTACGCACTAGATAAATATATACAGTTGCAAGAAAAAGTATGTGAACCCTTTGGAATGATATAGATTTCTGCATAAATTGGTCATAAAATGTGATCTGATCATCATCTAAGTCACAACAATAGACAATCACAGTCTGCTTAAACAAATAACACACAAAGAATGAAATGTTACCATGTTTTTATTGAACACACCATGTAAACATTCACAGTGCAGGTGGAAAAAGTATGTGAACCCTTGGATTTAATAACTGGTTGAACCTCCTTTGACAGCAATAACTTCAACCAAACGTTTCCTGTAGTTGCAGATCAGATGTGCACAACGGTCAGGAGTAATTCTTGACCATTCCTCTTTACAGAACTGTTTCAGTTCAGCAATATTCTTAGGATGTCTGGTGTGAATCGCTTTCTTGAGGTCATGCCACAGCATCTCAATCGGGTTGAGGTCAGGACTCTGACTGGGCCACTTCAGAAGGCGTATTTTCTTCTGATTAAGCCATTCTGTTGTTGATTTACTTCTATGCTTTGGGTCATTGTCCTGTTGCAGCACCCATCTTCTGTTGAGCTTCAGCTGGTAGACAGATGGCCTTAAGTTCTCCTGCAAAATGTCTTGATAAACTTGGGAATTCATTTTTCCTTTGATGATAGCAATCCATCCAGGCCCTGACGCAGCAAAGCAGCCCCAAACCATGATGCCCCCACCACCATACTTCACAGTTGGGATGAGGTTTTGATGTTGGTGTGCTGTGCCTTTTTTTCGCCACACATAGTGTTGTGTGTTTCTTCCAAACAACTCAACTTTGGTTTCATCTGTCCACAGAATATTTTGCCAGTACTGCTGTGGAACATCCAGGTGCTCTTGTGCAAACTGTAAATGTGCAGCAATGTTTTGTTTGGACAGCAGTGGCTTCCTCTGTGGTATCCTCCCATGAAATCCATTCTTGTTTAGTGTTTTACGTATTGTAGATTCGCTAACAGGGATGTTAGCATTTGCCAGTGACTTTTGTAAGTCTTTAGCTGACACTCTAGGATTCTTCTTCACCTCATTGAGCAGTCTGCGCTGTGCTCTTGCAGTCATCTTTACAGGACGGCCACTCCTAGGGAGAGTAGCAGCAGTACTGAACTTTCTCCATTTATAGACAATTTGTCTTACCGTGGACTGATGAACAGCAAGGCTTTTGGAGATACTTTTCTAACCCTTTCCAGCTTTATGCAAGTCAACAATTCTTAATCATAGGTCTTCTGAGAGCTCTTTTGTGCGAGGCATCATTCACATCAGGCAATGCTTCTTGTGAAAAGCAAACCCAGAACTGGTGTGTGTTTTTTATAGGGCAGGGCAGCTGTAACCAACACCTCCAATCTCATCTCATTGATTGGACTCCAGTTGGCTGACATCTCACTCCAATTAGCTCTTGGAGATGTCATTAGTCTAGGGGTTCACATACTTTTTCCACCTGCACTGTGAATGTTTACATGGTGTGTTCAATAAAAACATGGCAATATTTCATTCTTTGTGTGTTATTAGTTTAAGCAGACTGTGATTGTCTATTGTTGTGACTTAGATGATGATCAGATCACATTTTATGACCGATTTGTGCAGAAATCCATATCATTCCAAAGGGTTCACATACTTTTTCTTGCAACTGTAACTATATTAGATAAATATATATGCCATAAAAGAAAAAATATAACATAAAATGAAAAAATACATAAATACACTAGAACAATTATTATAAATCACACTTCTTGGTTTTGTATAGGAATTCCTATACAGAACCAAGAAGTGTGATTTGTAATAATTTTATTTCTCTAGTGCGTAAACTCAGATATTAATATGTTTATAGCCTATATAGTGCACTAACTCAATGCTATTTCACTTGGTACAGCTGAGAATCACTACATCTGAATGGTAAGTCCCCAGCACCGCAGGTATATTGGTTTATTGTTGTTTCTCCCCTTACATCGAGACAATCTTCACTTCAAGCTACACGTCATCAACCACCACCTACATCCTACCAGTGGGGGATCAATGCCACTGAATGCTATCCACACCTGAGCTTGGAATAGCTCTTAAATAGGTGAGTGGGAATACCATTGCTGTGAAGTTTCCTTTCGCTCTATTGTTTGATGCAGTGTACACTATTGGAGTTTTTCTTTTTCATTTACATATTCTAATCTGAACTAAGATAATCTGACTACTTCAAGATCCGCAGCACAAACACATCTATATCATATTTAAGCCCCGCAGGTCAAGCTGGTCTCCCACCTGCACGTTTAAAATCAGGACTATTGTATATTTCGATATGTTTTATTAATGTAAGTACACTACTGTATATTATATCATATTACAGTTTACTGTGGCGCAACCTATTTTTATTTTTACTGTTTACTATTCTCTTTGATGGTCTGTGAGGGAACCTCATACCCTTAGGTTGCGGCCCTACATTTATCTTAGCTTCCAGTTGATCATTTAGCGCTGATCCAGCAACCATTTATCCATATTGGTTTATTGGCTTACCCAAATATAAAAAAAATTTTACGTTACTTTACTTTTGTTCGTTACTATGGTATTTCTTTGATGTCTCTTAATAAACCCTTCTGTCACTTACCTGGGTCCAACACTTATGTCCCTTGGTGCTGGCTCAGCTCCGCCCACGCTCCGTCTGCCGGCAGGGGAGACCTAATGCAGATGAGTGGCAATGGCGGCAATCGCATTAGGATTTCCCCATAGGAATGCATTCAATGCTTTCCTATGGGGTTTCCAGTGATGCTGAAAGTCCTCATGCATACCTTGAAGACGTCCAGCTTTTTATAGACAACAAAAAGTCACCTTCAAGCCCGGAAGACTGTCTAGTGGCTGTGGTAGACAGCCACTAGAAGAGGAGTTAACTCTAGAAGGTTTATAAAAACTGCAATAATTACATGGTCAGGGTTAAGGGTGATGGGAGTTTTCACCCAGACCACGTCAATGAGCTGAAGTGGTCTGGGTGCCTACAGCGTCCCTTTAAGGTCATACAAACATATCTTCTTATTTTATAATTTATAACATTACACTCCGATCTATAATAATGATTAGATGTACATTTTAATCTATACCACATAAATCGGTTGGCATAAATTAAACTTCCTATTTACTTTCCGTTATAGTAATGGGTAAACCATTAGTAGCAGAGTAGGGAAAGTATACCTGGGGAAAAAAAACTTTTTTTAGACTTTTGTTTACCATTTCCCTGTAAGGTTACACAGATATTGGTTTCTTACGAGATTGTTAGCTTCCTGTTGGAGTGGTTAAACACCTTTTCAGGTTTTAACTTAGAGTTAGCACCAACGATACCTCCGGGGACCAGACAAACTGTCATTAATCATTAATGACAGTCGCCTTCCAAAGTTTATGTTTAAGAGGCTCGATGTCTGGTTATGTTAATTTTAATGTTGTCTTTTCCTTGCCAATGTAGTTTTACATAATGTGATTGTGTTATGATCCAGATGACGGTGATCAGAAAGTGAAAGCAAACCAAATGAATGACTCATGTTACATTTCTTCTACCTCCATAACTTACAAATTGGCAAATTCCTAGTTTATCACTCAACAGCAAATAACTTTATTAAACTTATGATCCAATTAAAAATTTATATTTCATTTATTCCATGAGCCAGCTGCTGGGAGCTTTTTATATGAAAACTAACCCTCATTACACGCATCATAATATTTAGAGCATGTACCAATACTCTCTTCTCTAAAAACAAATTCCGTCTAAACCATTCATCCCAACTAACACTATGTGCGGTGTATTTACGTGATTCACGCTTTCCCATTCTGCTTAAAATGATCGGATGTGCTCCAGGAGCAACACCGTCACCAATTTTTATAATAAGGGTTCTAGTTGCACTTGATCTATTGGTTCACAAGTTTTTAATTTTTAGTAATGTTTCTCAAATTTATGTTTTAATGTTCTTTTTACTATTGAAGTGTCTGTCATATGGAGAGATCTGAATTTGCCATGGGTTCTTTAAATATTGTCTCATATAGTGTGAGGGAACTTAATTCACCGGAAAAACACAATGTGGTGTTGAGGAAGTTTATTAGACTAAAAGTAGATATAGTCTTTATGCATTACACCCATCTCAGAGGATGAGATGCTCCAAAATTGAAGCATAACTAATTTTCCAAAATCTATTACAATAATTACGCAGATAGAAAACCTTGGAGTGTAAACACACTCATTGGAACGCATGTTCATTTCACATACAAAGCAAATGTCTCTGCTGACTAAGGCCAGTATCTCATACTCAAGTGTTTAGTAGCATCATTTCCCATAACCTTAGTGAATATGTACCTTCCAAACAAAAGGTCAACATGCTACATTTCAACGCATTATGAACACAGTTGCCCGACATGTAGAAAGAGGCCGGCTTCGATCTAACTCTAGATGCACAAAAAGTCAGCACTATACACAATCCTACCCACCTTGAATCCTCTAGAAAGCAGATATGTCATATACTCCACAATAACCAACTTGTGGACTGTTGGAGAATTCTGCAACAGTCATAAAGACCTGTCATTGGTTGCAGAAGTCTTAATAGGCAATATTACCTGGACAGACTGTTTACCTATTTTTCTCCAGTTTAAAATCGCCACACTACCATCCACACAATACCACTGGAAATGAAACCCAACTATTTTACAATACAAACAGGCAAGAGAGGCACATTTCTCCACTATAAAAACTACTTCCTTGAAACGAAAACCCCTGGAACTACACCCTTCCTACAATGGGAAGAGTACAAATACATCCTAAGAGGAAAACTAGTAATATGGGGCTCTTTCCTTAAAAGGGATAAATCTAAATGTAGACTACAACTTATGGATTAAATTAGAAATATAGAAGACATACAAAGTTTCCTTCTCAGAGGACGAGTATTGGAAACTAGTAACTAGCAAACTAGTATGCCCAAGTAATCGCTGTGGTAGTCTACTTGCCAAAGCTCTTAAACAGAAACAACAACAGACCTACATACCTAACACTGGGCTGTGTCTTATTATGTGAAAATTTCCTTACATGCTTACCTAGTGAGAGATATTTCCTTCTTCTGAAGCACGAGCCAGTGGTGTTATGTTATAATTGTCACAGTAGATTGCATAGCTTTGTCACTTAACTAATATACTCAATCTGTTCAGAATGACTCATGACTATGTCATCCAACACATATCACAATAGTTACTGCTAAATACTGATACATGTAGGCTTCTTGTTTATCCTTATTAACACAAAATGTGCAATGTTCTTGGTGTCACACAAACTATTATACTATGTCCAATGATATGCTTTCACCAGGTGTTGTGGCAGTGTAATCCTGCTTGTCTAACTTATGCACGAATAAAATAAAGATTTTTTTTTTTTTAAACTGTTAAAACCACCGAGGAAATAGTGGAAGCATTTAGGGAATTTTATCACGCACTCTATCATTTAAATCATACGTCTTCAGACAAATCAGCCATAACACAATATCTGGCAGATAAATTAGATCAAACTATCCTTCCAGCAGTTAGTCGATCCTTTGATCAACCTTTTACGAAAGAAGAGCTATAGACTTGCACTCGACAGCCAAACTCAAGGTTAATGGAAATGGTTCTGATCCCTTTACCACTAGTAACGGAACACGACAGAGGTGCCTGCTTTACCCTCTTTTATTTATTTGGGTTTAAGAATCCTTCTTGTGAGCAATTTGGAAAAATCCTTCTTTTAAATGTATGAATCTAGGGAAAAAAGGAATGTGAAGTTTCTGCATTCGTGGAAGACCTTCTATTTACTTTGGTAAACCCATCCCAGACTCTACCTCCTCTTATCGAGAAGATATTGAATTATAGCTCTCTTTTGAACTTTAAAATGAACATTGAAAAATGCTAAATACTTGGTCAAACTACCAGAAAGAAAATTAATCTGCAATACGAATATGCATTCCAATGGGCCAAAGCTCTATAACATATGTGGGGACTCTGCTTGCCAAAGATTTATATTCCATAAATTTCCCTCACCTACTCAGCTCCAATCTAAAAGACCTGGATATTTTAAATGGCTAGGGAGAATAAACATTATTGTGATTAATATTGTTCCTAGCCTATTATACCTACTAAACACCATGTCCTTCTCCATTCCTAGAAGGTTCTTGCAATCAAGAGATGGTGTATAATGGGCAGGATACAATCTTCCCCAGATGTAGCTCAAAAATATCTTCTTAGACTGAAACCTCTACAATAAGCCAAAATAAGGTCAAATATAGATAGTGAACAATTCTAACAATATTTTAAACATTCATTAATTGCACAAAACATAAAATAAATAGTATAAACCATACAGTAAATATCAGCAGCCCTTAGGATCCCAAACACAGTTTCCTTTGTTACAAGGCTCTACTCTCTCAAGGTTATTTACTAAAGTGAGAATTGTCAAAACAAAAAATGTCTAAACTAAGCAAAACTAAGGATCAGACGAAACACAACTACTGCCAGCCTGGGTACAACAGCAAGAATTTCCATCCACTTTGGATTCCAGACTGAGTGCAAGTATCATCTCGCGAACAGTGCTCACCCATCGGATTGAGGTCCGCAGTGGAACGCATTGTGCCACGCACGCCACCCTCACCTGTGATCAGAATTCAGAGGACAGAACTACTAACAGTACCCTCATCCATCCCAGTCTGGGACTAAGGTTTTCTTGCCATTTTTACCCTCAATAGACTAGTTATTAGACTGTGCATTGATTTTTACCTTTATTTTTAATATTTTGATAATACACTGGTTTTTATTTATCTATACTCCCAGTTGTTTCCCTCACTTTTATAGTGGTTTTAGCGATATACTTTTTTGCATTTTGCTTTATAGCAACCAGTTCCACATACTGGTTTGCTTTATCAAAAGTGGACATCTTTCATTCTTTTATTCCTATAAAAGTATACTATTTGGTACTTGTAAAAGATCCTGCTATCCGTGCAGCGCTGATCCTTGTAGCTTCACCCGAAATCCAAGCTGAAGTAGAGTAAAGTAGTGATTATAGCTCCCAATCCCCCAAACATGAGTCGAGACTTCAGGAAGGGGTAAAACGATCTGCTTTATTGATGGCCAAACTTAGCCCTTTTATGACGGTCTCTCAGCAAGGGAACTCCCACATGGGACCTTGTGGAAGACTGTGACAAAATATACAGAGCCAATCAGTTTACAACACAAAAGTTAAACACACCCACACTAACAGTGCAACCCCTCCTCTCTATCCTGGAGATAATTAACTTAAGTGGTGGAAGAGAACCTAATTATCTCCAGGTAGAGAAAAACATTTTTTTTATATATTTTCACAAAACAGTATTAAAATCTATAACTTATATTTCACCGAACGTAGACACTAAGTTCCACATACCCCCAGATAGCATGGATCTGAGCGCACACTATAGCCGAATAGCGATCAGATCCCACGAACACAGTTCTCAATATCATCGAGTGAAGTTTTAATTCACCGGTTGTTCGCGAGATTGAATCCGAAAAGACTTCCATAACTGTAGCTACCTGGGGTTGGTCTATCTTGTATAGTAGAAAAGTCCCGAACGGTAAAGTGTTCAATGTATTCATGAGTTTTTAGCCGTATGAACGGGAACATGGTACACGCCAGCGGTGTTCGGCTGAATAAGTGTCCGAAAATAGTTCCAGAGAATCACCGCCATCTACCGCTGAGCTTCGACGATTTTAAAAAGGCGACCACCAAGCCTTTCATCAATTACCCTGCGGTTAACCGCAAGGTCTGGGTGGTAAATAAGCTGCACACGACCTCAGTGGGAGGTCGGGTGATTCAGTAGTTTGTTCGGTTTATTGAAACTGCACGAAATAGCCATACATACGAATAAATAGCTGAAAGGCTGTTTCTCTGAGTCTGCTCAAACAGGGATTTCGTTACTGTACTGGTACCATTTACCCTGTGTTTTCTTCTTAATCAGGGATAAGGATACCTATACCATATATATTGCATTTGAACATATTTATGTTTTTATAACTATACTGACACTAAAAGATTATATCACATTTCTAATATTAATCCATGTTCTTAATTAGCTCCTGGATACTTTGCACTGTTTTATATAGTGCAACACATAATTCGTAACATAAAACATAATCCCGCCCAGGTGTTGCTGTGTCCTGGACACAGGAAGCCGAATACACAAAAAAAAAAAACACATAATACACAAAACACAATAATGTATCCCCACATGTCATACCTGTCACCGGTGGCGGTAGAATAGAAAACCAAAAAACCAAGAAAAACTAAACAAGAATTGTAAAAAGAGTACTGGATACCAGAAACCAAAGCTAGACATCTCTGCAGAACATGGCATGATGTGACAATACCTCCCTGAATAGTTTCTGGTCCCAGCTATGACTTCTGCAAATAGCGGAGCGATCGGATTTACAGAGCCCGAGAAACTGTCATGTAAAGTCTTGAGGCTCTGTACATCCCCGAAGTAGCTCCACAGGATTACTTGCTTTAGACCGGTGGATTCAACTTTTGCTCCTAAACCAAGCAGCAACCAAACAGGCGTGAACATGCAGCGACCAATCAGCACTCAGGGAGGGGAGGAGTTACAAGGTAAGCCCTCTAACTCGCGCTGGCCAATCGGGAAAGGCGTGAAACAGTTTGAACGGTAGCTTCCTTTCCCACTGGTCAACACGGACTTCCAGTCGGCCAGCGGGACTCTGCAGCTGTAAGGCCAAACCATAGCTCCAGAGGGTCGGCCAGGGCTCACGTTTCTCTACGGTGGATTTCTACGCTTAGGAAGCACTGGAGAGAGCGTTCTTCAGGCAGTTACTAGCCCGGGCACGTTGCTCCCGGGTGGGCAAGAAAGGGAAGCAAACAAAGGGATAGAAGTGATGGCGGGAACACAGTTTTGGTGGGTTGCGGGACTAGGAACAATTACAATCCATTTAATACAGAGCTTTTTTTTGCCAGAGAGGTCTGTAACATTATTTTATAAACTGTATATTACAGTGAGTTTTTCAATATGTATTTTATTGTATTTTGCTCAAATGTGTTACTAATGTCTGTATATTCACCTAAGGCACTAACCTTTCCCGGTCCTGGTGAGAATACAATCTCCTGCCAGATAAATGAAAATGAGCACCAACATTGATAACTAAATAGCTGCTGCCCCTGGATATCATCAATTTTAATATAAACCATTCTAAAACACCAACATGTGACACAGAGTTTCATTTAGCCATAAAAATATTTTTTTAACAAATCTTGTCACAAATATACAAAAAAGTTAAAGATGATCTTTGTAGAAAAGGTCTCCAGAGTGACCAGAGTTGCATCTGACTTGTTCATCATTATAAAGTCATCAAATTATATAAGACATTATTAACAAACAGCAAACAGGTATGCTAAGAGTTTCAAATTTGAGGACAAAATAGTTCAAGTGGAAAAATTCTCCAAGTCAGCTATTCGAGTTCGACAGCTTTCGCATTAAATTTTACATTTATTTTGAATTCTCACTTTTGTGTATTACCCTGTTGAAAAGTAAATAACCCTTTCAATCACAGAGAGTTCTTAAAGAGCCACTTCAAGGCCCTAAAGCACTGATGTTGCTCATTGTTAATTTCTTTATAAAACTAATGTTTAGATTGTATTGTGTGTTTTAGGTTTGTGTTTGTTCCATTGGTTTGTTTCATGTTTCACAAAGTATGTATGAGAAATCTTTTATCTGCCTGGAGGCTTTCATGACAAATGTTAAAGGATCACTATAGGGTCAGGAACACAAACATGTAATCCTGACCCTATAGTGTTAACACCACCATCTAGCCCCCCCCGACTCCTCATGCCTCCATAAATATAGTACAAATCTTACTTTATTCAAGCCAGAAGCTGTAAATCTGCATGCTGTTAGACTCAGAAAAACAAACAGTCTGCTGACATGTGGTAGCCTGATCCAATCACAGTGCTTCCCTATAGGATTGGCTAAGACTGACAAAGAGGTAGATCAGGGGCAGAGCCAGCATGATTCAAACACAGCCCTGGCCATTCACCATCTCTTCAGTGTCTGCATGCAGAGGGAGGAGATACTGAATTACAGGATGCTGTGCACAGCAGATCTGAGTGGATGGAGGCATGTTATGCCTCCATCAACTCCAAAGTCCCTCTGGTTCACTCTGAGTGACTGCAAGTGGAGGTGTTCCTAGCATTCAATGTAAACACTGTATTTTCTCAGAAGATAGTGTCCCTTTAAATAAATAAACAGCTGTTCTCAGAAGCCATCTCAGTAGAAAAATATTAGAGGGGCCTGCTACCATTTTGGTTTATGGTGCAATATTAAAATATATTAATATAATAATTTTTCTTCGTGTTTGGATACATTTCTCCGGCATTGAATTTGCCAGAAGATCGACAAACTATATTATAGGTAAACCCATCTGTACAATCCTGGTAAAATCATGTTGATTGAAAGTTGTCTTGTGTGAGTGTGTTCGCACTGTATGTTCATAGTAAAGATTTCAGTGGGTTTTTATAAGTAGCACAACAGCTCCGTTACTCTCCTACTCTGTCCATTGTAATATTTAAAGAGGTATCAGTTCTGATGAGTAACCCAAGACTAATGTCATTCTTATATACCGGTTTAGCATCTCATTGATAGAACAATCATTTCAAGACAGTTTAAGAACATAATTTTCTTCAATAGTCTCATAGTTAAAGGTAGCTTCAAATCGGATCTGACATTCAGTTTCGGATTTGTTTGGTTTAAAGGTAACTTCAGAGATGCAGCCAGAGCCATCACTTGTGTTGAATGTTTTTATGTTGCCTTCTATGGGGAACATCCCGTTGTACCAAGAGAACTCTCCATTTTTTACATCCTGTCCGTTAATGTAACATGCTAACACGACATCTTCTCCAGGTCTGGGATTTTTGGTCTTACAAATAATTCCTCCTGAACGTGGCTTTTTGCCTTCACCTATATAAAGAAAGTAACACTGTTTTTAAACATTATTAAAGGATCACTATAGGGTCAGGAACACAAACATTTATTTCTTACCCTATAGTGAAAACCCACCATTTAGGTGGCTTGGCCCCCCCCTGGATTTTTTCATTTGTTCTCGTGCTGTTATATTGCCACCTTCTGGCCATATGATAACCCATTTATCAGACTGCTTTATAAAAGTTGCGTTTTATCTATATACTTATAGGCTAAGATACTCTGTTCCATTCCCATTCTACTCTAGTTTCCTAAAGGGATAAACCATTAATGAACAGTTTCATCTCAAAGTGCTCCAGACACTGCTCCTCATTTAGACCCCTCTGCCCCTTCCTCTATAGCTAAAGCTTCAATACAGAAGTCTTGCACTGGTTGCACGTTATAGGCTGACACTCTCAGCGGACTGGCCTCGCATAAAGAATGTATGTAATACGACCAGCAGGGAGATTCTAGACTGAATGAAAGCATGAAGAGGTCTTAATTAGCAGCAAGATAACTGAGGGCCAATCTGTTGCTACCGGACGGGAATACTTGTGCTGGCTGGTGGTAGTATTATTAGTATTTACTCTATAAGTTATATCCATGCATACTCTGAAATTATTCTGAAAGGAGTATAAAAACTGTCATAAAATGTAAAAAATGGGACTATCCCAATATGGTTAATGCAACTACCTAATTTGGCACAATTTGATTTCTTGGACCTCCGTCTTCCAAAGGTCCCTAACATACAAATAAAATGTGAACAAAATAAAAATATGTACCAAATATTAATCCTCTGCTTTATTTATACTCACACATATATAACTTATTATACTTGATACTTATACTGATACTTGCTTATAAATCTGTACACAATGCTGCTCCGACCTATTATCCTCACTAATATCTAATATCCGACCTACTTATTCTCAAAACTCTCTGCGGAGACTTATGTCAACCTCTGTTCGTACTTACCTCTGATGGTCGCCTTAAAGACTTCTCGAGGGCTGAACCGTTCCTATGCAATGCCCTTTCCGTCTCTGTTAGACTTTCACCCAGTTTCCACTCCTTCAAAAAAATCTCTGAAAACTTACTTCTTTAGGAAAACATATTAATTAAGCTGTGAACAGCTTTCCCTCCCCGCACCGATTCCCTCCTGTCAACTGTCATCAAAACACTAAGCCCTCAATGATACTATTCTAGCAACCTACTTTTCTATTATTATTTTTATTATTATCTATTATTTATTAGCGCCATCAGATTCCATAGCGCTGTACAATGGCTACCACACCCTTACCTTTTGTGTCATATACCCCACTCCCTCTAGCATGCAAGCTATTGAGCAGGGCCCTTAATTCTCTCTGTTCCTTTTGGTTACAAATACATGCCTGTTAGTCCACCCATTGTACAGCGCTATGGAACGTGTTGGCGCTTTATAAAGAATATAATAATAATAACATTAATGTTCTTGGTTATAGCAAGTTTCTAATGTGTAAAACACAAACATGGCAAAGCTAGCAAGGTCTATTACATCAATATTTCATAATAACAGTGATGGAACTCCTGTGTTAAATAAAGACACCAGAGCTAATTACTTACATTGCAGGGAATAGTGTTAAAATGTAACTTTTATTAGAAACTATTTAAAATGCATATAACAGCATAAGTATATTATTTGATTTGTGTGATACTGTAAATGTGCTTAATTCACATGTGTTAGAAAAACAGCGAACACCTCAAAGTCACAATCGTAGATTTTAATACGTTTATTCTCAAAAACTTATTTATGCCACTGGGAAGCATGAACTCTCTGTATAATTACAAAGAAACACAGCATTGGTTAGGAATGGAACAAATCCATTGAGCCGCTAACCCGAGTAATGACGGGTTGAGATATACAAGCCTACCGTCATGAAGGTCGTTTTTAAAAGAGGAGAAAGGCCAAAAAGACTCTTTATTAATCCTTTTATAACAAAATATAATTTCATTGACGTTTAAAATTATATTATTAATTTTTCCCCAAAACAAAGTTAAACAATGTAGTATGATATGTTTCAAAATCATTCCCCAAATAGATAGTAATAAATATATGAATAAATATATAGTGTATGATGTAAGCAACATATGGATGCCACAAGCCTGCTTAAATCCTAAACCCTCTATTGTTGGATACTTATTTGCAAATTCGTCCCCCAGTGTGCAAAATGCCATTAGTAAATAAACCTTAGGGAAGCAATGTAAAAACTCAAATAAAAAGAAAAACTAGTATTGACTTAAATAAGAAAAATGAAAATGTGGCTCCATTAATTAAAATAAAGAGATGCTTGAAAAATAAAAATATCCAAATAAAAAATGTAGTATAAAAACCACCATATTAGAGGATATAATGAAATATGAAAGAATAAATTATTATGCATGGAAAATACACACAGTAAAGAAATAATTAAATGAAAAAAATCGGAGAATAAAATTGTTAAAGAAATCCAGAAATCTGTATACTTAAATAGCAAATGTTCTAAGTTGATTGAATCCAGAGGCTTTCCCCGTTGTCTCAGAAATCTGTCATAGTTACCCCTACGTTTATCCTTGCGCACCAAATTCCAATCCACAGAACCGGAGTCCCTGCGGATTGCCCGCATGGAAGTCTTTCAGGTGACGACCTATGGGAGTATCAACAGGTAGTTTTGGAGATCTAACATGCTCCGTAATGCGCTCCTTAAACGGTCTGAAAGTTTTTCCTACATATTGTAGCTTACAGGTGCATGTAAGGAGATAGACTATATCAGCAGTATTGCAATTGAAAAAGAATTTAATCCCAAAAGTCTTTTTACCATCGCTATCCATAATAGACTTAGAGTCACGTTTGATGTATTTACACGCGACACAATGGCCACATTGGTATGATCCCACTGTAGGGGTGTGTAGCCAGGTGCGTGTGGGTGAACGATGGAAATGGCTTGGGACTAAAAGGTTCCTACAGTTTTTGCCTCTACGTGCCGTCATATCCACATTTGGCCCTAAGAGCCTTTTAAGGTGAACATCATCCAGCAGACACGGCCAGAATTTTTGGATCTCAAACTTAACAGCCTCCCAGCCTGAATCGTAAGTGGCTATCATCCGTGGGGCTTGAGGTTTGATGGAGGTATCCACTATTTTTGGGGATAGTAGAGTGCCTCTGTCTGCCTCTAAGGCCCTTCTATAGGCTTTTTTTAGGCATTTATTAGGATAGCCCTTCATTTTGAACTGTTGTCGCAATATGTTAGCTTGAAGCTTAAAATCCTCAACATCGCTGCAGTTCCTACGGGCTCTAAGATATTGCCCCATCGGAATGTCACGTTTAAGAGATTGGGGATGAAAACTCTCCCAACGAAGGAGACTGTTAGAAGATGTGGGCTTTTTATACAGCGTAGTGGTGATGGAATTACCACTGTACCATGATCGAAAGGTCCAAGAAATTAAGTGTATTGAACTCCGAAGTATTGTTAAACTCATTGATATTGATAGGGATACAAATTCATCAAAAAGTTCTCTACTACCTGTCCACAAGATCAAAATATCATCAATATAACGGGCCCAATGATGAATAAAAGGCCTGTATGATGAAAAAACATCAGATGCCACAACTACTTCCTCCCACCAACCTAGGTGGAGATTGGCATACGATGGGGCACAAGCCGTCCCCATCGCATTGCCCTGTACCTGATGGTAGAATTTTTCATTGAAGAGGAAGTAGTTGTGGCAGAGGATAAACTCAAGAAGTTCCAAGACAAAGTTAGAGTGATCATTAAGGTCAGAACCCCTTTTGTCCAGGTAAAATTTAACATGTTGAATGCCCCCCTTGTGTGGTATAGATGAGTATAATGCTTCAACGTCAAGACTACAAAGTGCCACTGTTTCGGGCACTGTTAGACTTGATAAACGAACCAAAGTTTGCTTGGTGTCCTGAATGAAAGAAGGTAACAATTCCACAAATGGGCGGAGAACCTTATCCAGATAAATACTACCATTTTGGGTAAGGTTGTCAACACCCGAAACTATGGGGCGCCCAGGGGGATTATGGCTTTTTGGCTTTGGGCAGCAGTAGAAGGTAGCTATCCTGGGGAATTTATTCAGGATGAAATCATATTCATCTCTGGATAGCACCCCTCTACTGCGGCCCATGTCCAAAATTGCTTTGTAGTCCTGTAAGAATGTATTGGTGGGGTCTGTTCTGAGAAGATGGTACGTATCTCTATCGTCAAGAATCTTGAGAGTCATTTTTATATGTCTGCTGAATTCAAAATGGCTATATTCCCTCCCTTGTCAGCCGGTTTGATCGTAATTGTGGTATCCAGTTTTAAAGACTGGAGGGCTTTGTTCTCAGATTTTGTAAGATTCATATTGGGAAAGAAATTCAAATCCTTATGATTGATGTTCTCTATTGCAAATTTGACTGAATTCAATATTCTTAAAATTCCCCAGATTAGGTGTAAAGCGACTTTAAGGTTTTAAGTTTGTTTGTTGTAACGTGGTATTTGTGTCGCTCTCATCCAGGAGAGAT
Source organism: Pelobates cultripes (assembly GCA_933207985.1). Taxonomy (NCBI): domain Eukaryota; kingdom Metazoa; phylum Chordata; class Amphibia; order Anura; family Pelobatidae; genus Pelobates; species Pelobates cultripes. Next base: position 93,864,887 of record OW240923.1, on the reverse strand, counting down.
ATTAAAGTCATAAGACAGTCATAGTCTTTGTCAATGAGACCCAAATCTTTTAGCTTTTTGTCAGTTCTGATTTGATGATATTTACACAAGGCTAACTTTCTAACAAATAAATGTAGGTCTTTAACCCATATAAATCTGTTAAAGGGCGGAACCGGCACAAAAGAGAGGCCCTTTGAGAGCACATTTGTTTCTTGAGTAGTGAGGAGATGAGATGAAAGGTTGATTATTTGTAAACTATTATTTAGAATCGCCTTCTCCTTGTTGCACTTCTCCTTGTTCACTTTATTTTCTATTTTAACCACACTGTGGGGCTTATGTTTCCATGCCCCAATTTATTATTCTATTCATATAATTTTGAATATCCCTCTAATGTTGTTTTCTCTGGGCTCATTTTATTTACTACATGATAGAGTTTATTAAGACATACCAAAGGTCAAAGGATCTTAACATGTATAGCTTGGAGGAAAGACGAGACAGGGGGGATATGATAGAAACATTTAAATATATAAAGGGAATCAACACCGTAAAGGAGGAGACTATATATTTAAAAGAAGAAAAACTACCACAACAAGAGGACATAGTCTTAATTTAGAGGGACAAAGGTTTAAAAATAATATCAGGAAGTATTACTTTACTGAGAGGGTAGTGGATGCATGGAATAGCCTTCCAGCTGAAGTGGTAGAGGTTAACACAGTAAAGGAGTTTAAGCATGCGTGGGATAGGCATAAGGCTATTCTAACTATAAGATAAGGCTAGGGACTAATGAAAGTTTTTAGAAAATTGGGCAGACTAGATGGGCCGAATGGTTCTTATCTGCCGTCACATTCTATGTTTCTATGTCTATGTTTCTAAATATTCTGTGAAGACCAATTAGTCTAAGTTATATAGTTTTGTGCTTCCTCTTATTTATTTTTTTTGCTACCCCCCTTCTATTTTGGTGTATATAAACCTGGGGATTATAATAGATGGTGGTCTTTCTTTTCTTCTCCCTTGCTTTTCTCAGGGCAACCAAGAATAAAAATTCAAAACATGGATCCAAAGAGAAGATTCACTAATCCAGCTCTGTAACTCTTTCCGCTCTCCTACCCCTCAGTTGGCTTTGATGCAAGAACCAGTCAATTAGACATGAGTCCAACACCCAGCTCTCAGAGCTATCCCAGGGCTTGTTAGAATTTTAGCAAGTTATTAATTAAATTTCTTTATTTGCTACTATTTATGGCAATTCTGCCACACACATACTTATAGCATTTCTTCTGACCATATTACTATTATTATTATTATTTTTGGACTAGTCGATTCTATCCAATTAGATCCTAATTTTATTACTTATTTGTTTAGTATCTGTGTGTTTCTCCCCCAAGAGGGATTAATAAAGAGTTTTTCGTTTTTTGCTCTCTGCGCTCCACTTTTATATTTATAATAGCAGAGTAGCTTTTTTCATATAAGGATACAAGGTCTTTTTGGGAGGCAGATTGTTTATAATCTGCAACCCATTAGTCCTATTTTCTCTCCTCTCTGTATAATTACATACGTTAGTTTCCTATTGCAACTTAAAGGACCACTCTAGGCACCCAGACCACTTCAGCTTAATGAAGTGGTCTGGGTGCCAGGTCCTTCTAGGGTTAACCCATTTTTTCATAATTATAGCGGTTTCAGAGAAACTGCTATAATTATGAATGGGTTAAGCCTTCCCCCTAATCCTCTAGTGGCTGTCTCATTGACAGCCACTAGAGGCGCTTGCGTGCTTCTCACTGTGAAAATCACAGTGAGAGCACGCATAGCGTCAAAGCATTGTAAATGCTTTCCTATCTTGACTTTTATCTTGGCGCAGCCTGCTTGCGTAGCGTCGCGCATTCAACCCGGCGAGAGCTGTCGAGGCGGGAAGGGAGGAGGAAGCTCCTCGCCCGGCGCTGGAAAAAAGGTAAAGTTATTACCCTTTCCCCTTCCAGGAGCGGGAGGGGGTCCCTGAGGGTGGGGGCACCCTCAGGGCACTATAGTGCCAGGAAAACGAGTATGTTTTCCTGGCACTATAGTGGTCCTTTAAGGGTCATTTACTATAGTGAGAATTGCTGGAAATTCAAAGTAAATTAAGGTCAAAATAGCCAAATTGGAACAAAATCTCCAATCAGCTATCCTTCCAGTTCGGCTACTACACTTTTAAATGTGAAATTCAGTTTGAATGCCTGACAATTCTTACTTTAGTAAATAATCTTGTAAGTATATATAGGATCTTACTATAATTGTAACACCCAGTGGTTTCCTAGCAGATACTAAAAGAGACACTATAGGCACTAAAACAACCGTAGCTTAAAGGATCACTATAGTGTCAGGAAAACAAACCAGTCTTCCTGGCACTACATAATCCTAAGGAACCCCCATCCTCAGGCCCCACCCTCCCGCTGGGCTAAAGGGGTTAAACCCTCTTCAGCCACTTACCTTAATCCAGTGCCGGGCTCCCTTTGCGCTGGTGGCCTCTCCTCCCCCTGCCGTTGTCAGCTCACGAGTGGAGCCGAATGCGCATGCGCGGCAAGATCGGTGCGCGCATTCAAACAGTCCATAGGAAAGCATTTTTCAATGCTTTCCTATGGATGTTCTGCACGCTGGATAGCCACTACTATCCCAAATCCAGTAATACAACTCTAGTCCAGACATCCCAACTTTCAAAACCTCATGCCAGTTGGGATGTCACTAATCATTAATTACGCATAATTATAGATATGATCTCATTACACATTGGTCTAGTTCTGACATCACTAATCGCTTATGATGCATTATTTTAGTAATAATATATTTACTCTTCGATTTTAATGGTACTACTGCCTAGTTCTGGCATCAGTAAATTGCTGTTTATTATTTATTATTATTATTATAGCTTTGACATCACTACTCAACGATTAGAAGGTATTACAGTCTAGATATGACAAAACAACTTATATTCTACATGTTAGACTATTTCTGGAATCAATAAATTATAACAGTATAGTTCAACATGATTATTTGTAACTTTGGTATGACATCACTACTCATGTACTCTAAGCTATTAGAGTCTAGTTATGTCATCCACATCACTTCTCATTGGCTACAGATTATTACAATATAGCTCCGACATGAATATTCATATCAATGATTATAGTCTAGTGCTGACATCACTGTTCATCTACTATGCACTATTACAGGATGGTTCTGACATCACTGCTTGTTAATTATGCATTATTGCAGTCTAACTCTGACATCACTACCCATAGATTACAAGCTTTTACAACCGCTGAGGTCACTGCTCATTAATTATAAGGTAATACAGTCTATCCATGACATCATTGCATTGTTCTGTAAGAAATACCTTATCATGCAATACATGCATTGTAAATATTAAATTAATAACTAAAACACAAATGTGGGAAAGCATAGTAACCTACCTTTCAACTTATAGTATTTTTCTTGCCTTTTCTTGTTGGACCCATGAATCACTTCACAACGAATCTGTTCATCATTCACTTTTGGGGTATATTTCAATGTACTTGTACAGCAAAATAAACCGCCCTTTCCAATTTTCTGTTCCGATGTTATAATATTTTCGGTTAAGATCTGGAACCCTTTAAACCATTTCACTTCTATGTGCTTTGGAGCAAACCTGGATATATTGATTGTAAAAGTAGTTTCTGTGTTGACTTCAGGCTTTAGTGGATAAACTGTGATCTCAGACAAAGTAGGTGATATTTCTGGAAGAATAAATATAGAAATACATTGGTTGTACAATGGAAAATGTATCATATAAGGGTTTTGTAACAAGTAAACCTTGCAAACGTCTGAATCCACTGTAACTAAATTTGAACTTATTTTTAAAAGTTAATTATATTTAAAGAAACTTAATGATGTACATTTTTTTTCTGCAGAAATCTTACTTTATTTGGCAGAGCCACCATGTTGGTTTAAACTCCACTGTTATCTGATCAACTGCTGCTCATCCTAACCTGGTGCTGTGATTGCTCTACGTGAACCTGCAGATAACACTAGAGTCTGGCCCACAATGGCAGTTCATCCAAATAGAAAGAGACATGTTAACATTAAAAAATTAAATGACGTAAACAAGGCTGGCTTCAGAGTGACAGGCTCTTTATTGCTAGCACTGTCAGAGTGGGTCTTTCTGAGTTCTCAAGCTTAATATGTGTGAAGGAATACCCCATCACCGTTCGGCTATTTGCACTCCCTGCTATTAACTTTCCCCAGGCATTCGTTCTTTTCCAGTTACATTTGTTTATTTGTTTGTTTCCCGAAACCGAGACCACTCTGGGACTAATTAGAACGTGGAGCACCATGTATCAATTCGAAAACCGCAGACTAATTGAATGCTCCTAGGTGCATACGAACGCACGTGGTGAGAACAATGGACGGCAGCCATCTTGTCTCCCGAACGCGGCCAGCAGGACTTGGTCGTCTAGTGCCTGGAACGGTTTTCGGCTACACACTTGCATGAACACCGGTCTCTATGGAACTCTGCTACTTTCTAATTCCCAGCACTTTAGACGGACGGCGTTCAGAAGTTTCAAACTACTGAACACGAGGAGCACGAACCAGATATATTCCATCTATTGCGGTTTTCGTACTAAAGCCCCTGAACGGAGGCCGGCTCTTGCTACCTTTCCTCTGGAACTGTTTCTCAGCTTCGACCTCGTGGCAGAACGGTCAACTCTCTTTGGTGCCGTTCGGGAACTACCGAACGGATTGGGCTGAAATTTGGATATGTTGCTCCCACAGAGACAAGCTACCCAGATATGTGACTTTTGTGGGGTTTCTATGTAGTTCTGGGGTATTTCTATAAAATGTAAAAAGTTTAACTTTTTCTGACCAGGAGTTTAGTATTTTCTCAAAACTCAATTTTCTCGCTGGCTCAGAGGAGGAGTTAAGTGATGTATACATTGGATGCCTGTTTTTCCATTAAACCAGTCTTGTCCCAGCATTACTTTTTATGGGAAAAGGGAATGCAGGATGGTGATACCTACTCAGACTGTCACAATATGGTTGGCCACAAAGATAATTATGGTACCCATTGAGACCTCAAAGCCCAACTTTACCCAATTTTAAATGCAATGTGTGGCTGCTTATCATCCTCCCTGTGTGGTCTATGCTCAACTTCTTATTCACACGTGCCCACAATGAAGATGTTGGTTTTTTTTAGGGGGGGCGGGGGCTCATAAAATGAAATGAAAATAAAATGTTTCAGACATCGTTGGGGGCAGGTATTTTTCTTTTTTCTTTTGTAGTCATTCAAAATGAATAAATACAGACAAATCTTTATAGTGATGCTGTGCCTGTAGTCCATACATTGAGCTGGTAACATTGCAGATTTAAAGACACTCTCACTTACCCTTCAAGAAAATATCCTTTTCACCCATACAATCAGTGGTAATTTGGGTAGCACAATTTAAAAATGTAATTGCATTATTTTTTACATTGCAGATGTTCCTTAAAGGGACTCTCCAGTGCCAGGAAAACAATCAGTTTTCCTGGCACTGCATGTCCCCTCTCCCACCTCCCATCCCTGGTTGCTGAAGGGGTCAAAACCCCTTCAGTGACTTACCAGAGGCAGCGACGATGTCCCTCGCCGTGTCTTCTTGGTCCGCCCACGTTCACCCCCATCCCCACGTCAGACTGATCCCACCTGCTGGTGGGGGGAGACCTAATGCGCATGCGCAGCAATGCCGCGCACGCGCATTAGACCTCCCCATAGGAAAGCATTGAAAATAATTTCAATGCTTTCCTATGGGGATTTTAGCGATGCAGGAGGTCCTCACATAACGATAATCTGTGATATAATCCCGGAAGTGCCCTCTAGTGGCTGTCTAGTAGACAGCCACTAGAGGAGGAGTTAACCATGCAAGGTAATTGTTGCAGTTTATAAAAACTGCAATAATTACAGTTGCAGGGTTAAGGGTAGTGGGAGTTGGAACCCAGACCACTCCTATGGGCAGAAGTGGTCTGGGTGCCTGGAGTATCCCTTTAATATAAGATTATGTCATTCATCTGTATGCAGCCTTCTCCACATAAATCCTTTGTAAAAATGCTTCACATGTAAGAGGTATGTTCAAACGTTCTCACCCATAGGTTACCTGGTAGGTTTTCATATTCCCTACATACATTATAAAAATCCATGTTCGTACCTGGAAGAATTAAAAATGTAGATGCTTTCCCAAGCGGGTTTTGCATATCCTTGTGTTTTACCAAACAGGTATACTTCTTTGTGAGGTCCTCAGCTGTAGGGATTACTTGGAGCAGAAATGATTTCAGCTTATCCTGGTGGTTTTCCTTAGTTGTTGCTCTGTCACTGCTTTCAACCCGCGTGTTATTCTCTAACCACTCAGCGCTGATATCTGCGGGATTACAGTTCACTACGTCGCAGCAAAGAGTCAGTGGAACTTCATACGTTGGATGACTTGTACCACAGGTAACATTCTTAATAACTGGAATCCCTGTGAGATGAAAATATTTTATGTATTGTGTATTGTATGAAATACTGAATAAAAGTCATGAATTAATGATTGTAGTTTTATAGCAATTTATACACATTTATACATTTTTCCAAGTGCCTTTGCAAATAGACCCCAAAATGTGACTACATTCTCTCCCAGCATTACTCTGCATGATATGTTGTTATTATTATTATTATTTATATAGCGTCAACATATGCCCCAGTGCTTTATAATATTATAAAGGTGGAAGTTTAACACTAAATTACACAATTACAAAATGTTACTGGTTGATGAGGACCCTGCTCGAAATAGTTTACAATTTAAAAGAGTGGGGTGGGGTATAAAAACACAATACAAAGGGCAATGTAATGGATAGCAATTAAGCGACGGGATAGTTGCAAAATTAGAAGGTGAGAGAGGGGTGCGGCCTTTTAAGAGTGAACAAAAGATAGATTTGTGGAATAAAAGTTCCTCTAGGAGGTTACAGGCTATTCTAAAGTGATGTGATTTGAGGGTATGAGCAATGGATAGGAGAAGGTCACCGAAAGAATAGAATGAATAGAAGAAGATGCATAGCTATGAATTAGTGAAGAAATGTAGCGAGGGGTAGAGTTGTTTAGAACTTTATACGTAAGGTTAGTATTTTCAATTCAATGCTATAGGGTACAGGAAGGCAATGTAAAGATTGACAGAGGGGTGAGGTGTGAGAGAAGCGATGCGAGAGAAAAATCCGCCTGGCAGCAGCATGTTAATGCGTTATATATAGTATAAACAATATTAATTAAATGGCATACCTTCTAATTGCAGGCTAAATTTCTTCTCTGTGTTTATTCCACAGTGAAAGAGTCTCATAATAAACTGTGCACTTTGATCTTCCTCTGAAGGTGTAAATCGCAGATTTGTGGTTCTGGAGAATAAGCCAGAAGTTGTGTCTTTTTGGGCACCTTCTGTATCTACTTCATTAGTTAACTCCTTTGAACCCCGGTACCATTTAATGTCACTTTTTTCAGGGTAGAAGTCTCTGATTGTACATGATATAGTGACAGGTTTCCTACAAGCAGGGTTTTCAGGTTGACATTGTATATTGCTTATTTTTGGCCTAGAGACTGAAAGATATAAATGTCAAGGTGGATAAATTAGAAACTTTTACCATAGTTAAAAATCAACAGGTTAAAGAGAAATCCCCAACAATTAGCAAGAAAACATCTAAAAATGTGTGATTGAATAAACTATTGTGAAATGTATCTGTGCCTCAAAGAAGAACATTACAATTCCTCCATTGTGCATACTAAAATTGAATTTAAAAAAAAAAAACGGCACGTAGTTCAAATTTTGAGTTTGTGCTTAAAGGGACATAATCATTAAAGCTTAATGTTGTAGTTCTGTGGCAAAGAGACTGCCCCGGCAGAAATGTAAACGCTGCCTTATGAGACGACAAGGTTTAAGGTAAGTTATAATGCTTTAGTTCACTATTTGGAGGAGGCTCAAATGTAAATATACATTAGATCCCTCTAACATGTTCCTTTAACCAACTTAAAAGTTTAAAATTTGATAACCTGCGTTTGCTAAAATAATGGCAATTTAATCAAACTAGTACTGACATAATTTACATAGGGGCACTCCACTGCCCAAATTAAAAGAGAATCAGTCACTAAGTAGTAGATAGACTCACAATGAAAACATGTATGCATTTGTTTTCATTTGGGTTATATCTAAAACCAGACTTTCTGTGGCTGTCCAATCACAGGCTTCCCTATGCAGCTCAATGAGTAGTCTTTGCAAGGCAGGTGTTCTGGGCAATTGCTGCCTCTTGAGTTTAGCTCCACTGAGATAACCAAACAGTAAGTAACAGGACCAGGGGTCAAGTCCTGGGGAAAAAAGTGTGGGAACTCACCCAAGATTCCCGCCGCTCCCCCCCCTTTAAAAAAAAAAAAATTACACTCCTATGCATATAGTGCAGTGCAGGGTGTGTATAATGAATGTAGTGTGTTTGTAGTGAATGCAGAGTGTGTATAATGAATGCAGTGTGTTTTTAGTGAGTGCAGAGTGTGTACACTGAATGCAGTGTATGTAGTGTGTTTGTAGTGAATGCAGGGTGTGTATAGTGAATGTAGTGTGTAGTGAGTGCAGAATGTGCATAATAAATGCAGAGTGTGTATAGTGAATGCAGAGGGTGTATAGTGAATGTAGTGTGTTTGTAGTGAGTGAAGAGTGTGTATAATGAATGCAGTGTGTGCGTGTGCGCGCTGGATGACGTGTGTGTGAGTGCTGGATGATATGTGTGTGTTTGCTGGATGATGTGTGTGCGAGTGCTGGATGATGTGTGTGCGAGTGCTGGATGATGTGTGTGCGAGTGCTGGATGATGTGTGTGTGTGCGCTGGATGATGTGTGTGTGTGTGCTGGATGATGTGTGTGTGCGATTAGCTGGATGTGTGTGTGTGTGTGTGTGTGCTGGATTATGTGTGTGTGGAGTGCTGGATGAGTGTGTGTGTGTGCTGGATGATGGGTGTTTGTGTGAGTGCTGGATGATGTGTGTGTGTGTGCTGGATGATGTGTGTGTGTGGATGAGTGTGTGTGTGAGTGCTGAATGATGTGTGTGTGTGAGGTGCTGGATGATGGGTGTGTGTGTGCTGGATGATGTGTGTGTGTGCTGGATGATGGGTGTGTGTGTGCTGGATGATGGGTGTGTGGAGTCTCTGGATGATGGGTGTGTGTGTGCTGGATGATGGGTGTGTGAGTGCTGAATGATGTGTGTGTGAGTGCTGAATGTGTGTGTGTGTGTGCTGGATGATGTGTGTGTGAGTGCTGGATGATGGGTGTGTGTGTGTGCTGGATGATGGGTGTGTGTGCTGGATGATGGGTGTGTGTGTGGGTGCTGGATGATGGGTGTGAGTGAGTGCTGGATGATGGGTGTGTGTGTGCTGGATGATGTGTGTGTGTGTGTGTGTGCTGGATGATGGGTGTGTGTGTGCTGGATGATGGGTGTGTGAGTGCTGGATGATGTGTGTGGGGGGGGGGGAGCATTTTTTTCTTACTTTATGTGTATGTATATTTATTTTATTTTATTCCCCCCTCCCTGCTTCTTACCTTGTCAGGGAGGGGGGAGATCGCCTGGTGGTCCGGTGGTATGCTGGAGGGAGCCAGCCGCTGCACAGAGGGGCCATCACACGCAGTGTTCCTTCTCCAGCTCTAACTCTCGCGAGACTCGCCTGTGCGGAGCGTTGCCATGGTAACAGCCGCGGGTCTCGCGAGAGTTATAGCTGGAGAAGGAACACAGCGTGTGACGGCCCCTCAGTGCAGGGAGCAGGGCCGGTGCTGCAGGACAGGTAACGGGAACGGCGTTCCTGCTGTGGAAAAAGTGCAGGAACACCGTTCCCATGCGTTCCTGCAGGACTCGAGCCCTGAATAGGACTGATTGTTTAATTGACAGCCAGGGGGTGTAACAAGGTTAATTTATTTAAACGTTTTTCAAAATAATTTCCATTAAAATCTGCGCTTTTTGTAAAATGAAAAAAAGAGGACTATTCACACATAAAGCATTTCAGCAAGCTAAACTGCTCTAGGGGTCTGGAGTGTCCTTTAAAGAAACACTACAGGAATAACAATCTGAATTCCTGATGCTATAATGTCCCTTTCCCCAACTTATTAGGTCCCCCACACTGTCCGACCTGCTAAAGGTAAACGATCTTGCTTACATTATCTTAATTACAATACTGAGGCACCCTCTACGCTGGCTATGTCTCCTATGTCACCTGCAATGCCACATTAACGCTTTCCCATAGGAAAGCATTGTATCAATGCTTTTTTATGGGGAATTTGAAGATGTTAGATAACTTTATGCAAAGCGTGAGGACGTCCAACGTCATTTCAAGGAGTAAACTTCCTTTATGGAACAGAAATCGCCTCTAGTGGCTGTCTGGTAGAAAGCCACTAGAGTTGGACCAGCCCTGCAATGTAAACATTGTCATATCTCACTGTAATGTTTTACATTGACATGTTAAACATACAAAGGCTCTGCACCCAGACCGTTTCAATTAATCTGGGTGCCTATAGTGTCCCTTCAAGTTTCAGCAAATTCTGAGGCTTTGATTTAGCGCATGCCATAATGGTCGGTTCTACTTATCTATAGATTTTAGAAAAACCCTTCACATGTAACCACACAGCAGTTTGAAAACTGTGAATAACCTAACCTTTCTGGCACCAATTAAGGATCACACAGTAATTATTCATGATACTCACTCAGGTTTTTTAGTGTCCAGCTTTGACTTATGGGGGATTCAAGACTCTTGTGGGCAACTTCACACCGAAATTTCTTCCCAATGTCCTCTATTTGAGGCCTGTATGATACGTTACTGGTAAAGTAAAAGAGTCCACATGAATCAGTAAGTATTTCACTGTTTTTGAATGGGAGGATGGTGTCGCCCATGTACCAGGTAACGGTCAGTGGCCGGTTATAATAGGAATGAATTTGACACGAGAGTTCAATATTATTCTCCAAACACAATGGTCCTTGTGTCTCATCTTGGTAGCTCTGTATTGGATCCAGCACAGGTTTAGCTACAGACAGAAAAAAATTATATAAATATTTGGATGGTGGAAACGGGATTTCTCTGGTTATCACTTATATGAACATGTTAGTGTAATTACTTAACAATATGTGGCAGCGCTTAGTGAATAAAATCTTTTAATAAATCTTTAAATAAACAAAGATGTCACTTGACAATCAAAACATTTAACCCCCTAACCCCTTAAGGACTGAGCCAAATGTACACGTTGTGAACAAAACAAAACGTAAACAAAACCTGGCATTTGCGCTACATGTCTGTCCAACCGTAATTCACCTCTTTCATAGTAAATGCACCCACCCTTATTATATATCATTTTATTCAGGGGAAACAGGGTTTTCATTTAATATCAAATATTTAGGTATGAAACATAATTTAATATGAAAAAAATGGGAGAAAATAAGAAATGTTGTTATTTTGTTAGTTCTACATGACATTTTAACTGTCAATGTCATAATACTGTTTGCTTTTACTGTAATAAGATACACATATTTGTATTCAGCAAAGTCTCACGTGTAAAACAGTACCCCCTATGTACAGGTTTTATGGCGTTTTGGAAAGTTACAGGGTCAAATGTAGCACGTTACATTTGAAATTGAAATTCGCCAGATTGGTTACGTTGCCTTTGGGACTGTATAGTAGCCCAGGAATAAAATTTACACCCATAATGGCATACCATTTGCAATAGTAGACCACCCAAGGTATTGCAAATGGGGTATGTCCAGTCTTTTTTAGTAGCCATTTGGTCACAAACACTGGCCAAAGTTAGCGTTAGTATTTGTTTATGTGTGAAAAATGCAAAAAAACGCCAATTTTGGCCAGTGTTTGTGACTAAGTGGCTACTAAAAAAGACTGGACATACCCCATTTGCAATACCTTGGGTTGTCTACTATTGCAAATGGTATGCCATCATAGAGGTAATTTTCATTCTTGGGCTACCATAGGGTCTCAAAGGCAACGTAACCAATCTGGCGAATTTTAATGTGAAAAAAATGAAACACAAGCCTTATATTTGACGCTGTAACTTTTGAAAACACCATAGAACCTGTACATGAGGGGTACTGTTGTACTCGGGAGACTTCGCTGAACACAAATATTTGTGTTTCAAAACAGTAAAAAGTTTCACGGCAATAATATTGTCCGTGTAAGTGCAGTTTGTGCGTGCAAATCATCGTTGTAATACATTTTACTGTTTTGAAACACTAATATTTGTGTTCAGTGAAGACTCCCGAGTAGAACAGTACCCCCCATGTACAGGTTTTATGGTGTCTTGGAAAGTTATAGGGTTAAATATAGTGCTAGCAAATTAAATTCCCTTTACTTTCGGCATGGGTTGTCAGGCAGGTCCCGCTAATTGTAATGAATTAAGATACCTAATTATGTAAAAATATTACATAAATATATATGTAGAATTAATATATGTGTATATATATACGTATGTGTATATATATATGTATATATATATATATTTTTTAAAATATTTGTATTTATATATAGGTATATATAGTGATATATACATATATATTTATGTTATAGATATATATTATTTCGTTCTACATGTATTTTGATATAAATATATATATATTAATATCACAATACAGTTAGAACGAAATAACACACATTTATATATTTTTAAATTATTTTTAATAATTTTTTGAATTTTATTTTTTCACGTATTTACATTTTTGTAATATTATATATAAGTATATATATATATAACAATAATTATATATATATTTAATCAGTATCAGTCTACGTGTAATTTGATAGATAGATATATATTTATATATATATATATATTAATAGTAAAATACACCTAGACAGTGTATGTGTGTGTATGTATATGTGTATATATATATATACTTAGATCATATATATATATATATATGATCTAAGTATATTATTTTATTTTTTTACACTTATTAACTTTAATTTTATTTTATTTCCAGCCAGCAGGGGGACTAACTGTCATTACAGGCAGTCCCCCTGCTGGCAATGCAGCAGGCAGCTAACCCGGCCATGTGACTGTGAGGTCCTCGCAAGGACCTCACTCTCACATGGCCGGGGGGGGGCTGCAGGAGGAAGGATCTGCCACGGGGGACTCACATAAAGGGCCATTGGCACACAGAGGGCTGAAGATGGGGAAGAGGCACACAGAGTTATGGGGTGGAGAGACTTACAGCTGGCTTAAAGGGGAGAGAAGCACCAAGGGCTGGCGGGTGGAGAAGCACCAAGAGCTGGGGGGAGAGGCACACAGAAGGCTGGAGGGGGGGGAGAGGTGCAAAAAGGCATGTGGTGGAAGAGGTTTACATAGGGGCTGGGGGTACATAGAGAGATAGAGTGGTGGGGGGGCAAAGACACATACAGAGGGGCTGGGAAGAGAAAAACACACAATGGGGCTTGGGGAAAAGACACACAAAGGGGCTGGGAGAAAAAATAGACACACAAAGTTGGCAATTTTTGTTTTTTGAAGGGGGGTTGCAAGTAGCTGGTCTTGCCTAGGGCACAAAATAGTCTTGCACTGGTCCTGTTTGCCCTGGCTCTGCTCTGCTCATGCACAATGGTTTTAGGGTAAGGGTTTGAACCATCTGGGCACAAAGAGTGCTGCCTATTAGCATGTAGAGTTCATATGTGTCTAAAAAAATAAAAAGCACAAAATCCATGTTATTTTGAACTAACTACTTTTCCTCTGGCAATGAATGCGACATCTAGCTGGGCAGAACTCTATTCCTGTCAGGACTTACCTGTCAAATCCTCTTCGGCTCCATTCTGACAACTGTGTTGCCACTGTATCTGCTACAATTGCTTTTGCTTTCATCTAATTGCTTCCAACATCCAGGGATCCTTAAAGCTACAGTAATTGTGCTTACTTACAGGACTTTTTTTCCCTACCATTAGTTCCACGCTATTAAAATAAAGGAATTTTCTAATCTGCAGTTGTGTTCCACATCTATTCAACTTGTGACATAACAATTCCCTGCCTCACACATAAGGGATTTCTCTGGGTCTAGAATAATGTTTAGTTGGGTACCTGAGAGCAATTTGGACACTGTGAGTTTTTATAAAGAACTGAAAGTAATAATACTCAATATTACTATGTCATATGACATTACCATATTTCAGGTCCACTTGGATTAGCATATACCTTTGAAATAAAGAGGGCATATATATACAGCTGAAATATAATAAACTGGAAGTTAGTACTGTGTTCCATTAAGGAAAATAGTGAACATTCATTAGTTCAAGAAATTCTAAGAAAGGATTTGCCTAATTGACCTAAGGCATTTCTAGTTTAGTGATAGTTAAATGATTAGTTTGATTTAAAGATCTTTATTATAATATCATGGTAACGCACCTGAAACCTCCATATCCACGCTTTTTTCTATAAATTTGCCCGTCGAAGGGTGAAAGATCCTACAGATATATTTTGCACCGTGATCTTCTTTTATGGTGGGCTTCATGGTCAGAGTACTTAGAATGCTGTACGTGTGGTCATCATCACTGGCCGTTTCAAGTTGTTTGTGAGAATATTTGGCAACTTGTATTTGCTGTCCATCCTGATCAGAAGACATAAGTTCCGTCATGTGACCGGTGCCATCAGCTGCATCCACTTTCAACCACTTGACATTCAACGGTCGTGGTTTAAACCCATTGATGGCACAGGTGAGGGTCAGATAATCTTCGTGGATTATATGCAGAGGAGCCACGATTTCAGATAACTTTGGAGAAACTAAAGAATTATAAGCACAGATATACATTTACAGTGATCATTGACAAACTACTTAAAGACAAAACTATTAACCATATTTTTCTCCTCTGTTTGTGGCTTTACAAAGAATTCAGTTTGTATAGGCTATGATGGTTTCGACAATTCCTGCTTTAGTAAAATACCCCAAACATCTAAAAACTGAAAAGCATTTAAAAAAGTGTTACAGTTTTTTAAGATATATCAGCTTTTCTCAAATATTTTAAAGGGACACTGTAGTCACCATGAAAACTTCAGCTTACGGAATCGGTTTTTGTATATAGATCATGCCTCTGATGTTTCACTGCTCAATTCACTGCCATTTAGGAGTTAAATCATTTTTGTTTCTGTATATGCAGCCCTAGACACACCTTCCCTGGCTGTGACTGACACAGCCTGCATGAAAACAAAATGGTTTCATTTTAAATTAGATGTAACTTAATTTAACCCCTTAGGGACCAAACTTCTGGAATAAAAGGGAATCATGATATGTCACACATGTCATGTGTCCTTAAGGAGTTAAAAATTTGTATCTCCTGCTCTGTAAATTGATCTTTAATTACATACAGGGGGTACCTGCAGCGTCTAGCAAGCTGTTAGCAGAACAGGAGATAAGAAATGCTAAATTAAACAGAATTTACAATACAGGACGTGTAAATATTAGATGACTCTTTACAGGAAGTGTTTAGGAAGGCTGTGTACATCACATGCTGGGAGGTATGACAAGGGCTGCATAAACAATGTGATTTAAATCCTAGAGGATTAAACGACCACTATAGGCACCCAGACCACTTCAGCTTAATGAAGTGGCCTGGGTGCCTGGTCCAGCTAGGATTAACCCTTTTTTTTTTTTATAAACATAGCAGTTTCAAAGAAACTGCTATGTTTACACTGAGGGTTAATCCAGCCTCTAAAGCCTCTAGTGGCTGTCTCATTGACAGCCGCTAGAGGCGTTTGCGTGCTTCTCACTGTGAAAATCACAGTGAGAAGACGCCAGCGTCCATAGGAAAGCATTGTAAATCAAAATGATAAAACCCTAGTGGTGAAACGCGTTAATGGTTTTAATATTGTGTATTTTACATAATAATTACATTCTTACACACTATTTTATTTTCCTGGCATTTTATTCATTTTTTTTACCTATCCTGAGGTGGGGATTATACCACCAATGCTACTACTAAAGTGCAGTGACGCCTGCACTCCATTTTTGGACATCATTATATTCTGGAGGACAAGCATCCACATATCCTATAAGCAGGGATCATTCCGCCGTATGCCTGTTACACCTGAGCTGGCCATAGCTCATTTAAATGTGAGTGTTCCATTTATATTCTAATCTATTTAACATTCACCTTATACACTCTGCACGATTGGTCCTTTCTCCTTGTGTCTTCCATATCACGAGACGATTTGAACTACTAGAAACATAGAGGACACTCTACCAGCAAATACAGAGACCAAGTCTATCTAACCTCAGACATTCCATTGGCCTATTTATATTTTTTATCTTTTGCTGTATTTTTATACTTTAAGTATTTTTTATCATGGTGCAGCCTTTATTTTTCCTTGTTGCACATTTCCTATGAGACTGACTGAATGCGCGCACAGCTCCTGCCGCGCATGCGCATTCAGCCGATGACGTCGCTAGGAAGAAGGAGAGAAGGAGGAAAGCTCCCTTGCCCGGCGCTGGAGAAAGTTAAGATTTTAAACCCTTCCTCTCCCCAGAGCCCGGTCGGAGGAGGTCCCTGAGGGTGGGGGCACCCTCAGGGCACTATAGTGCCAGGAAAACAAGTATGTTTTCCTGGCACTATAGTGGTCCTTTAAGCAGTAAGACTGCAGGACCATGATTATACACCAAAACTGCTTAATTAAGCTAGCTTTGTTTTGGTGACCATAGTGTCCCTTTAACAATTTTGTCGAAGATGACTTGATTGACAAGCTCTACCTACTGTTACATATCTGAAAAACTGTTTATTTATTAAAGTAGATCAATAGATGATTCATGCTTACCTCCATTCACCTTCAATATACAGTCTATGGATTGCGGTGTTTTCAGAGATGCATGTTTGACTTGCAGCAACAGACGCGCATTATTATCTTCATCTATGTCTGGAGTTAAATGAATGGAACACTGGCAGCTTGAGGTACGGTCCGTTTTATTTGATTTCATGTTGGCAATTAGTTCTAGCTCTATTGTTCTCTTGGGCATTAGAACAGTGTTGCCATTACTGAGCCCATCTTCGTGTCCTACCACAGAAACCAGTTGGTAATCTCCCTGGATAATGTTTGTTTTTGGTGCTGTATTATTTCCATTGCTGAGTTGCTCCCCTGATTTCCACTGGCCCACCATCACTAGGCTTCCCCCTACCCTTTCCAGATATACAGAAATCTCAATTGCGCTTGGTCGGAAATTTGTGATTTGACATGATAAAGTCGCTCTATTCTTATGAACAAGAGTTTCATTTCCAGTAATGTTTGAAAGCACTGGTGGCACTGTGAAAATACATGAACATAATCATTATTATATGTACACATAGATGGGGAAAATGCACTAAGGGTGTCTAATCTGTTTATCAAAATGCTTAAACTGGACTTTTTATGGTATAAATGAAAATTAAATTTTTTACTAAAAACCTCTGATATTTAAATGTCTACAGGGATTTCAGATATTTTACTTTTGTTTATATATTTGGGCTGATGAAAACTATAGCCAATGCTGCCGCCCAAGAGTAGTATGAGTTTGAGCCGAGGGCTTAACTCTGTGTGTTTATATATGTTTTTTAACTTATCACAATTTGATGTTTAGTGATTTTATAAGGGTACTAAATGTTATTAGTTGGTTTTTTTTACACACTATTTTGTATCTCCAGAAATCATTTACTGTATTCAAGTCAATCAACTCACTATGGAACTAAAACATCTCTGGTTTATACTATAGTTTATTCTTTACTTATTTACTCCGTATACTTTAAAACAATCAAACAATGTAGTTACCAACTTGCATCTTACCTTTCCTAAAAAAAATATACCATACCGCCAGAAACATACATACAAGGAGTAGTACTGTAACACTGATCGCCACAGCGGTGATGTTGGTCTTTTCCATTTCTGAAAGAATAAAATGTAAAATTATATTAGAGAATTAATATTTAGAATTTATTTTTCTATATGAAATTCGAATACAAAAGAAGAACTTCCAGTTAATATGTTAAAACGTACCAGCTACTGGTAGGAATTACTGTTCAACTAATGATTGCTTTCAAGCCTCAATTTAATACAGCTAATCCTTCAATTTATTTTATTTTATTTATTTTACTTAATTTTGTTTTATTCTGTAAAAATATCAGAGTGTAACTATGAACCAGCATTAAATTTCTATTTACTTTACACATTAAAAAGACTGTACTGTCTGTTCATCTATATATATAATGTCATCCATTAAAGGTCCGTTGATATTCCTATCGTTTATAAGTGATACTCATACATTAATTTATAACATTCCTATGTGCATGGGAATCTAGAGATTTTTCTGTTATTATACTAAGGTTATTACTTTATAACCTTAGTATACCATGTAGATTCTTCCACATTTAATACATGGATACTTTGTGATCATACAATTGATTGTCCTCTCTCGGATTATATTCTGATCCACTTATTGCATAGTTACACGTTTGTCACACCACTGGTAGCTTTGTGAGGACATGTTAGCAACGGAAAAGCATTGACTTGCGTGTGGTATATTGATATGCCATCTTTGGAACTAACGGTGTTTTTACTTGGAAATGGCTTACAGTATTGCCATCTGCACAAGGCATATGTATTCATTTACTTTTTTGTCACCTACTCATGAATGTATACTGGCTTGAATCTGTTTATTCATTTATTATATTACCAATTTATTCATGAGTAGTGTTTCATTATTATTTAATCTGCAGTGATATCTTACTTTAAGAAATTATTTCATTTATTTATTATTAGTTTTTTCCTTTTTTTTGGCATCTTTCCGGTTACTTTATAAGATCTTTTTCAGGAGTGGGTGGAAGTGTACTGCAGGGTTATCTAGGGGTAAGGGGCGCCCTCGAAGGCACAGTAGGGACAGTTACTTTGCTAATCCCTTTCCCTCACCCCACCATGATATATATGCTTGATAAATTATAGGAATCCTTACCTTCAGTATTACATATATCTAACAGCCATCGGTAGCTGATAGTGGTGTTTGCTACTTTTTGGTTACATTCCTATATCCATTTAGATATTTAGTTGCCAATAAGTAAGTTCTATCACTGCTGACCACCTAGCAAGTATTCACTATCATTTTTGTCAGTTAACATACTGTTATCTAACAGTTTATTGACATATTTGTTAGTGATTTTCACTAAATCTTTTCTAGGGTCATTTACAAGATATATATTTTTTAGCAGTGTGGACCAGCCTCTGTCAATTTTAATTGTATGTTTTTTTTTTGTGTTCATAGTACTATTATCTGTGTGTTGTAGTGGAATTTTTTTGTTTTATGAGACATTTTTAGGAATTTATAATTAAAAGTTATGTTTTATTTACACCTTTTTTCCTAGTATTCCATTGTTTATATATATATATATATATATATATATATATATATATATATTGTATCCTCTGCTTCTTTTCTTTTTTCATTTTGTCTACAGGGGTTATCCCCCATTTA
Source organism: Pelobates cultripes (assembly GCA_933207985.1). Classification (NCBI taxonomy): domain Eukaryota; kingdom Metazoa; phylum Chordata; class Amphibia; order Anura; family Pelobatidae; genus Pelobates; species Pelobates cultripes. The sequence goes on along the minus strand of OW240923.1, from coordinate 93,845,422 downwards.
AGAGGCGTACACAGGCATTATTATATTTCTTCTTTCCCTCTTATTTTTCTTTCAGCAGTATATTGTGTCACTTGTATGTCTAAATCTATTCATGGTAGAAGCTGCATGGTCTTTCAATAATTTACAGCATTTAATCATTTGCCTGAGGCATTAGTCATCAGCCAACACAGCTTTCTACCACCTGAGATGATTTGTTTAATATCTTAACTTTACTGTCATTTCCAGGTCTGTTCAATAATAGATTTGTGCAACAATTAGTTTTGGCTGGTTTGTCCGAAGCAAATTCCTTCTAATCCCCACCTGAGCAAATCGATCAATCCATAATTTACCTGTGAAGTCTTATTAAATTAATAAAATTGGAGGGGCGTGTCCAACTTCCGGCAAGATCGGTCGCATGGAGTAGGAGCTCCGCACCACCCGGACCAGATTTAACACTATTAAAGAGGAAATCTCGCCGGATTACCTTGTCCCAGCGGGGGGCAAAGGCTACACGGCTTCTAATGTCTCCCTCGAAGCAGACAAAACTCACGGACGCGGTCCGCCACCACAAGAGGGAAAAGCTGAAACAGGCCCAAGATGGCGCCGCCAGCAGAGCTCAGTCTCTGGACCCTGACCCTTGCACCGAGTCGCCCACGCATTCACAATCAGACGACTCACAATTCTCAAAAGAATATCTGAGACAAGCGCTCGCGGACCTCAGGTCCACCATTAAGGAGGACTTCACCACCTCCTTGGCGGGCATTCATCAAGAGCTAGAGGAATTGGGTGACCGGACCGATCAGGTCGAACGGAAAACTGACGATCTCTCCTCTGCCCAAAACCTGATGGCGGACAGACTACAGAAACTAGAGGAAGATAACACCAAATTATGGCACAAAATGGCGGACATGGAGGACCGCTCCCGCAGGAACAACGTGCGGTTCCGGGGAGTAGCAGAGTCCGTCACAACAGACCAGATCTCGGCCTACATTATCGCATTAAGCACAACGCTGGTCCCTGACCTCTCCGGTGTTACCTGGGAACTGGACAGAGCCCACCGGGTTCCAAAACCGCCCAGATTCGGCGCGGACGTCCCGCGCGACATTATCGTGCGCTATCATCACTTTAAAGCCAAGGAGGCTCTTCTTAAGGCCGCCAGAGCCCAATCCCCATTGCCCGACCCATATAATGCTGTCTCTATTTTTGCGGACCTATCGGCCCTCACTATGGCAAGACGCAGAGAATTCTCCTCCATTACCAAAACCCTACGCAACCACAACCAGGCTTACCGCTGGGGATTTCCTACGAGACTGCTGGTCTGGCGGCAGAATAAGCTCCACATTATAGATGACCCCTCGAAAGGGCTCACCATGCTGAAACAATGGGGTCTTTGGGGCCAGCAAGAAACCACCCACCTACAACCAGACGCCTCGACCACCCCGAAGAGGTCCCAGCCAGACTGGCAGATGGTTGGCGCTCGGCGCTAATGGCCACCCCATCTAGGACAGCGTCTCCCTGCCTCTACTCCTTGACGTATTCTACAGCCGCGAAAGAAGACACCATGCTGCTTGCCGATGCCCTCGCCCAACTCGGACACTAACCACTTACCCCTGAACTGTCTCCAGCAGGCTTCTGCCACACGCATGGACTCTGCGATAATATACCAATAAGGGCCATAGACCCCAGTTGCTTCGAGTGGTATCGTATGAACATACACGGTGGCAAAATGTTTAATGTGGGTGTAGGGTGGGAGGGCATGAATAGTTCACAAGTTAAAAGGAAAAAAAAACAAAAAAAAAAAAAAAAACGTTTTTATAGTATCCACTAAGTATTGCTTATATTCATGAGGGGAGGTCATGCTTGTTTCACTGCTTCATCTGAGGAATGTTTGGCAAGGGAGTGACCCCCCCGGTAAATTGCTCTATTACAATGTTAGTTCTTCCCTACGGATGAGTTTAGGCTTCCATGTGTTCCATTTTATCCCTCCTGCACTTTAGCAGGCCCCAAGGCTAGGTCTCCTAAGGCCCCCCCTCCCCTCGGAGCGTTAAGCACACACATGGTTAAATGGTCGCATCCTGAGACTTATGATTATAACCTTAGATACTCTACCGACCATGCTCAGCTCAACGGAGGGAAAAATAAAATAAAGTATAAAATAAATAAATAAATAAATAAATTTAAAAAAATAATAATAATAAAAAAAAAAAAAAAACTCATCCATCAGTTAGCCACAGTACTCCCGGTTAAGTTACTATAAATCCGTTACCCTTCTCCCCTATATTGCCTCAGTGATTTAGAGAGGGCATAGGTGAGAATGCTGTCCAGATTTCAGCCCCTCCCGCGCATATTCTCCTCTCCATTCCTACCTACTTTGAGAATCTGGTCCGGGTGCGGTCCTGTTCCGCACGACCCCCCAAGGGTATCCGAGGTGCCTAGAGCTTTAGGCTCCCCTCTGGATCCCAGTATTTTCTCTCATCTCAGAGAGTTAATGTATATACCTTTGTTTGTTGATTTTGTCTTTCCTGTTATTTCCCCTCCCATCCCCTTGGCAGCTAAGTTGACCCATATCTGTGCAGGACGTAATCAGTCATCTGATCTTCCCTTATTCTACACTACGCACCACCTAGCCACAGGCTCCATGTCTGTCGCTGGCAAACAGCATGCTGTGACTAACAAGCTCTATTATATATCCCTTTAAGATGATGTACCAATTTAAATGTCTCTCTATGAATGTTAACGGCCTAAATAGCCCATTTAAAAGGAGCTCTGTGATTAAGACCATTCATACTTCCCAGGCAGCCATAGTCTGCCTCCAGGAAACGCACATGTGCAAAAGAAACCCCCCCAAGTTAAGCTCATCCAGGTATCAGCAGGTATTTCATGCCCTTGCCCCAAACAAAACGAGAGGAGTGGCAATTCTGTTCCATATTGACTGGGTCTTCCATCTTGACAACACTTATGTAGACGAGCTGGGCAGGCTCCTTATAGTGGTAGGCTCTTTGAATGGAATGCAACTTACGATCGCTTCCATATATGCACCCAACAACTCCCAAATTTCCTTCATCAGAAGAGCTTTAAACAAAATCTCTACTATCCGCGTGGGGCATACTATTATCTGTGGCGATCTCAATTGCACGCTAGACCCCGACCTAGACATTAAGCGAATAGCAAACAAACAACCCCTCCAACTTGCTAACACAATGAGCGCAACCCTTAACACGCTGCTCCACAGGCACGACCTTTACGATTCGTGGCGTACCCTCTATCCGAAAGAACGAAACTACACATATTTCTCACGAGTCCATCACACATACTCTCGTATAGATATGTGCTGGGTAGATAAAAATACGGTACCCAATATAATAGAAGTGCAAATAGGTGACCGGACTTGGTCCGACCACGCGCCGGTAACCACTACTTTTAGGGCCCTGTTCCCGTCACGGGGGCGCAGTGCCTGGCGCTTAAACGAATCCCTCCTAGACAACGAGACTACAGCTGCAAAAATTCGGGATAACATAATATCTTTTTTCGAGACTCACCTTGCCGACAGCACGCGCATAGACACTAAATGGCTTGCCCTAAAAGCCGTGCTAAGAGGCCTATTAATCCAGGCAGGCGCAATAAACAAAACGAAAACCCACACTGAGTCAGATAATCTACTATCTCAACTTAAATCCTTAGAACAAATTAATAAACTTAAACCAACTAAAAATCTATCCCGTACTATCGAAAAGCTAAGGGACAAAATACTTGATCTATCCCTGATAAGTGTGGAACGACAGCTCCGCAAATTAAAGCTCGCCTACTATATGCAAGGGAACAAGGCAGGCAAACTACTCGCAAAACGACTAAAATCCCGATACATACAATCTAAACTCCCATATATGACCTCATCCACTGGGTCAAAGCTATTCAACCCACAAGATATAGTAGACGAACTAGCTAACTTTTACAAGGGACTATATAACCTCGCACAGGACAGTACTTTACACCAGCCATTAGACCCAGAAATAGCCAATTTTTTGACAGGAGCAGGGCTGCCGCACCTTTCGGCACAGCAATGCGCAACCCTGTCAGCCAAATTCACAGAGGAAGAAATACGAAATGCAATTCGCAAATTACCCAAACATAAAGCTCCGGGCCCAGACGGGTTCTCCAACCACTTTTACTCCACATTTGAGCCACAGCTCACTCCATACCTCACAATCCTCTTCAACTCCTTCAGGAACTCAGGGACAATACCGAAGGAAATGCTGCTAGCCCATATCGTTACACTTCCTAAGCCCGGCAAACCGCCCACCGAATGCGCCAACCTGAGACCAATCTCCTTGTTGAACGCAGACATTAAACTTTTTGCTAAATTACTAGCCAACCGCCTCCAACCCTTCCTGAGGGACCTGGTCTCCCCAGAACAGGCAGGTTTCGTCCCGCATAGACAACCGGGGGATAACACTCGGCACTTTCTGAACCTCATTTCATGGGCCCAAAAAACCAACCAAAGCGGCATTTTATTAGCCCTGGATGCGGAAAAAGCATTCGACCGCCTTAATTGGTCTTACATGAGGGCTGTTCTAACTGTAGTGGGCATACCACAAGACTTCCTGAAAGGCATTATGGCCCTATACTCCAATCCAGCAGCCAAGGTATTCAATTCAGGGTTCCTATCTCAACCTTTCCAAATAACGAATGGCTCCAGACAGGGTTGTCCCCTCTCCCCGTTAATCTTTATAATATGCATGGAACCTCTGGTTAGACACGTCAAGAGTGACAACTCGATCGAAGGCCTATCTACCCCCATTGGGACTCAAAAAATAGCCCTATTCGCTGATGATGTCCTTCTCTTCCTATCACGCCCAGAAAAATCCTTACCAAATCTACTAACTTTGCTGGAAACTTACGGTAAGGTCTCGTTCTATAAAAACAACGCCAAAAAAACACAAGCAATGGCACTGGGACTGCCACATACCTCGCTAACCCCTCTAAAAACGCTATACCCATTTGAATGGCGGAACTCCTCCATCTCATATTTGGGTATCAAATTGCCAACGAGGCTCTCAGCAATAACGCATGAAAACCACCTGCCACTCATTCACAAATTAGAGCAACTCCTTAAGTCCTGGGAGGAGAAGGAGATCTCCTGGCTAGGACGTATCCATACTGTAAAAATGATGATCCTCCCACACATTTTATACCTATTCCGCACTCTTCCCATTGCAATCCCTAACTCGCTCCTAAAGAAATTTCAGGCCATAATCAATGCTCATATATGGAAGAGAAAACCCCCCAGGATAGCGCAAAACGCACTATGGCGCCCGTTCACAAAAGGAGGATTGGGTGTTCCCAATATATCCCTCTACTATAGGGCGTCCCTGTTGGCCCAGGGCCTTGCGATCCTTGAGCGTCCCTCTCCCCCAATATGGCTGGCATTGGAGAACGCCTGCACACCTAATGGCTCAATCCCACTATCCCTGTGGGCAGGGTCAAAACTTCCCAAAGCCACATCCTTGCTGCCCACCACAGTCGCGCTCCTTCATAATTGGAAGCAAACTACACCGCTCTTCTTACGAAATAACGACCTACTCCTAGCTGCCCCACTCCAAGCCCTGACTACAAAAACCTCAAACATTCACTTAGATAACTGGCATAAGCAGGGGATCACCTAAGTCCGTTCCCTACTGTCCGCTGAAGGCATCAAGCCCTTCCCAGACCTGATCAGGGAATTCCATATCCCTTCACGGGAACTATTCTCCTATCTCAGATTAAAAAATATAATCCAGGAAAGCGGGATTAGCATGAGGGAACCCGACCCTACATCGCCCTTCATCCACAAATGCATGGGCAAGCTTCCAAAAACTAAAGCACTATCTCTATGTTACAATACTCTATTGCTACACGACAAACTGTCCAAACCATCATATATGTCCAAATGGGAATCTGACCTAGGAAAGCATTTTTCCAATGAATTATGGCATCGCGCCCAAAGATTAACCAAACAGGCGTCCCATAGCCTTAATCAATGGGAAACATACTGTAAATTAACAATGCGCTGGTACCTAGTCCCCACCAAATTGGCCCGTATCTATCCGGGCTCTGACGCAAGTTGTTGGAGATGCCATAATAGCGAAGGGTCCCTCTTGCATATATTTTGGTCATGTACGTCTATTGACACATTATGGCGGGACATACACGCTCTTCTGTACAAAATTCTGGGAGTGCGAATTCCCCAATCCCCAGAGTGCCTTCTACTACATATTTTTCCGAATACCCTCCCTACGGAAGCAATCCCTTTCACGATTCATTGTCTCATGGCTACCAAAACTGCCATCGCACATAGATGGAAATCACCACTGACACCAACATTGCCAGAAATCCTCAGTAGACTGGACTCATTCCATGCTTATGAAGGTATGGCCAGCCGGCTGACAAATAGCCAAAGTAGGTATAAATCAAGTTGGCAGAGTTGGGTGCTCTATAGAGAGGGAGAGTTGCACCAGGGGCCGTAGTCCGGCCACTAACCCCATCCGGATTTCCCCTCCTCCTACTCCATGGGCACAGTCAGCTGCCTCCCTACAACTAAGCCAGTATGCTTTAATGTATGTTCACCTCTAAAATGTATGCTCACCTATAAAAGGATTGTTCACTTTTAATATGTAATTTGAGGATCACATATTAACTGTATTCCAATAATGTCCCCTCACCACGGATTATTAGACATCCGCATTGTTAGCTGTACCATACTGTATTACATTGTAATGTACTGAATGATATGTGGAAACCTATATAAGCTGCTGCTTCCCCTCCCCCCTTCCCTTTTCTCTTCTGTATCCCTTGATTTACCTCGTATTCTGTTTTATACGATGATAAAAAATGCTTAAAATAAAACACATTGAAAAAAAAAAAATTAATAAAATTGATCCGTTTGGATTTGGATTAAAAGAGTTCGATTTGCACAAACTGTCTGGAACTAATGTTTGCAAGGGTCTAGTTATTAATATGGCTTTAGGATATGTTAACTCAGGGCTCTTACAATTTTCTCAGAGGCTTATCAAATATTCGACTTGCCTCATGAAATACGTGGGTGTGTTAAATAAATACTGCATATTTGCAGATTTATTGGATTCATCATTTTTTATCTGCTAAACTTCCATACTTCATATTTATTGTCTCTTAATTGGTGAAAGACAATCCCAAACCTAAATTAAACCCCACCCCACCCCCTCCTTAATATTTCTTATTTTCATTTCCCATTTAGATAAATTCTGCTCTTGTCTTAGCCCTTCAGAGATCCCAGATCCCACATTTAATTGCTAGTAAGAATGCTCTACCAAATGCAAGTGACGACATTGTGCTTGATGTAAGTTGGTAGATATCATGTAGCAATAGTCCATAAGCAGAAACAATGTAGTATGTAGGAGCGATCAGAAAGCCGAAAATAAGGTTGTCTATAGACATGGTCAGTAACAGGAAATTAAGTATGTGATCAGAAAGCAGGAAATTAGGTAATATATAGACGTGTTCAGTATACAGGAAATTGAGGTAGTATATAGACACGACCTGTAAACAGGAAATGGAGATAGTATATAGACATGTGCAGTAAACAGGAAATGGAGGTAGCATATAGATTTGTTCAGTAAACAAGAAATGGAGGTAGTATATAGACATGTCCAGTAAACAGTAAATGGATTTAGCATATAGATGTGTTCAGTAAACAGGAAATGGAGGTAGTATATAGACATGTCCAGTAAACAGGAAATGGAGGTAGCATATAGAGGTGTTCAGTAAACAGGAAATGGAGGTAGCATATAGACGTGTTCAGTAAACAGGAAATGGATTTAGCATATGGACGTGTTCAGTAAACAGGAAATGGAGGTAGTATATAGATGGGTTCAGTAAACAGGAAATGGAGGTAACATATAGACGTGTTCAGTAAACAGGAAATGAAGGTAGCATATAGATGGGTTCAGTAAACAGGAAATGGATATAGCATATAGATGTGTTCAGTAATCAGGAAATGGAGGTAGTATATAGATGTGTTCAGTAATCAGGAAATGGAGGTAGTATATAGATGTGTTCAGTAATCAGGAAATGGAGGTAGTATATAGATTTGTTCAGTAAACAGGAAATGGAGGTAGTATATAGATTTGTTCAGTAAACAGGAAATGGAGGTAGTATATAGATGTGTTCAGTAAACAAGAAATGAAAGTGGTGTACACGGTATATGTGATTAGTATATACAAATTGAGGTAGCATATAGACGTGTTCAGTAAACAGGAAATGGAGGTAGTAAATAGATTTGTTCAGTAAACAGGAAATGGAGGTAGTATATAGAAGTGTGCTATTTGGAACAGTATGAATTTTATACTCAGAAAACAATATGGATGCTGGTAGATGGGCTTGGACATTACGTAACATTGCTTCAACCTCTCTGGACAAAGGGCAAAATAGCATTTTGTTTAGTGATTTTAAGAGGTAAACATGAGAAATGGCAATCTACAGTTTCATTCCTGAGATTTATTTGCAGCGATTTCAAGCCATATACAGCCCATTTACAAACAAGGGGCAGGAAATGATAGGTGGAAAATAATGGTTAAATAGGGAGAAAAATAAGAGGAGATTCAAGATCTTAATAAGATCTTTAAAGATCAAAGGAGATCCAGAGGGCTAGGAGATCAGGAGACTGACTGAATTTGGATTGACTGAGTTACAGACCAGAGCAGAGAAACCCAAATTGAATTAATCTGACATAAAAGTCTGGTAATGTATAAAGGTTTTTCTTTATTTTAAATATAAAATCATTTTGACTTTTAAATGCCTTTATATATATATATATTGCGAACTGAACATATCCCATTGAGGTATCAATATAAAAGTTATATCTTATTCTACCTGCAGTCTGAGTGAGATATATCTTAAAGGACCACTATAGGCACCCACACCACTATAGGCTCAATGAAGTGGTCTGGGTGCCAGGTCCCCCTAGTTTTAACCCTGCAGCTGAAAACATAGTAGTTTCAGGGTGGCTCCGAGGGTGGGGGGACCTAAAAAACCTATAGTGCCAGTAACTGAGTTTGTTTTCCTGGCACTATAGTGCTCCTTTAAGTTAAGGAATATTATTGATTCCTATTTGATATGTATCAGTTCAACATATATATATATACTTAAGCTAGAATGGACCTTTAATTATGTAAATGTATGTACTAAATCAATAGGATTAAAGAAAGATGTGGTCTATCATTGCATGAAGATATATATTAGCAGGGCCGGACTGGGAAAAAAATTAGGCCCGGGCATTTTTCAATTAGAGCGGCCCCCCAAGAAGGGGGCGGGGCCAGAGAGGGTGTGTTTTGTCATCACTAATGACAAGCACGCCACCTCTCAAAGTGAGCATGTTGGTTCAATGCGCAGAGCCCCGCTGAAGAGCTCTGGCATTAGAAAAAGGCCCTGTATTTGTTCTGCGCAGCGCAAGCAAATGTAATAACATGCTTGCGCTGTGTTTGCTTTCAAATTGTCTCTGGTGTCTCCACAAGTGGGATATCAGAGGACAAAAGGGCCAGGAAAGTGTATGGTGCATGTGTTTGGCGCCTGCTTGTGGGATTGCCTGTGTGTAGAGTGTGGTGTGGTATTGTGTAAATAGGTGTAATATGTGTTGCTAGGGGCTGTAGAGAGTGTGTGTATAGAGGCATAGTGTTATAGGGGATGTAGCGAGTGTGTGCATACGGGCAGTAGTGTGTGTGTATAGGTGACGTAGTGTGTGTAGGGGTCGTAGAGAGGGTGTGTTTAGAGAATGTTGTATGTCTTTCCTTACAAGGAATATAGTGTGTGTGTAGGTGGTGCAGTGTGTGTGTGTAAGAGATCTAGTGTGTAAAGGACCCAGAGTGTGTATAGAAGATTGTGTGTGTGTGTGTGTGTGTGTGTGTGTAGAGGATTAAGAGTGCATATAGGGTAAGGGATCTAGCGTGTATCTGGAGCGTAATGTGTGTAGTGGTGCAGTGTGAGAGGTGCTGTAGTGTGTGTGT
>OW240923.1:93815123-93826356 GCA_933207985.1 Pelobates cultripes | reverse complement strand
TGTAGCTTGAAGTGAAGATTGTCTCGATGTAAGGGAAGAAACAACAATAAACCAATATACCTGCGGTGCTGGGGACTTACCATTCAGATGTAGTGATTCTCAGCTGTACCAAGTGAAATAGCATCTTGGCCCTAAGCGACAAAGTCACTTAGTGCGAGTAGGCTCCTATTTTTAATCCAGCTTTGCCAATCAGCTTTATAACTTGTTTCTTTACCTTTTATATTAGTGAGTTAGTGCACTATATAGGCTATAAATATATTAATATCTGAGTTAACACACTTTATAATAATTGTTCTAGTGTATTTATGTATTTTTTCATTTTATGTTATTTTTTTTTCTTTTATGGCATATATATTTATCTAGTGCGTTAACTCATATTAATATAGTTATATCCTATATAGTGCGCTAACTCACTAATATAAACATGCAATATTTGAATTGTCTGGGGGACAGTTGGAGGATAGCAGCACATTTTGTTTAATTATACCCGAAAGTATTTTTAGTGAAAATATAATTTAAAGGAAAAGCACCTCAGATTTGAACATAATCTTTACCATTTAGTCTATACGCCATTTCTTCGAACCGACCAGTCCCGTCCCGTCCAGTCTGTCAAAGAGCATGAATGGATTTCCAGTTTGCTACAAAGCTATCTTGGTAGCAAGTACAACATGTAGCACCACTACTTTATGCTCAATAGTCTTAATGTTGGGGATTAAGTGTAATAAGAAGCATTCTGGCTGAAAAGGTTCGGGGACATTTAGTGTTGTGTATAAAAATTACTTGATTAAATTGCAGAAGGGCATTAAAACAGGACAGTCCCAAAAAATGTGACAAAGTGTGCCCTGGTTTTTGTGACACCGCCAACAGTCAGTTGACATAGTTGGATACATAGGTGCCTGTATGTGCTTTTAACTCACATTGCATGGTGTAATGAAATTGTATTTACATTCTATGAATTTTATACAACGTCTAATTCATAAAAATAGAGCGACTCTCTCCTGTCAAATTGTGAATTTTAGGCCAAATGAAATTGATATTTGTGTATATCTGAAAAGACCTGCTGAAAAGCCAAAGGAAGTTTGTGCATCAAAATTTAAAGCTACGAATGGATACAAATAAAGTTCAACTGACACAACATTCATATAATATGCTAATAAATAACAAATTGATGTCGTGCAAAACAAAGATGCTCTTAGTAATGGCAGCTCAGTTCTTATGCTACAGAGACCAATGGAGCTGGAACTAATTGTTGAAATAAAAACAATAAAATGAACCATACCTCAAGCTCCCAGTGTTCCATTTATTTAATTATAGACATAAATGAAGATAATGATGCATTTCTATCTCTGCAAGTGAAATATGCATCTCTGAAAGAACCGATCTCCGTATACTGTGTACTGAAGGTGGATGGCGGTAAGAATTAAATTAAAATATAATCTATTCCCATTATATGGATTTTATAAAACAGATAAACAAAAATAGGAGTCTGATGGAGGATCATGGGAAATTGTCACAGATCTCCAGGAAGGTTAGAGACACACGCGTCCCTCACCAGAAGAGGCTTCACCAACCAATGCCCCTCATCATTGACCTTATATATAACATACAGTACATGTGTATATTATGATTTGGTGAATAATATGTGTTTATTTACCCAGTGTTTTTGGGCAGGGTGAGTGATGGCTACCATAAAAAGCTTAAATATTTATCTGTAATTTAAATCTGTGTTTGTATTAATTTAGTTCCTCCAAAGGTATCTGGAATCATGGCTCCTCTGTGTATATTCCATGAAGGTTACTTGACCCTCACCTGTACCATCATTGGGTTTAAGCCACAATCATTAAAAGTCACATGATTGAAAGTGGATGCTGCTGATGGCACTGGTCTCATAACGGAACTTCTGTCTTCTGATTAGGATGGACAGCAAATATATGTTACCAAATATTCTCACAAACGACTTGAAACGGCCAATGATGATGACCACACGTACAACATTATAAGTACTCTGACCAAGAAAACCACCATAAAAGAAGATCATGGTGTAAAATATATCTGTAGGGGTTTTTACCCGTCCATGGGCACATTTCTCGAACAAGCATGGATCTGGAGGTTTTTAGGTGGGTTATCATGAGGAATTATAATAAACATTAAGTGTAATGTATATTGTGGTTTTGGTTGATTGTACCCCTCCGGTGTGAGCTGCACAACCATTCCCCTTTCAACTATTCTTAGCCGATCCTCGGCAAGTCCCCTTTCCCTCCCCCTTTGGTCCCCGGCTACCCCCCCTCTGAGCCTAATATATGGCTCTATTAAGATGCTGGCCAGTAGCTGAGGCATGTAGTTCGCCAAATAACTACATGCCCCAGAATACCGAGCGGCCGGAAGTAACGTCGCTCTTATAACGCGCGTCACGTGTTTCGGCTTTACATGCCGAAAATTCTTTTAATTATCACTCGTTTTTATAATTACATTATATATTTCATAACACACAATATTTATGGATTCTTAAAGACATATAACTGTTTTTTATGTGTAATAACAATCTGCTTTGTAATTGGTCAGAGCAGTTTTGGCGCCATTTTCAATTTGTCTCATGCCTATATGTACCTCAACTAGCCAGGTTGCAATGTTTTTTAATCCATTGATAAAGCCTATATTGGTGAAACGCGTTTGGATATTGTACAGCTTTTAAATTATTGTTAATAAATAGATTTTGGTCCTTTTACTCTTTTGCACCATTATCTTTTATTTACATTTGTATTATTTTTACTACTACCTGGCTTTTTACCTTTTTTTACTTTTCCTTATACTATAAAGAATCCTTAGGTGCCCGCATCATAGAGCAGTCTGCCCTATACACTGTGAGTATATTTTATTCTACTTTATATCCCAGAAATATTTTACTGAGAGCACTATTGCTGTTTTATTATCTTCTCTCCGAGCTCCTGCTACCAAGGATGCTCACCATATATCCCAGAGGCGGGGATCATACCGCTGTATGCCTACTACACTAGAGCTAGTATAAGCTCTATCAAATGTGAGTAGTTCTACTATATTTTAATACTTTTTATCTAATTTTGGAACATACTGCACCATTATTGTTTTCGTTTTATCTTCCCACTGTCTGTCTGTTACTGCACCGAAGAGGATACTCACCGCACATCCCATAAACGGGGATCATACCGCTGCATGCTATTCACACCAGAGCTGGTTTAAGCTCTACAAAACGTGAGTAAGATCTCTTCTATTTATATTATCTCTTGGACCACCCTTCTCATCACTCATCACCCTCTTCTATACATTCAAAACCTGTAAGGAGCAGAAACCTACAACTCCAGAGACCAATCTAGGATACAGATTCCACTATACTGGACTCTGTTGTATTATCACTATCCCTACCAGGATTTTAATTTATTTATTTGCCTATTGGCGCAGTCCCAGTTCTTGTTTGGGATTGCTGCCTTTTTCTTTCTTTTGATACAACTAGCCCTGACTATATTTTCTGTTTACCTGTGAAGTTGTTCACAAAAGTCTTGAAAGACCATTGAATCAAACATGGAGGTTGAAAAATCTGTGTTAGTAGAACAGTACGGTATTTGTTTGATTTCTGAGTTATTAATTATTGCTGGTGGTTTTAAAAATCTGGATAATTTGAATAATAAATGTGATGCTAGTCTCAAATAATACATAACTTTTAATGAATAAATCCTGTAAGAAAAGACGATATCAATACATGTCCTTAATTATGATAAGTGCTATAAATAATAAATAAATATATATTTGACTTATTTCACTGTCCTAATAATTAGGCCAACAGTCAGGGATTTCTAGTAATTCTTTGATGCAAACAATATGGTGATGTAGGACTTGGAATTCAACTGTAAAATGCTATAATATTATATTGCCACTAGAGGTCGGTAAACCCCACACACTTTTCTTAATGAATTAATTCAATGAAAGTTACAATTTATTTCAGACTAGCACCATGTTTATTATTTGAATTATCTAACTGAATGCTAAAACCCCTCCGTCTAGTGGTACACCAATTTGGATTTTTACAATTCATCTCCTTTGTAAAAGTCTGGATACGTACACAAATTCCTAGAAAATTTATTTTTTTAAATTTCCTGAAAGGTCACACTCTGACTTTGGTTGGATCTGGAACCTGTCAATTTATTAAAATATATTTAACATCCAAATACGATACGTGTATGTATCCCAAACTGTCAAGTAGTCAATAAGTAGCATTCACATTTATGGCAAAAGAGAGTCTAGCAGTGTGGTTCAGAAAAAACAATAGCAATAGTTTTAGGTGATGTTATAACCTGTATAAAGCTATCCTTGTAATTTTTAAAGTTATTTTAAACAACATTTAAACTACATTAACAAATGTATTAATACACAGTTGAAGTTTGCAGTTAAACTGAAGTGATGTAGAACTACAAACTTGTAGATACCACACATTACAGCGACTTTCATTGCTATGGAGCACTATGATACTCATACACAATGTGCATTACTGTGAGTTTTTTTTCTGTGGAGCTCTGTGATACACTCATACACACAACAACCTATGGGGAGTGGTATTGTTGTGGAGTACTGTCATTCAATTATACATGATGCATATTACTGTTAATTTTATTACTGTGGAGCTCTGTGATAAATTCATAGATATTGCTATGTGTTATATTGCTGTGACACACTGTGAAATACTTATACACACTGCACATTACTGTGAGTTATATTGCTGTGTCACTTTGTGATATACACACTGCACATCAGACCAATGCACCGGGCCTGCACGCTAAGGATGCCCATGGGGTGCACTTACTGCATGGGCCATCCAATGGGCCCACTTTCCATGCAGGCTCAGGTGTCCTCAGGGGCCTGGTCAGCTCTTCAGGCCTTTAGCAGCGTGACTGGGACCCTGGATGATGTCAGCACTGGGCGGAAGTGACAGCCACTTCATCCCAGCTGACAGATCGAACTGCACAGGAGATGGGCGAGGAGGGGTATCGGAGTGGGGGAACCTCTGACTCCCAACAGCCTCAGGCAGCCCAATAGACCCAAGGGCAGCCACACTCTTGCACCATAAAGATAGGAAACAGGAGGGTGGCTTAAAATGTGTACATTTTGCATGTCGGTCTGTCTGTGTGTCTGTATGAGTATCTTTATGTGTGTATGTGTGTCTGCAACTCAGCATGTGTGTCTGTATGTGTATTTGTGTGTCTGTATATCTGTTTGTCTGTGTATCTTCATGTGCATTTGTCTGTGTATCTGTTTGTGTGCCTGTGTATCTGTGTGTCTGTGTATCTGCATGTGTGTCAGTGTGTGCCCCTGTGTATCTGTGTCTGTGTGTCAGTGTTTGTATCCATATGAATATCATTCTGTATATCTGAATTTGTGTCATTCTCTGTATCTGTGTGTCATTCTGTGTGTCTGGGTATATGTATGTGTTAATTTGTGTCTGTATGTATGCATGTGTGCCAGTGTCTGCACTTATGTGTCTTTGCATCTGTATGTGTGGTCATGTTTGTATCTGTATAAGTGTCATTGTGTGTATCTGTGTATCTGCATGTGTCATATTGTGTCTTATTGTGTGTGTATCTGCATGTGTGTCTGTTTATCTATATGTGTGTTAGTGTGTGCCTATCTGCATCTGTGAATCTGTGCATCTGTGTGTCAGTGTTTTTCTTTATGTGTGTCAGTGTGTGCACCCGTTTGTCTGTGTATGTCTTTGTGTGTCTGGGTATCTGCATATCTGTACCTGTGTATGTGTATATCTGTATGTGTATGTGTGTCAGTTCTTGCAGCTGTATGTGTGTCACTACATACAGACACACCCCTACGTTCAAAAGCTAACACTATACACAAGAAAACCACTGCTTCCAAATGGTTACAGTACATAAAAACACACAGAACTAAACGCAAGCTCCTACATTCACACACACATACTCCATACAAAAACAAGCTGCATTCAAATACACAAATACTGCTCAGTGCTAACTACAACCCTGCAAGGATTGTGTTACGCAAACAAGTATACCTGTTTGGTAAAACACAAGGATATGCAAACAACGTTCGGGAGTGCATGTACTTTTTTAAAACTTCCAGATACAAACATGGGTTTCTATAGTGTATGTGTGTAAACCATTCAGGTGCTCTATGGGTAAGCAATAGCCTACTTGGGTGACTGAAAGGCAAATGAATGAAAAGCAGAGCCGACCAATATCATGGAACAGTTGTGTCATTACCACTGGCACGCACAACCCCCAAAGCATGTCAGCTTGATGCCCTTCAAGGCGCCTGAGGAAGAGTACTCACAGGGAAAAATGTCCTGTGTTTGTTTGTCACAGTGCAAGCAAAATTGCAATTAGTCTGAATTCAGGTCGTTCGGCGCTTCAGTTGAATTTCGTTTCTCCGAAGCACCATAAGGATGTATAACCGAGCAAACGACTAGCTTGATGGAGGAGCATGTTCGTTTGCTTCGGAAATTGGAATTCCGCCAAAGGTACCAAGAAAGGAGTTAATTGATGGGAAAAACATTGATTGATCAACTAAATTAAGTTATTTACAGATCAAAGGAGAAGTGATCAATAAAGGAAAAATGAGGGAGCAGTGAATATATATACTCTATATCTAATAAATGTGTTTATATATACATTTGTTTACTTCTCCTCATTGTTTTCTCTTCATTGGTTCCTTTGCTCACTTTATCTATAAACTAAATGACGTGAAAATGCACCTATCAGTCTACTGCAAAATATATACAAAATATTTCTGTTCTGAATATATTTTGCTTACACTGATTGGCCTATTTTTGCAACCTGATTTTGTTCGTACAAATCATTTTGCTGAATATCTTTCATGGGCCAAATTCAGACAAGCCGAGCCATCAAATGAAGGAGTGACCGAGGTCCCAGACTAAATATAATTTTCAGAAAAACAGTTTAACTGAACCAAAATATTCCATCCTTCATGTAGCGGTACTTACCCTTTCCAGGGGCCGGCCGGGGTCCTCTGTTCGAGCCGCGCGCGGTCCTGCTGCTGCACGAGCCGCGCGCGGCTCAGCCGACCGCTGTAACTGGAAAGCGGTCACGTGTTCCACCTAACTCTAAGAGTGCGCCGCGGGTATCGGGCGCGCTCTTAAAAGGACAGTGGGTGCCTAAATTGGAAAAGGCATCCCATTGGTCCCTGTCATGCCACACTCCCCATACACTTACCTTTTGGGGGCGTGGATGTGACAGGGACCAATCAAATTAGATGTTTAGGTATTTATACTCACCTTCTTCCCTTTGTTCCTTGCCCTATCGTGGTTTCTGTATCAGTTCCCTTTAGCGCTTATTGTGTTCAGTTGTGTTTCTCCGTTTTGACCTTGGCTTTGTTTCTGACTACGTTTTCTCTTTATCCTTCTGTTCTGGTTGTCGGCTTGCTGTTTACTGTGTGTCTCTCTGTGCCCTTGATTTCGGATCGTTCCTGACTCTGTCTCCTCTCATATACGTCGAGTCCGGCCATTCTAAGGTCCGGTAGACGTATCTCTCCTCTGTGTTGTCTTTTGTTTTGCTGAATCCTGCGTGTTGGGGTATATTCTCGTTACACTTCACAAGTCTATTAGGCTGTATTTTCCCCATATTTTTAACTAGCCAACACAAAAAAAGCCAAAAATACAAACATATCAAAGACAAGTACCATCACAAGCGCGTTTTACAGTAGTGATCCACCATTTTTGATATATTTTATTTTTTATTTATTATTTATTTATTTATTTATTTTTTATTTATTTTTTTTATTTTATTCTTTATTGATATTTTATTTTTATTAATTTATTATATATTTTTTATTTTCTATTATATATATTTTTTTATTTTAATTTATTATAATTTTTTTTAAATATATATTTTCAGAATTTTGAATTTTAATTTAATTTAATTTAATTTAATTTTTTCATTCAAGACTTTTTCATTACATATCATCAACATATATTATATAATATTAATATTTTTATTTAGGGGGCAGAGCCTGACAGCACACGGGAGCAGTCGCCATACTCCCGAGCTCCAACAAAAACAAGCAAAACCTCACATATACCAAACACACTGAACCCCAACTAACCTCGAAAGGGCCAGAAAATAACAGGGGACGTCTCGCTGAACCCGTCGATGCTGTTCTTCCAACCCGAGGCAAGAAAAACCTGCAGCCGCGGCGCCAAGGCCTACCGCGCGGGAAACCTCCAACTCGAGGCGGACTGGGCCGCTGAACCCGTCGATGCCGTTCTTCCAACCCGCGGCAAGAAAAACCCGCGGCCCCTCGGCCTAACCGACCCGAACACACATAACGGAGGAGATTAAACGGAAGTCCCAGAAACAACCAACAAATACTCCCTAGACTCACCGGGACATTGGCCAGATGCTGCGGACGCCAGCGCCAAACACAGCCCAGAATCAACAGGAGGATGGAGGGGAATCTCACCACGAACAAGCCCCAGCAGAAACCAGGAAAACTAACCCACACAGGGCAGAAGACACAGCCCCAGCAACAAAGGGGGGCATACAGGACATGCTAACTAACCTTCAAAGAAACCTCCGACAAATGTGGGAAGCTGACCTGGCAGTACTGAAAACAGAGGTACAAACACTAACTGCTTGCACCAAAACGAATGAGGCAGACATACTTACCCTAAGACAGGGCCTAAAAGCACTAAACGACCAGATGCATCAGATACAAGCCCACCAAGCCAACCTCACTAACCAAGTCAGCATAATAGATGATATGGGCAGAAGGAAAAATATCAAACTCAGAGGAGTCTCAGAGACAGTACCCTTAGAGGAACTACCACACTTCATTAGAAGGCTGGTGTCCTCCCTCATCCCAATGCGACAGGCTAAACACTTTACCTTCAATGGGGTATACAGGATAACTAAATCCCCACAAGCCCCCACCGCAGCACCACGAGACATCATCCTCCGTTGCCACTCGCTAACGGACAAAATGGGCGGACAAAATTGAAACCAGCACCATATCAGTCTTTCAGGACTTGAGCAGATCTACACTGTTATGGCAAAATGGAATTCAGGCCGTCACAAAACTCCTCCAAACAGCAGGACTAACGTAAAGATGGTCAACCCCCAGAAAGCTGTTGATCACGAAGGACGGGAAAACATACAAGGCATCAGACCCTGCAGACAGCCCTGCCTTACTGACAGCACTGGGCCTCACTCCACAGGGACTACCCGCTCCAGAAACACCCAGTACTCACCCACAAGGCATTGAGGACACCCCTACTCTCACGGACAGAGAAGGAGGAGGCCCAGCAACTTGAACTCACAAAAAGTGCATGATGTTTATGTTCATGTTTTAACTATGTTTTAAGGTTCGATTATGCATAACCACACACACTCTTGATGTCAGGCCCAAGCCACGAGGCAGCAGCTCCACGATCCGACTACATAACTCCCCCCCCAGTGCCCCAGAGTCAAGGGGCACAGCCAACGATGGAGCACTACACCCCACACCGGGAGCCAGACAAACAGGGGACACATAGCCAAAGCACATAGCCACAATAGGCGGACCCCAAGGACTAAATAGGCACCCACGCTCTGACCTACAACCCATGTAGACGATGGCCTTTTAGCTAGGCAGAAAAACACCCTGAATTAATCCTACACATAGGGGGACGTGAAAAACTCTAATAAAGCGATGAGGGTATGCTAGACCACTACGATAGGACAATACAATACAAGTTAAATCGTCCCAGTTTTCCCTCTCCTGTCACGTTAATAGGCAACTCCGAGACGCGGAGATAAGGGACACCAGACATAATGGGGGAAACGATACACCTACCAGCATACGGGGTGACCAAACACGCAGAATAGAGACCCAGGGCCCCAAGTACCAATGACAGGTAGTGGGACAAATGGCCTAAAAGTTTCAAACCCAAAACAGCCACCACACCCCCATAATGGGTCATAATGATGATGAATCACCGTATCGCAATTTCTAGCCTAGCAATTATCAATACTTTCGTAGACAACTCGTTATAACCCACCAGGCCACTATACAAAAGAATGTGCATTTCATGTTATAGCCAAACCACTGTATGGACATGCTTGTTGCACCGACTTAACCCTATGCTGTTGTGGCGTAAACGGAAATGTCTGTATTACTGTTATTGCACTGAAAAAAAAGAATTTAAAAAATATATATATATATAAATATATATATTTTTTATTATTTACACTCATATTCATTTATACATTCATGCATGAGTGCATTTATTCACATATCCAGTCATTTTGTACTTATGTTCATCCATAGGGTTACTCATATATTTTTCTCTTTAAGTGCACTGCTGGATCTTTTTTCCACTGCAGACACACACACTATAATTCATATAGACACTTGTGTATATATTTTTCAACCCATATATGTACACACATGTCCAAAAATCGGAATTTATATATATGGATATGTATTACCGCATCCATGAAGCTATATATTGTTTTTTGATATGATATCAATTTTACATATTTCTGGGACGTATATCCCTAACACAGACTTGCAAATCCGTCTGTTTTTGGAGATAAGAGCATTCTCGGCTGACATGCCCAGCCTTAAAAATGATCAATGTATACACTTGTATTATACCATAATGAGAAATATATAGGAACTTGACGAAAGCCCTTTTTATTCCAATTGGTTAACATCATGTTGCAATCTGTATGAGTATTTTTATCCCACGATCTGTTTGAGCGTCCGAAAAAGCAGAAGTGACTTCACATGCGGAAGTGCCGAATGTGTTCCACAGTGGAATGCACGCCAACAACTACCGTGGATTACACTCGTTACCTGGCCGATATATAAGCAGTACCTGACCGGATTGAATTCATACATCCCTGAGGAAGTCCAGAAGAGGACGAAACACGTTGGATCTTTCTTTGTTCATATGAACTTTTTATTTATTTTATCCTGTTGTAGCTGTTGCTATTGGTGCTGTGATTTTGCCTGCTGAAACACGTGGATACCACCTTGGTGTGGAGACATGCTGTTTTTTCTTTGAAATCTTGTAAGTGCCATATATAATAAATTGTTATACTTTTTATAAAATCTGCACTATCTATTTTCTCCTTTGATTTGAGTGACCAAGAAGATTCCTCCTACACACCAAGAATTCCATTGCCAGAGGTCTTCTATCTTTTCATCATTACCCTGTTGATAAGGGAAATATGCCTGAATT
>OW240923.1:93787095-93797490 GCA_933207985.1 Pelobates cultripes | reverse complement strand
AGTTCCCGACAATTCCCACTTTAGTAAAAAACCTGTGAGAGAAAATATCACCATGAACAGTACATGAAATGTCCTTATTAAATACCCAACAATTACACAGGGCTGCTCAATGAAGTGTGCAGTGCAGGAATTCAGAGTAAATTCTTAAATGTTAGGTTAAAATAGCTGAACTGTAAACTGAGAATATATATGACTTTAGATTGTTTTGAATTAGGATAATTTGGATAAAATATTTGAAATTCTCTCTGAATTTATGACAATCAAAACATGCACCTTGTGATCCTAACACTATTTAAATAACAAATGATTGACGTTACTTGATTTAACCTACTCAAAATTAAAACATTACTGTGTCTCAGAAATGGCAATATTTTACATTGTCTAGAAATGGGACAGAGTCTGTGCACTAAAACCATTAAATTGGTCCTCTGTGTGTCCCATAAAGACAAGTGTGCAGCCCAGAATGGAACATCGCCTGCTAATGGCAGCACAGCCAATCAGAAGGATTTTTCTGCAAATATTTAGAAAAAAAATGGTCACTGTTAATTGCAGACTAGGACATGCCCACATGTTGTATACACATGAACTTTTAACTCAGAGGAATTCTAGTAGTTTCCTTATTGAAGTGTTTACTGTAAAAGCAGTTTAACAACATATATCGATTTTATTTGCACTCCCATTCCAGTAACTTGAGTTCTACTGACTTTACAGCATTCCTTAGAAACTACTATTATCATTTTCTTTTGTCTTTCAAGCAACACAGGTGATACTACGAAACATAGAAAAACTATGTAAATCGACTCTTTTTCTTTCTTAAAATACCAAAACACAAATATGGTGATTCCGGTAGTTAATGTTCACTATGGTTAGAGGGGGAAAATTTGTCCTCTATCGAAAAAAAATACAAAATAGACAAGAAAATCAATTAAAGTTTTATTAAACATAATATATACTTTTGAGAAAGTCTAGATTTAGGTGAAACGTGATAAGTGTATTAATGATACTGTATTATTTATTTTTCCTTTTTTTACTGTTTTTTATTATATTTTATATAATTAACATACTTTTTGATTGGACCTGTTTCTGCTGCTGATGGATCCTTGGGCTTCATATCCTTGGTGAGGATAATGCCACCTAAGAGTATTGGATTGAGCAAACCATAGTTTGCTCTAAAGCATGTGAGTAGGTTTTTATCTTTTTATTGTGTCTTACATGCCATAATAACGATATAAACTATTGTGGCTTTTATTTTTATTTTTTTTCTATATACATACCTACATCTATTTTTTCTATATACATACCTACATCTATTTTTTTTCTATATACATACCTACATCTATATCCTTGAGTGGTGATCATACTATTTTTGGAGCCAATATTAGGGCTCCACTTCATGTAAATGCACATTTTATATTTATACCTACCCCTGCTAAAAGCTCAATATACTGCACTATTCTATGATTTTTATGAGGATACCTTCTTCAACTACGATCACGTGAAGAAACTGCAGTGCACTATTTCCTTAGGCAGGGATCATTCCGCCCAGGCATATAAATTGGAGCTGCATTGAAGAGTGCACATTTTTATCTTATTTATACCAACACCAGTTTTAATATATTACACTATCAGTTTTTCCTGTTCTTTTTTCCTTGTCGTTGCATATATCTAAATAAGAACAATTTTAGGCACTGCACCTACGCCCTGTTTTATCCATATTTTTTATATGTATTTGCATTTTCCATCACAGAGTTAAAGGCTCAATAGAAAGTCTATATTTAAATGACTACAAAGGATAAGGAAAAATGTAGGAAAAACACTAAATTTTAAACTTGGAGAGTTGAATAAGGAATTGGACAAAGCAATTAAGGTATATATATATATATATAATCTCTTCTTGTTTATAGAGTTTTTATAACATTACACCCTGATCTATAATAATGATTAGCTGCCAGAGCTGTACATTTTAATCTATACCATCTAGCTCAGTTGGCAGAAATTAAACTTCCTATTTACTTTCTGTAGCAGTAATGGGTTAATAGTTAGTAGCAGAGAAGGGAAAGTATAGCTGGGGAAAAAAATATATTTTCTTAGACTTTTGTTTTACATTTCCCTGTAAGGTTACACAGATATAGGTTTGTCACAAGATTGTTAGGTTCCTGTTGGAATGGTTGAACAACTTTTCAGCTTTTAACGTAGAATTAGCACCTACGATACCTCCGGGGACCGGACACACTGTCATTAATAACTAAATGTTACAGCTTCACTAATGTATGCCTTTCACAATTTATGTTGAAGAGGCTCGATGTCTGATGATGTTCATTTTAATGTTGTCTTTTCCTTGCCAATATAGTTTTACATAATGTGATTGTGTTATGATCCAGTTGACAATGATCAGAAAGTGAAAGCAAACCAAATGAATGAGTCATGTTAAATTTTTTCTACCTCCATAACTTAGAAATTGGCAAATCCCTAGTTTATCACTGAACAGCAAATAAATTTATTAAACTTATCATTTAACGTCAAAATATTTTATTCATTCCATGAGCCGGCTGCCGGGAGCAGCACCATTTTATATGAAAACCAACCCTCATTACACGCATCATAAGATTTAGAGCATGTACCAATGCTCTCTTCTCTAAAAACAAATTCTGTCTAAATCATTCCTCCCAACTAACACTATGTGCGGTGTATTTACCTCTACTCACTCAAGAGATTCACGCTTTCGCGTTCTGGTCAAAATGATCGGATGTGCTCCGGGAATAACACCATCACCAATTTTTAGTCATGTTTTTCACATTTATCTTTTTAATGTTTATGGAGAGATAAACATTAACTGAATTTGCCATGGGTTCTTTAAATATTCTCTCAATTAATGTAAGGGGACTTAATTCACCAGAAAAACGCAATGTGGTGGTCAGGGAATTTATTAGACTAAAAGCTGATATAGTCTTTATGCATTAGACCCATCTCTGGGTACCAGATTTTCCAAAATTGAAGCATAACAAGTTTCCCAAAATCTATTACAATAACTACATAACTAGTAAATCTAGGAGTATAGCCACACTCATTGGAGCGCATGTTTCTTTCACATACAAACAAAATTTCTCTTGACTCGGGCCGGTCTCTCATACTCAAGTATTTATTAGGATCATTTCCCATAACCTTAGTGAATATCCCTCCACCGTTAGATGCTCACCTAGTCTCCACTCCTTCAAAAAATCGTTAAAAACCCACTTCTTCATAAAAGCATATAAATTAAACTGTTAATAGCTCCTGACTGATTCCTCTTCTGCAACTGTCACTAGTCTAATACTATCCTTACCTTTTTGTGTCATTTTACCCCACTCCCTCTAGCATGTAAGCTCATTGAGCAGGGCCTTCAACCCCTCTGTTCCTGTGTGTCCAACTTCTCTGGTTACAACTACATGTCTGTTCTTCCACCCATTGTAAAGCGGCAGATACATTTGATCAAACTATCCCTGCAGCAGTTAGTCGATCCTTTGATGGACCTTTTAGAAGAGCTACTAGAAAATGCAAAACACTCTACCCCTTCCAATAAGAGCCCAGGACTGGGTGGGTTCTCAGTCGTCTATTATAAAATATTTAAGAAGGAACTTTCTCGGGGGGCGGGCCTGACTACTGAACAAGCAGGATGCAGGTTGAGGGAGCTCCTCAGCTTAAATGAGCTTATCTGCCTTTAAACACTTAACCCCTAAAGGACTGGACTGTTTTTGCGATGTTGTACATTTGCGACCAGGCCTCTTTTTACACTTTTGTGGTGTTTGTGTTTAGCTGTAATTTTCCGCTCTCTCATTTACTGTTCCCATACAAATTATATATTGTTTTTTTCAGGACAAAAAGGGCTTTCTTTACATACCATTATTTATATAATCTCATGTAATTTAATTCAAAAAAAATAAAAAAATATGATGACAAATTGAAAAAAATACATGTTTTTTGACTTTTACTTGAAAAATCTTTTACTCATCTACAAAAGCGAATGAAAAAAACTGCTAAATAGATTCAAAATTTTGTCCTGAGTTTAAAAATACCCAGTGTTTACCTGCTTTTTTGCAAGTTATAGGGCTATAGGTACAAGTAGGATATTGCGGTTTCAATACATACATTTTTAAAATTTAACAATAGTGACATTGTAACACTATTATCTGTCATAAATCTCTGAATAACACCCCACATGTACATATTTTTTTTAAAGTATACATCCCAGGGTATTCAATCTGGGGTATGTCCAGTCTTTTTTAGTAGCCACTTAGTCGAAAACACTGGCAAAATTTAGCATTCATATTTGTTTGTGTGTGAAAAAACTAAATTGAGCGCTAATTTTGGCCAGTGTTTGTGACTAAGTGGCTACTAAAAAAGACTGGACATACCCCATTTGCAATACTTTGGGTTGTCTTCTTTTGCAAATGGTATGCCATCATGGGGGTAATTCTCAGTCCTGGGCTACCATACACTCTCAAAGGCAACATAACCAACCTGGCCTTTTTCAATGTAAAAATATGTGACCCTGTAACTTTCAAAAACGCTACAAAACCTGTACATGGGGGGTACTGTTATACTTGGGAGACTTTGCTGAACACAAATATTAGTGTTTCAAAACAGGAAAATGTATCACAACAATTATATCATCAGTAAAAGTGCTGTTTGTGTGTGAAAAATGCAAAAAAAAGTCACTTTCACTGACAATATTATCGCTGTGATATGTTTTACTGTTTTGAATCACTAAAATTTGTGTTCAGCAAAGTCTCCCGAGTAAAACAATACCCACCATGTACAGGTTTTAGGGTGTCATAGAAAGTTACAGGGTAAAATATAGAGCTAGCAAATTAAATTCTCTGGACTTTCGACCTGGGTTGGCAGGCAGGTCCCTCAAATTGCAATCAATAAAATTACTTAATTATGTAAAAATATTACATAAATACGCACGTAGCATTTAAATATATATGCATATTTATATATTTGAAGTCTATGTGTATATTTATATAATTATTTATGTAATTTTGTATATGGACATTTCGTATTATTTTTATTTATTTATATATACATACATATATATACAATTTCATTTTAAGTGTATTTTGATATAAATATATATATTACTATCAAAATACAGTTAGAATAAAATTTCATATAGATATATATATTTTTTTATTTTTATTATTATTTTTACGTTTTTATTTAATTTAAATTACTTATTATTTGTATTTTATAATATTTATATACAATATATATAGTTATTATATATATATTATATATATACGTGTGTAATTTAATTATAAGTGTATTTTTATATTCATATATGTACATATTAATATAAAAATACACTTAGTATGATTATATATATGATATATAGACATATTATATGTATATAATATGTCTATATATCATATATATATACACATATATAATTTATATTTTTATTAACATTAACTTTATTGTTTTTTTTTATTTTACAGTTGCAGGGAGACTGCCTGTCAGCACAGACAGTCCCCCTGCAGGCACAGGGGTCCTAATCCGCCATGGGGAGACTGTCTGGGCTGCAGGCAGTCTCCCCACAACGTGAGCACCGCCGATCACCGCCAAGGCTTTCCAAGCTTACAACAATGAGATGTTGACAGCCACTGGCGTTTGGGGTGCAGCTTCACTTTGGCACCGCTTGATATTAACGACTTGATATTGTTATTAATCTTTTTGGTTGGTGATGAGTGTGAATTGTTAATGGAAATAAAAATTAACATTAATAAAAATAAAAAACAAACAAACAGCTAAACTACTTTTTCCAAGTCAGCTACGTTGACCCTAAAATGTAATCTCCTCTCCTTACTCCCAAATTACTCATTAATCCCAGGTTTTTTTCTCTCACATGGTTAAACACATTATAGTAATAGATAATTCTACTAGATTATTGTATTTGATTCTTTTTTTGTTTGTTTCTTTTATTGTTATGAACAGTTTTCAGTAGTTAGAGGGAAATATAATAATTCAATGGGAAATATAAGCAATCACTAATAATAATAATATTAATTAGTAGTACTTGCTACTTTTATTTTATTGCATGAGACAAAAGAATTGCATACTCTCATCTTAGGACCAAGGGATTCCTATTTCCCAAGCCCTTGGTTCTTTATTAAGGCAAAGGCTGAGTTGGTTTCACTGATTTAAAGGGAGAATGAATCTGGAGATGGGCTTGAGGATTTGCTGTCTCATCTCCATATGTTATTCTCCAACATTCCATTGGACCCTGTCCAAGGGAGAGATGTTGACAGTTTCATTTATTATATGTCTTTTTGAAAAGGTAAGTTTTTAGAGATTTCAAACACACATATATATCATTACAGTGATCACCTAGGCATTCGCCTTGAACCAATTATTTTTCTGCATTTAATTATACCAATAACATGGAACACAGACCTGTTTACACCCAGAGTAGGGTAGCATCTTGACTTACCTCTTATGTAAAATTGTGTAAAATTCACAACGTGGTCATTTGTGAACGATCTGTGTTCCACCAAACAGCTGTAGATATTTCCATGATCTTCCAGGCAGGGATGTAATTTCAGATAACTTGTAATGTTGTACGTTCCATCTCTGTTTACAATTGGGTTGCTTGTGCAAGATTGTCTTTTTATTATATAATTTCTCTGATACAGCACCCATCTCACCTTCACAGGTTTAGGGTAGAACATGGCGACTTCGCATTCCAATTAGTTTTTGACAGTTTGACAATTAGTTGAGCTGTGAACATTTTGTAATCCTTTACTTACATTAACAATCCTGACATTGGTGGCAGTAAACCCGATGATTGTTTAGAGATACACACTGGGTTCTTGGACCCCGGAACCGAACACGGACATGTCACTGTATGTTCAGGTTGGAGTTCGGTGATTTAATGACGCGTTTTGAAAGGCTGCAGGGCAGCCATTCAACAAGCGTTTGACTTGTGTGCCCTTAGAAGACATCACAGCCATGCCTACTAATGGCATGGCTGTGATTGGCCAGTGCAGCATGTGACCCAGCTAGTAGGGGCATGTCTAGTAAACAGTGAGCTGCTCACTGTTAAAAAAAAAAAAAATCCCACCTCCTGAGCCTCCACCTGCGACGCGCGAGTGGGAGCTTTTAAACTAAAGGGGGGACCTACTGCTCCCCCGGCCCCCACCCCTGAGCGGTGGGTGGAGGCCATAAATAAGAATTTGGGAGGGGACCTACTGTCCTACCCCCCGGCCCGCACCCATGCGCGGCAGGTGGGGGCCCTAAATAACAATAAGGGGGGACGACCTACTGTCCTCTCCCCAGCCCCCACTCCTGCGTGGCGGGTGGGGGCCCTAAATTACAATAAGGGGGGACCTAATGTCCTACTAATGGCATGGTTGTGATTGGCCAGTGCAGCATGTGACCCAGCTAATAGGGGCATGTCTATTAAACAGTGAGCAGCCTGTGGCTGCTCACTGTTAAAAAAAAAATCCCACCTCCTGAGCCCCCACCCGCGACGCGCGAGTGGGGGCTTTTAAACTAAAGGGCGGACCTATTGTCTCCCTGGGCCCCACCACTGAGCGGTGGGTGGGGGCCATAAATAATAATTTGGGGGGGACCTACTGTGCTCCCCCCAACCCCCACTCGTGCGGTGGGTGGGGACCGTAAATAAGCCCCCACCCCTGCACAGAGCACTCTGATTGGTGGATTAAGTAACCAATCAGAGTGTTATGAGTCAAATTACACAGCGTGGGAAAATTCCAAAGAACTTTCCCACGCTGTGTAAAATGACACAGAGCAATCTGATTGGTGGATTTCAAGTCAACCAATCAGAGTGCTGTGACAAGTAAATGTAGAGACTTACCTGTCAGTCTCTTCATTTACCTGTCAGAGCATGGGTGAAAATTGATTATTTTATTTTGCGCTAGTTTTTTTTGTTTTTTTTTAATGCGTCGGTTATTATGGATTTTTATTTGGCCTTTTTTGGGGCTGAAAACATTTTAGAAGAAAGAAGACATCAAATGGTAAGTCTATTTTTAAATTTTTTTTATCAGCTATTTAGATAAGGGTTACTCCTCATTATTTTTAGGATGAGGGGGGTAGGTAGGGGTAATTTTTTTTGGGGGGGTGACTAGGGATTTGGGGAACCCTAGTCACCTGGGGTGAGGGGGGGTAACATTTTATTTAGGGTCCCCACCCGCCGCTCGGGGGGGAGGACATTATAGACTGTAACGGAAAAGTTGGTAACACGTAAGACCACAGGGAAGCGGATTAAAGTAGTCAAGGTGATAGAGTACAGCAGCATGGACAAGCAGATTCATGTTAAATGGTAGTTAGGGGTCTGTTCTGCTTTTTTAAACATTTTCGAAATTAGGAGAAATTTTCTATACATATATAATACAGAATTCTGGAAGAATTTTTCATTCATAATAAAATGAAGGTACTGTCCCTTTGACATTTGTTCAAAGCATGAATACTACAAACAAAACACCACCACAAAATGGAAAGTTTAAAAAAGGTACTGGACCATGCATTATTTTAAAAGATTACCAAGGTTATTTATTAAACTGTGTCAGGTACTGTTAATACCAGTACCTGACACGGATTCCCCCTTTCCTGGTTATTGTTTGTCCTGTATATTGAGCCTTTGGCCCATATTCTAGAAACATATATAACTCATCACACACTATTTCTGTATTTGAAGATTATGATATGCTGACGTTGTTAAACCCATTTAACTACTTCCTTACACTTTTACAATAACTTAGAGAATTATGGAAGCTTTCTTATTAAAAACCTAAAACAAGTAAAACACATACTCTTCCAATTGGATTGTTTATCCAACAACTGAGTGAGCAACTTACCTAATGGGGTTACCATTCCAAAATCAGCCCATGTACTTTTTAAGCATAACTACCAACCCTAGCTTTACCAGCTAAAATGTGAATGCCATAGTTGGATTGTCTCTCCTGGGAAGGCCATATAAATGTTTTCAAAATGTTTTTTTCTGTAAGTGGAGAAATGGGAGTAACTAACCTCTTTTGGTACTACAAGGCAGTGTTACTGGCAGGGCCGGCGCAAGGATTTTTGCCGCCCTAGGCAAAAGTAAAGTTTGACGCCCCCCTCCTCCCCCCCGTGACATCGCAATACCCCACCCATATGACCTGCCATGTTAACTAACACTAGTGCTGCAGTGCCGCTGTGTTTACATTAAAAGGCCTGCAGGGACAGGCTATAGACACCAGGACCACTACATTAAGGTGCAGTGGTTCTGGGGACTATAGTGTTTCTTTAATGTGAGGTAAATTAGAGATTAGTGCCACGAATAATATACTAGATTACCTACTTACAAGCAGATGAGGATGATGATGGGCTCTAGCTGCAGTCTGGCTCCACTGGTCTGGTGTATAACAGGATCTCTGGAGGCTGTTTGTAACTGTGGTCACACAAATCAATGTTCTGGGAGAACGAGAAGCAGCTCCATTTTTTGGGGGCCCTTTACACAGCTCAAGGTCTGGGTCCCAGGGTCCACCTTCATTTTCCACCAATGAGTTTGTTCACAGGGGATGGAGTGTGTAGGGAATGTCCTGATTTGTGTGTAAGGAATGCATTTTGTGAATCTGTGTTTGTATGTGTAAGGGCTGCAAGGTGTGTTTCTGTGTATGTAAGGGATGAAGTGTGTGAGTCTGTAAGGGGTGCATTGAGTGTGTGTAAGGAATGCATTGTGTGTTTCTGTGTGTGCAAGGATGCATTGTGTGTAAGGGTTGCATTGCGTGTGTGTGTGTAATGCATTGTGTGTGTAATGCATTGTGTGTTTTTCTGTGTGCAAGGGGTTCATTGTCTTTGTGTGTAAGGGGTGCATTGTGTGTGATTGTGTGTGTGTGTGTGTGTGTGATGGATGTCAATCTCTCCCCCCTCACTTGTCACTCTCTTCTCCCCCCTCCTTGTTACTCTCATTCCCCCTCCCTCCCCTGTCACTCCCCCCTCCCTGTCAATTTCTCTCTCCCCGTCAATTCCCCTCCCTGTCAATGTCTCCCCCCCGTTAGTTTCTTCCCCCCCCACCTCCCTGTTAGTTTCTTTCTCCCCCCTCCCCTGTCAGTTTCTTTCTTCCCCCCTCCCCTCCCCTCCCTGTTTCTTTCTTCCCCCTCCCTGTTTCTTTCTTCCCCCTCCTTCCCTGTTTCCTTCTCCCCCTCCCTCCCTGTTTCCTTCTCCCCCCTCCCTCCCTCTTTTTCCCCCTCCCTCCGTTTCTTTCTTCCCCCTCCCTCCGTTTCCTTCTCCCCCCTCCCTCCTTCCCTGTTTCCTTCTCCCCCTCCCTCCCTGTTTCCTTCTCCCCCTCACTCCCTCTTTCTTCCCCCTCCCTCCCTGTTTCTTTCCCCTCCCTCCCTCCCTGTTTCTTTCTTCCCC
>OW240923.1:93751384-93786995 GCA_933207985.1 Pelobates cultripes | reverse complement strand
CTCACTACAGAGCGCTCGGGCGGCTGCAGCATGAGCGGGGCCGGCGCTCCTGGCGGCGCCCCCTCCCAAGGGGCGCCCTAGGCGGCTGCCTAGTCCGCCTTACAGGTAGCGCCGGCCCTGGTTACTGGTCCAAGTTGTTAATATTCATTCCCCAATAGGTAAATTACAGTAGGCAGGTTTAAAGTGAGCTGCATATCCCTCGACATTACTGTTAGACATTGTATGGTGGGCCCACAGATACTTCACTCATTCCTTACCTCTAATTTTATGATTCCAATGTGGGACTTATTCTTAGATTAGATCCCTTATTCAAATTTTTACTACAAACACCTATATCAACTTTGAATATGGTTTCCTTATCAGTCATGCCTTGGAAGTGGACATCAAGAGGTATTGAAAAAGTGGAATGATATCTGGGCTTGTATATTTGGTTTCTCCCAAATTGAAATACTCCCAAATATTTTACAATATCTGGTTGTCTGAAATCCTGTACTTCAAAATACTATAAGGACAAATCCCGAAACAAACAAAACAGACAATAAATGAACAGTTTTATTTGATTAGTGATTCGGAATTCCACCAGTGGCAAAAAAAAAAAATGATTGATAGAAAAAAAGATGATTGATGGTTAGGGGACAGCCACTAAATGTTGGTCTCACTCTCAAATCAAGTCAAACGTGGCCAAAAGAGAAACTGAGGAATAATAGAAAAATCTATATTTATATATCGGTTGACCACATCTGTTTATTGGAGTTTGTTGTGTATATTTATATATTATATGTTTAATAAATATATAATATAAATATAGATTTTATTACTTCTCCTCCTCTTTTCCCCTCTATTGGTAAACCAAATAACGCAAAAATGCTCCTTTCTTTGTACTACACATTATATGTATAAATTATATACATAGTTTTATGTATTTAATACAGGAAAAACTTATATAGTTTTTCCCCAATTAAATGCATGGGCAAAATTCGTTCACACCAAAAACAATTAACTTGACCAAAATATTTGAAGCTGATCCGCATATACTTTCTTTTACCAACAATTAATAAATCTAATTCAGAAATATGTGAATGCTTCTTGGAATGACTTGTCTTCTCTGACATTGGAAATTAGAAGCATTATTTCTAATATTTGGAATGCCCTGATTCAGAATAAGTTACTTTCTATATGTTATGAAGCACTTGTGCATAGCATGCATCCCAAATAAGACATGTTCGTATTTGAAGCAAGGAGACTGAAAGTGTTCAATCTCATTCTTTTACTAAAAACATAGCCACCGCCAATGCATTAGAGGGCATATCTTGATGTTATAACCTTATGGAAGTCCAATAGAAGCTTATTTATAGATGGTACTCCTTTTAAATTTCAAAAAATGTTTAGCATGTGCTCCCCTCCCTCTTTGTTGGTGCTGCCTATCACAAATTGTTACATTTGGAGGGACTGCAACTATCTAACTCCCTTTATGGATGGAGATTTACAACCTAATGGCCCAACTTTGAGATAATCATATTCCTAACCAACCAGCCACTGCTTTGCTCTTGTGGTTTCCACTGTACATTCCTTATGAAGCTCAAGTTTTGGCAATTCATTTATTTTTGGTGGCTGATAGGAAATACATGGAAATCTTATCTATGACTTACATTAACCAAATTGCTTCTAAAGACCCAAACTAATTGTATGAAAAATGTGCTGCATATTCAACGTAACATAAATGCAAACTTGGAAATGGCAGCCAGTAGGTGCCGAAACATTGGGGGTATTGGGGGCTCGTGTTTCTGCCAGAATAGGCAATTATTACTGTTTGTTTTGTTATGCTTATATATTGTAACTTTATATTTTGCATTATGCTTATTGTACCAATTATTGTTTTATTAAAGTATTTGCATAACTCTTTGTAGTGATTCTAGTGTGCATTCTCTATTTGATATATTCTAAAGAGTTTTATTTAACCATGAAAATATTTGTTCAACAAAAACAAATCGTGTCAAAAATATACCAAAAAGACAAACGATGATTTTCATAGAAATGGTCCTCATAGAGAACTGGATGTCATCTGACATGTTCATCATTATAAAGTCATCAAAGTAAATAAGACAATATAAACATACAGCAAACATGTATGTAAGAGACTCCACTGATATAGTTCACAGATGTTCACACTGTAGAAATGAAAACTATTCAAACCAATAATCAAGGGTCATCATCTGTCCTGATCTTGGGGGTTGGCAATAAAAGTAGAAATACAGCAGAGCACTGGGAAGAAGAGTTCTGCCCTAAATGTAATCTATCATTTCACAATTATTCACTACAGTGTGAATTGTTGGGAATTTAAAGAAATTACAAAG
Source organism: Pelobates cultripes (assembly GCA_933207985.1). Classification (NCBI taxonomy): domain Eukaryota; kingdom Metazoa; phylum Chordata; class Amphibia; order Anura; family Pelobatidae; genus Pelobates; species Pelobates cultripes. The sequence goes on along the minus strand of OW240923.1, from coordinate 93,784,641 downwards.
CGAATTTCAAATTTGAGGCCACAATAGTTGAAGTGGATAAGTTCTCATAGTTATACATACAGTATAAGGTGGAGTATATAAATAGGAATTCTTCCAAGTGTAATTTAAAACAGGATAATGTTCTTTAACAATTCCCTAAAAATGAACACAAATAGGGAAAAAGAATAGTGCAATATTGCCAATACACAATGTATAATTGTAGTAAATAGGTAGTGGAGCACTCACAAACATAGAGCCACTAGGTAGGCTCAAAGGTTGGAGCACTGTGGGTACTTAAGGGACCCACTCCCTTCTTTCTATGGTCTGGGATATTCCAATAACAGGATCTCTTCTCAAGAAGTTGTAAATCAATAAAGTGCTTTATTCAGTAAAGTGCACATAAATTTGTCCAACTATAAGGACTACCTTCAGACTGTAAGGTTTTTTATTTACTTTTAACAGTTTTATGGAAATTTATGTGCACTTTACTGAATAAAGCACTTTATTGATTTGCAATCACCTGAGAAAAGTTCCTGTCATTGGAATATCCCAGACCATAGAAAGAAGGGAGTGGGTCCCTTAAGTACCCACAGTGCTTCAATCTCTGAGCCTACCTAGTGGCTCTATGTTTGTGAGTGCTCCATTACCTACCTATTATAATTATAAACTTTGTATTGGCAATATTGCACTATTCTTTCTCCCTATTTGTGTTAATTTTTAGGGAATTGTTAAAGAACATTATCCTGTTTTACATTACACTTGGAAGAATTCCTATTTATATACTCCACCTTATACTGTATGTATATCTTTGTGGTTTTGTGGGGATAAAGGGAATACCCACATAAGGTGTCTAGAGTATTATTGACGTTTTGGTTTCACTCATTGGGATATTGAACACTATTCAAGTTCTCATAGTTAGCTATGCTTCCAGCTCCGCAACTTTCGCATTAAATTTTACATTTATTTTGCATTCTACGCTTTAGTGTATAACCTTGTTGAATAGTGAATAAATCTGTCAATCACAGAAAGTTCTTAAAGAGGCACGTCAAATCCTTAAAGCACTGAAGTTGATAAATCCATCTTTACAATATGCTAAAATCTTGTTGATTTAGAGTTGTGTTGGGTGAGTGTGTTCACGCTGTATGTTCATAGTAAAGATTTCAGTGTTTTTTATGAGCAACACAACAGCTCCGTTACTCTCCTACGCTGTCCATTGTAATATACAAAGAGGTATCAGTACCCTGTGCTGATGAGTGACCCGAGACTAATGTCCTTCATCTATACCAAGGTTTAGCGTTTCACCGATCGAACAATCATTAAGCCAGTTTAAGAACATAATTTTCTTCGATAGTTTCATAGTTAAAGGTAGCATCAAATCGGATCTGACATTCAGTTTCGGATTTGTCTGGTTTAAAAGTAACTGTGGAAATGCAGCCAGAGCCATCACTTTTGTTGAATGCGTGGATGTTGTCTACTATGGCGAACATCCCGTTGTACCAAGAGAACACGCCATTACTTGAATCCAGTCCGTTAATGCAACATGCTAGCATGACATCTTCTCCAGGTCTAGGATTTTTGGTCTTACAAATAATTCCTTGTGAACGTGGCTTTTTTCCTTCACCTTTATAAAGAAAGTAACATTGTCATCAAACTCAATCAATTTATTCACAATAATTACAATAATTATATTATTTAATCACAACTTTAAAAAGAAATATAAAAAAAATTTTATGATGAGTGCTTTTCTTTTTTTTTTCTATTTATTTTATTTATGAATGTTTTTTTTTCTTTTATATATATCAAATATACAATAATTATACAAATTATACAAATTTCAATATTACAACATTAATATTACCACATTAATATATATTTGTTTGATTATCTATAGCGTTATATATAGTTCACAATCAAAAAAACCCCATCAAATTGCAGTTATAAGGATCGATATATGACCAATTCCCAATTTAACAGTTCTCCATTATACAAACATATATGACGAGTGCTTTTCAATCTAGCAAAAGTACCTATTACATTATTTTTAGATATTTCTTAAAAATAATTCTCTGCATTCACAAATACCTTCTGAAAAAAATAATTTCATACAAAGAAACGTAACCCCTTACGCCCCAAGGCTTTTTTGAGATGTGATGCTTTTGCGAGAAAGGCCTTTTTGGCACTTTTTCCATAAATTCACTCTTTTTAAAGTAGAAACATGGCTTTATTTTGGTACTCTATATGTATACATAACATATATATATAAACAAAAAAAAAAAAAAAATCTTCCTCAGTTTTGCATTTAATCATTTCTACACACAAAGTGCAACTAGAGAAAGCTAATTCAAAAGTGATTCACTAACTGTTCCTAATTGTTAAAATACGCAATATGTGCAGGATTTCAGTGCATTCTTAGAGCGAATTAATGTGTTTTAAAGCTATAACTCAGCAAAATGTGGCATACTGAGATAACAACTTTCATAGTAGTCACAGAATCCAAAAGTACATATTTGTAGAAAGGACATCCCCAATGCAACGTAACTAAAAGCATTTTGACACTGTTCAATTAACTATTTTATCATAAATTAAGATCAAATTAATTCATTTCTTGTGTTTGCACATGGGTTTTATTTTTGGAAAATTCACAGACCATGAGTGTCTCAGTACTGCAAACACCCCATATTTGTATTTTGCCACTGTTATCGATTACTATGATACCCCACATGAATACCTTTTCCCATAATCTTGCTCCTACTCCATCCCTTAATCCCACCATTAATCCCACCATCTAACTGTGGTTCCAACTGAAAGAGGGGACTCCAGGTACCTGGGGTCCCCTTATTTTTAAATAGCATACTGAGAGCAGAGTTAATAATGCATTTAAAAGGATTTAAAGGGCTATACGCAGAGCTTACTTTGAAAGCTGCACATGGCTCATATGTCAGCTGACAGAGAGGAACTCTCCAGAAAAATATCCTGGAGAGTCCCTTGCTACAAGCAGGGATTTAACATGACAGTCTATGCCATCAAGGGACGTTAAAGTCTTGCACTGCATGACAGTGTATGGTCATTAAGTGAGTACAATTCTTAAAGGAATTAAACCGTTAATGTTTAACCTCAAAGTACTGCAGACACTGTCCCTCATACAGGCCCCTCTTCCACTGCCTATAGCTTCAATGCAGAAGTCTTGCACTGGTAGCATGTTATAGGCTGACAGCATCAGCTGACACTCACAATGAATGACTGGCCTTGCATTAGAAATCTATTTATGTACGACCTGTACATCAAGGCAGTAGGGAAATTCTAGACTGCATGGAGAGTTGTCTTAATTAACAGCAAGATAACTGGAGACAGGTGCTACAGCAAATGTGTTGCTAACTGACAGAAATACTTGTGCTGGCTGGTTGGATTATTATTATTATTATTTACCCTATAATGGTTATACCACACGTCTACTCTGAAATTATTCTGAAACCGTACAAAAACTGTCATAGGAAACAGTGTAAAGATTGGGTCTATTCCCATATGGTTAATGCTACTTACCAAATTTTGGCACAATTGGATCTCTAGGACCTCCGTCTACAGGTCCGATTCCAGGATTCCCTAACAAATACAATTTGCAATCAGTAAACTAACGTAAAAATATATGTACATTTTGTCAACCAGAGCACAGTTATATACTACAGTGAGAATTGTTGGGAATTCAAAGAGAAGACAAAAAATTTCAAATTTTAAGCCAAAAGGTTGAAGTGGAAAAATTCTCCAAGTCAATTAAGCTTCCAGTCGACAACTTTCACATACAATTTTGAATTTATTTTTATTTCTCACTTTAATGTATAACCCTGCTGAATAGTGAATAAATCTGTCAATCACAGAGAGTTTTTAAAAAGGCACTTAAAAACACTTAGAACACTGAAGTTCCTGAAGTTCTATAGGGGTTATCTGCACGTAAAGTGCATTATATTTATAGCATATATAATAATTTCTCAGTTTCTGAACTCCATCTATATTTTTCCATAATTTAATAAAATCTTACTTAAGAAAAAAGAAAAATGTAATTTTAGAGTTAGTTGAAGATAATTTCTTGTTTTTTTCCCCCCTCTGTTAATTTCATTATAAAACTAATGTTTTTTTCTATATTTGTGTGTTTTATGTTTGTGTTAGTTCTGGGTTTGTTCCATGTTTCACAAAGTATATTTGAGAAATATTTTATCTGCCTGGAGGCTTCCATGTTCAATGCTAAATACATACAGGTGATACTCAAAAAATTAGAATATCGTGCAAAAGTTCATTTATTTCAGTAATGCAACGTAAAAGGGGAAACTAATATATGAGATAGACGCATTACATGCAAAGCAAGATAGTTCAAGCCGTGATTTGTCATAAGTGCAATGATTATGGCTTACAGCTCATGAAAACCCCAAATCCACAATCTCAGTAAATTAGAATATTGTGAAAAGGTGCAATATTCTAGGCTCACAGTGTCCCACTCTAATCAGCTAAGTAAGTCATAACACCTGCAAAGGGTTTCTGGGCCTTTAAATGGTCTCTCAGTCTGGTTCAGTACGAATCACAATCACGGGGAAGACTGCAGACCTGACAGTTGTGCAGAAAACCATCATTGACACCTTCCATAAGGAGGGAAAGCCTCAAAAGGTAATTGCGAAGGAAGTTGGATGTTCCCAAAGTGCTGTATCAAAGCACATTAATAGAAAGTTGTGTGGAAGAAAAAGGTGCACAGGCAGCAGGGATGACCACAGCCTGGAGAGGATTGTCAGGAAAAGGCCTTCAAATGTGTTGGGGACTTTCACAAGGAGTGCATCAAGAGCCACCACACACAGACGGATCCTGGACATGGACTTCAGATGTCCTATTCCTCTTGTCAAGCCGCTTCTGAACAACAAACAACACCAGAAGCATCTTACCTGGGCTAAAGGAAAACAGACCTGGTCTGTTGCTGAGTGGTCCAAAGTCCTCTTTTCTGATAAGAGCAATTTTTGCATCTCATTTGTAAACCAAGGACCCAGAGTCTGGAGGAAGAATGGAGAGGCACACACTGCAAGATGCTTAAAGTCCAGTGTGAAGTTTCTACAGTCATGTCATCTGCTGGAGCCATGTCATCTGCTGGTGTTGGTCCACTGTGCCTCATTAAGTCCAGGGTCAACGCAGCAATCTACCAGGAGATTTTGGAGCACTTCATGCTTCCTTCCGCAGAGAAGCTTTATAGGGATGCTGACTTCAATTTCCAGCAGGACTGGGCACCTGCCCACAATGCCAAAAGCACCAAAGCCTGGTTCAATGACCGTGGGATTACTGTGGTTGATTGGCCAGCAAACTCGCCTGACCTGAACCCCATAGAGAATTTATGGGGCATTGCCAAGAGAAAGATGAGAGACATGATACCGAACAATGCAGAAGAGCTGAAGGCAGCTATTGAAACATCCTGGTCTTCCATAACACCTCAGCAGTGTCACAGGCTGATAGCTTCCATGCCATGTCGCATTGAGGCAGTAATTGCTGCAAAAGGGGCCCAAACCAAGTACTGAGTCCATATGCATGCTTATACTTTTCAGAGGTCTGATATTGTTCTATGTACACTCCTTGTTTTATTTGTTGCATGTAATATTATAATTTACTGAGATTACTTGGGGTTTTCATGAGCTGTAAGCCATAATCATCGCACTTATGACAAATCACGGCTTGAACTATCTTGCTTTGCATGTAATGCATTTATCTCATATATTAGTTTCCCCTTTTATATTGCATAACTGAAATAAATGAACTTTTGTATGATATTCTAATTTTTGGAGTATCACCTGTAGATAGCTCTCAGAAGGCATTTCAGTAGACAATCTACTAAGTGAGAAGGGGCCTGCTACCATTTTTGATCCAGGTTTATTGCCACAATATTAAAATATATTAAGATTATTATTTCCCTTAATGTTTGGATACATTTCTCCAGAATTTACTTTGTATTGCACGCCTACTCTGAAATAATTTTGAAACCGTATAAAAACTGTCATAGGCAACATTATAAAGATTGGGTTTATTCCCATATGGTTAACGTTACTTACCGAATTGTGGCATAACTGGATTTGTAGGACCTCCGTCTTCAGACACAATTCCAGGATTCCCTAACAAATACAAATATAATTTGCAATCAGTGAACTAACGTAAAAATATATGTATATACTGTCAAAATTAACTCTTTGCTTTATTTATACACACAAATATTGGTTATAGCAAGCTTTTTTTTATAGTTTTTTTGATTTGTAAAACACAAACAGTTGGCAAAACTAGCAAGGTTTTTAACATCATATAATTCATGTCAACAGTGTAAGAACTCATGTGCTAAGTAAAGACAACAAAGGTGCTTACTAACAATGCAGGGAAAAGCGTTCAAATTTTACTTTTATTAGAAACCATTTAAAATGCAAACAATATCATAGATCAGTGGTTCCCAAACTTTTTAGGTTCAAAGCGCCCTTAATATTTTAATAATTTTCCAAGGCACCCCAAGTCAAAATTACTAGGTTGTATATCTGTACAGCGCTGCGGCATTTACTGGCGCTATAGTGTAATGTACAGTGTTGGTGTTTGAAGAGGTGCTTGTATATAGTTTTTGTGTTTTAATATAGAGGTGTGTTTGTATTATTATTGACAAATATTTTACCAGTAAGGATACATTCAGATTTCTCTCGTTTTCAAGTATGTCCTGGGTGTAATGTTTGTGTTTGATTGCAGGGGTGTTTTTGAATGTCTTGTTCACTTTTTTCAATGCAGGTGTACATTTATGTAAAGTATTTGTGTTTGAGTGAAACAGTGTGTTTGTATATCCTTTTGGGGTTTGAATGCAGGGGTGTGTTTGTATGTAATATTTGTGTTAGATTGCAGGAGTGTGTTTGCTGTGTTGGTGTATGACTGCTTGGATGTATGCACAAACACTACCACATACATACATAACACACAAATTAATTTAGACACGACACATACACACACATAGATACACACCAACACATACACACACACTGATACATACCTTAAAACACGCATACGCCAACATATACATACACACACACTGATACATACCTTAACACATGCATACACCAACATATACACACACATGCACTCAAACACACAAACATTGATACATGCACACACCATGAATGATACAGATACACACACTGATTTAGAACATACAATGACACACAGATGCACATACGCAGATGCATATCCTGACACACAGATGTGTGTGCGCACACAGACACTGACACAGACACAGACTGCACAGATGCACAACCTGACACACACCCACACTCATACATACACACACACAGACACACACATACATATATACACACACACACACACACACACACACACTCATACATACACACACACACATACATACACCCACACGCACACACACAGACACACACATACATATATACACACATACATACACACTCATACATACACACACACAGACACACAAATACATACACACACACTCATGCATACATACACACTCATACACACTAGTGATATTTTTAATATATCCAGGCACAGACACCCTCCTGTCCAGGACGGGGCTTGGAGTCCTGCTGCTGCTGGTGGGAGTGATGGGTCTGGAGGTCTTTGTGCTCCTCTCCCATAATGCTTTGGCTGTCTCCTCTACCTCCCGCGCTGTCTAACTGCATGTCACTCCCAGACGGCTGACGTTACAGAGGCCCGATCGCGGTCTTAAAGCACTGTGTCACCCGATCGGGCCCCTGTTCAGCAGTAATGTTTCAGTAATGTTCAGCAGAAACATTACACGGCACCCCTGTGTTTCTGTTGCCGTGCCCCAGGGGCGCAGCAGCACACAGTTTGGGAACCGCTGGCATAGATGTATTATTTTATTTGTATGATACTGTAGATGTGTATTAATTCAGACGTGAGAGAAAAACAACAAACACCTGAAAATCACATCTCAAAAGTAGATGAGATTTGTAGATCTGACTTATGACCACTGGGAGGCATAAACTCTCTGTATAATTGCCTAAGCTAGTTTTCTATTGCAACTTAACATTTATTTAATATAGTGAGAATTGATGGAAATTCAAAGTGAATTAATGTCAAAATAGTCAAACTGTAAAAAAACAAAAAAAATCACCAAATGATTTTTAGATTTTAGATTTTTAGATCCAGTGGTTTTTTAGCAGATACTTAAAGGGACACTATAGGCACTAAAGAGAGCTATGTCTAGAGTTGTATAAACAAATTGATTTAACTCAGAGATAAAGTCAGGAAGGTCCAAGTTGAATAGTAAAACAAGTCTATTATTTAAGTTGGACCTCCCTGATTTAGTCTCTGAAGATTTTATCTGCAGGATTCACACTTTTATTTCCTTGGTGGGGAAGATACCACCTACACTGTATGGGATTGAGCAAATCCTTCTTTTTGCTCTCCTTATGTGCGTATATCACCTTTTATACACTTTCATCCTAGTCCTATAGAGCACTAGATTCTGTTTTTATTCTCATTCCATATACTCGTGAATTTCCACTGCCACAATGCTGCATTTTGGAGGAGAATACTGGCAAACGCTTGGTACCACAAGTCATCTCTTGGTCTAGAACACCTTCCTATAAGGTGATGAGCTCAGCAACATATCCATACGTGGGGATTGTATTGCCCAGGCGACATATCTGGAGCTGATCGGGGGAGCAGTGATGACATGAGCATGCACGTCTAGTCGCTCTAGGAACCAAGCGCTGAGGTGCGATAAACTGACGACCTGATGGAGCGGCCACACATGGAAGCAGACAGAGGGAGTCCCTGCTGTGGAGTTGGAATGCCGTGGTGGGCATCGGAGTGGGTAGTGCTCCCTTGGTAGAGAGACAGAGGGTACAGAGAGGTTCCACCCCGATGACTGAACGTAGCATAAAGGAGATGAAGGAACATTTGATATTCCTCAAAGCCAAACCAGGATGAATGTAAGTCAGTAACTACTTGCTTCCCCTTTCATGGCAGATTTTTATTGCTCCATAAGATTTTCCATCGATACTGTGAGTAACATACTCTTTTTTTTTTTTCTCTACAAATATTATGGTCAGCTTCTTATATAACTTTATAAGTGAGGGATTTTAAAAACTAGCTTTTGGCACATTAAGACTTAAGCATGAATTGTTTATGTCAGACATTGGTAGATATACAGCGGGCTCACCAGCTGTATCTATCTTACTACTTGCATCTGGATCACTGTGAGTTTTTCAACTATTACAGGGGCAAGCTAGTCTTTTTTTGGAATAATTTATGGCACAAGTGCTTATTATGAAATAGAAATCAGTACCATCAGCAGGGCCATCTTTAACAAGGGGCAAACTGGGCAGCTGCCCCGGGCCCAATTACTCCTGGGGGGCCCCCTGCCTGCAACCAGGACCTGACAGCCCACTGGGATCCTGAGAAATTTCCCGGTGGGCTGCAGCAGGTGATGTAATCAGGGGCCTCTGGCCCTTCAAGTGTGCTCCAGACCTGGCCATGTCTTTCTGCCTGCTGGGAGGAAGTGATGTCAGACCACTTCCTCAAAAGTAACAGAGTGCTGCTGGGGAGGAGGAGGCACAAATGGAGGAAGAAAAGGAGGAGGAGGCACACACCAAGGAGAATGAGAGGGACTGAGATAGCAGGTTCCTCAGACTACCATCAACCTCAGCCATCCATCTCCAACTGGACCCCAGGGAAGCCACCCTTCTGTAATGGTAAGGAGAAAGGAGGGTGGCTAAACTGTGTAAATTGATAGCTATATGATGTGTACCTGAGTCTGTGTCAGTGTGTGTATCTGGCTGTGTTTTTGTCATTGTGTGTATCTGGCTGTGTATGTATCTGACTATGAGTGTGTACCTGGCTGTATTTTTGTCAGTGTGTTTATCTGGCTGTGTGTGTGTGTCAGTGTGTGTATCTGACTGTGTTTTTGTCAGTGTGTGTATCTGACTGTATGTGTGTATCTGGCTGTTTGTGTATCTGGAAAGCCACCCTTCTGTAAAGGTAAGGAGAAAGGAGGATGGCTAAACTGTGTAAATTGATAGCTATATGTTGTGTATCTGGGTCTGTGACAGTGTGTGTATCTGGCTGTGTTTTTGTCAGTGTGTGTATCTGTGTGTGTGTGTGTGTGTGTATCTGGCTGTGTATGTGTCTGACTATGAGTGTGCACCTGGCCGTTTTTTTTTTGTCAGTGTGTTTATCTATCTGTGTGTGTGTGTATCTGGCTGTGTGTGTCAGTGTGTGTATCTGGCTGTGTTTGTGTCAGTGTATGCATCTGACTGTATGTGTGTCAGTGTATGTATCTGACGGTATGTGTGTATCTGGCTGTGTTTTTGACAGTGCATGTGCACCTGTGTGTCAGTGTGTATGTATACCTGTGTCTGTATATGTGTACTTATGTGTCAATTTGTATGTGTACCTGCATGTCTGTGTATGTGTACCTGTGTGTGTATATGTTTCAGTGTGTGTAAGTGTGTATCTATGCATGTAGCAATGCATACATCTCACCATCATTCCAGTGCCAACACTGCACACAAAAACACTACTACATTCCTGCGCCAACACTGCACACAAAAACACTACTACATTCCAACGTTAACATTGCCCTCAAATACACCACTGCATGTGTATCTGTGATCCTGTGTGTATCTCAGTGTTTGTGTAAGTGTGCATCTGTTTATGTGGCAATGCATACATACCAGCATGCGTACGCCAACATCGCACACAAATACACCCCTGCATGTGTACCTCTGTGTATGTGTACCTATGTGTCTGTGTGTATCTGAGTGTGTGTATCAAAGTGTGTGTATCTGAGTGTGTGTTTGTGTGTGACTGTATCTGTGTGTATCCTAGTGTATGAGCTTGTGTGTTTGTGTCAGTGTGTGCATGTGTCCATGTGTGTTCATGTGTTTCTGCATGCTAATGTGTATGTAGATCTGTGAATGTATAGAATGCATATGCATATATCCCAGCAAACACAACATGCAAACACAAACATTACATGCAAACACACCCCTGAATTCAAATTCAAAAAGTATATATAAATACACCCCTTCAATCAAACACCAATACTACACCCTACATGCACACACATACTCTATACAAAAACATGCTCACATTCAAATGCACAAACACTGCCATCAAATACAGCCCTGCTAGAATGTCCAAATTGTAAATTCCCAGCTGGCATGGCATTGTGGGTGCTGTACGACAGATGAGAATCTATCTTTTCTCCACTCTTGAGCTAGAGGGGAGGCCCAAAAAATGTCTTGCACCAGAGCCGTCTCTACATTCGTCCTGCCACTGTGTTGGGGTGGAGGGCATGATCGCATGTCAGGGGGTGCAAGTGTGAGGGGGAGGCAGGATCCAGGGGCCTAAGCAAATGCTTGCCAAAGGTCCATTTAATGTTAAAGACGGCCCTGACCATCAGCAGTGTAAAGGCTAATTATGGTCTAAATGTCTGGATCAAGTTACATGTTTGAAATTATATGATTTGACTTATAGTAAAAACTGTTATTTGCCTGTCATCAAGGATAAGAGATCTAATTAAGGTTGAAGTAGAAAGCAGAATAATGCTGAATAACCAACTAAAAAAAAAATCATAATTGTTTATTTATACTCTGAAACAAATACTTTGCTTATAATATTTCCTGTGAAATATTTACAAATGTCTGCTATTAGAAGCAGAGGAGGTAAGAGAGAGGGGTAGATCTTCCTTACCATCTGCAATTTGGATTTAGGAAAAAGCTGGAAAATTAATTGACAAAAAATGACTAACAGAAAACCTGGGAAACTGCCAAAAAAAGATAGAAAAACAAATAACACAAATAACACAAAAGATAGAAAAACAAATTCCTCCCAGATAACACACAAAGGAGTCTTGGATAATACTGCAGACACCTCTATACAAGGAGCATAAAGTGGTATTATAGGCCCTGCAATCTTGGAGGAGTCACCGTCCGATAAATTCTCCAGAAAGGAATGAGCAAGGAGTCACCTCTCTACAGCTGGAAAATCACAACTTTTAGAACAACTTAAAAGTGAGATTCGAGTGAACTCTAAGGGAATTAAAAATTATATTATAGCCCTGAGTAACCGTGTGGAGAAGATGGAAGAAAAAATTTACTCATCCTTTCAAACAAGTAAAGAGAATGCGATTCAGATTGTAAAGTTGGAATACAATGTTTCTACGCTGGAAAGAAAAATTTCAGACCTGGAAGTCAGGTCCACACGCCTTAATTTACTTTTCTGGAATATCTCAGAGGACATCTCCCAAGACAAAATAGAGAATTTTTACAATTTTTTTTTTTTTTTTTTAAATATAGGTGCACAATGTGCAAAAAGAGAGCTAGTATGTTTCTCTATCATCCCCAAAATGCAAAAAGAGAGCTGATATGTTTCTCTATCAACCCCAAATATAAAGAAGGTGTCCTAAAAACAAATAGAGTAAATACTGAAAGAGGTATGAGATTTAAAAATATTTTAATTTTGCGAGACTCATCCCTCTATATTAGACAAATAATTAAGTCCTTTTAAATAATTTTCCGGTATGCTTGATAATCCAAGATGAAGGTAAAAGGAAATCTTTTCAGAAGCCAGGAGATGCGAAGGCATGGCTGGACAAAAGGGCCTCCTACATTATTGGGAACTAATACATAATCCCGACGGAGCAGATACTCTTCTTCTAGGCATTTAATTATACTTGATGCGCAGAACATAATTTTTTTTTCCAGATAATTATTGTTCTGATTATTGGATTATGTAGATATTTTTTTTCTTTCGATTTTGATGGAGGTTATGATTTGTAACAAGAAAGTGTGGGGGAGGGCTTGAGGCTGCGGTTATTAGAAAGGTTTTCGGTATGTGAATATTTTGCGTGATATGGTACTTTTATAATTTTGCTCATTATTATTCAAATTTGGTAATAAGCATTAATGCTTACAGTATTTTGGGTATTAATGTTATTTTCTGGGGCTTTTTTTTTTCTTCTTACGACGTATCTGGAGCTGATCATAAACTCCAGAAAATTGGAAGTGTTACTCTTCTTATTCTAATCCACTAATAACAAATTTTGTCGCCATGCACAAGTCTATTAAATATATCTTCATTTAGCTTGAATAATTAAAGCACATTTTAATGTGTGTTAGATTAGATAGGATTTTTTTGTGTTAATATGATTAACAGGTTTAAAGGGGTTGAAATTGTGTTACAGAGCCTGTTTAGGATTATTGAGTTTAGGATTAGAGTTGGGTTAATTTAGTTATTTAGTATTGGGGTAGATGAGGTGTTAAACATAGGATTAAGGTGAATGGTTTAATTTTAGGTTTAGATTTAAATATATATCATATAATGTGTCCCCTCTTATGTGTTATATGGTATATACACTGATCAGCCACAACATGTCCGCTCATGTCACTATTGAAGACACTTTCGGCAATGGACAGGTGTGATCATGGCCAATTTGCGACTACACAACTTCATATGCAGCAAATTGCGATGCACTGTGTATTCTGACACCAAGGTTTTCAGCAATCTAAGCTACAGTAGCTCTTCTTCTATGTGATTGGACCAGACGGGCTAGCCTTCACTCCGTCGATGAGCCTTGGACACTCATAACCCTGACGCCGGCCATTTTTGGTAGGTACCACTGATGCTGGGCCCAAGTAAATAGCCCACCTCCTCCCCAGTAACTGCACTACACAGTTCTGGGAGTACAACTGAAGTTTAATCTACCACACACAGCTTTTATACACTGGCCACTAGCATGGGGTTTTGATATCAAGAACACAGGGGTTTCTTCCCAAGAGCCTCTGTGTTTGGGAGATAATTGAGCTCAAATTAGGATAACTCAATAATCTCTAGACATGTGCAATTCGTTTCAGTGCGAATATGTATTCGGACGAATTTCGGGCAATTTGGACATTCGGGTACTTCCGAATGTCCGAATTGCCGAAGTGCTGAATTGCCGAGGTCCCGAAGGTCCAAAATTACCGAATTTCCGAAGTGTCGAAGTTCCGAAGTGTCAAAAGTGCCGAAGTTCTGAAGCACAGTATTGCCTTAGTAGTAATATATTTACCCAGTGAAAGAAGAAGAATGTTACATTGTATACAATTTTAAATAAAAAGTATACAAACATAGCCAGGATTCAGCTGTAAGCAGTTGCAACACTTACAACAATCAAGTAACATACATTCATATAAAATGTAAGTTAGTTAGCCAGTCAATGTAATGACAGGAATGAATAAGTAGATAACTCCCTAATTCCCACTATTTTAGGGAGCTATCTACTAAAAGGCTGAAAGACCTAAAGATTACTTAGTATTAGTAAATTATGCCCCTACTCGCTATTCTGCGAGTAGAGGCATGTCTATTAAACAGTGAGCAGCCCTGTTAAAAAAAGAAAAAAAAGGTCCCCGCCGCTCAGGGGTGGGGGCCATGGGGGGAGGACATTAGGTCCCCCCCCCTTATTAGTAATTAGGGCCTCCACCCACCACTGAGGGGTGGGGGCCAAGGGGGAGGACCTTAGGTTCCCCTCTTATTAGTATTTAGGGCCCCCACCCACCGCTCAGGGGTGGGAGTCAGGGGGGAGGACATTAGGTCCCCCCCTTATTAGTATTTAGGGCCCCCACTCACTGCTCAGGGGTGGGGGCCAGGGGGGAGGACATTAGGTCCCTCCCTTATTCTAATTTAGAGCCCCACCCACCGCTCAGGGGTGGGGGCCGGGGGGAAGGACATTAGGTCCCCCCTTATTAGTATTTAGGGCCCACACCCACAGCTCAGGGGTGGGGGCCAGGGGGGAGGACAATAGGTCACCCCCCCATAATTTTACTTAAGGGCACCCACCCGCCGCTCAGGGGAGGGGGCCGGGGGGGCAATAGATCCCCCCTTTAGTTTAAAAGCCCCCACTCACGCTTCGCCACAGGCTGCTCACTGTTTACTAGACATGCCCCTACTCGCGGTATAGCAAGAAGGGGCAAAATTTACTAATACTAAGTGCCGAAGTTCCGAAGTTGCTGAAGTGCCGAATTGCCGAAGTCCCGAATTGCAAAAATCCTGAATTTTGTAATGCCGAACCGAACCGAAACTTTTCCCCATGCACATGCCTAATTATCTCTCAAACACAGAAACTTACATACATATTTTACAATATTCCAAAAATACCAGAAAAGAATATAGGAACCCCACAAAAATCATATTCCCGAATTGATCTGAGCGCACAACATATCCAAAAAGCGCTCAGATTGGTTCGGTAGAATGAAAGTTATGTTAGAATAAAGTTTTGACCGACTGGCCACGTGGTGATAGCCCAAAACTGTTCCAGAGAATTGGGCAGGATGGCCAGTTGGCTTTCGGGGGTTCCTGTGCGAACACCAACGAATGCTTCCCCTGGCTGCTATGGAGTGAATGCTCCCCCTGTTCGGTAAATCCTATCTCCTGAATGCCTTTTGTCTAGTTGGTCGGGAAGTGGGACGGGCAGCGGTGGCATCTTTGCCTAGGTTCGCGGAGATGCGAGTCTGAAAACAGTTCCATGCATTTGACGACCAGTTACTGCTGTCTGCGTTCAGGAGACAAAGTGACTGCATTGCACTGGACCACGTCCGTTCAGTTATATGAATGGTGGCCACCCAAGGAAAGCGCTCAAGCAAAGGTGTCAAGTTGTTAATTTGTGGTTAACAGCCAGGGGAGGTTGGTGTTTACTGGGGCATAACAAGGGAACCACACACCAGTCATTCAGGAGACGAACAAGGGGGCATGGACAACCGAACATAAGGGAATGGAGTCTGCTACAACCACTACCACTGTATATCGGGAAAACCTCACAAGACTTGCCTTGTTGGAGATGCTATGACTCAGTCATCTAGCATCACTCTTTGGCCCTTGTCAAATTCACTCAGATCAGTTTGTTTGCCCATTTTTACACATGAAATTCAAGAACCCACTGTCCAGTTGCTGCCCAATATATCCCACCCCTTGACAGGTTCCTCTGTGACAAAATAATCAATGTTATTTACTTCACATGTCAGTGTCAGTGGTTTTAATGTTGTGGCTAACTAGTATATGGTGTATATTAAAAACATGCATTGTCGCCTCTACTTTATTGTGTTAAACAGGATAATGCAAATGTGTGCTTTATGTGTAACGAACCCTCTGTTATATGTTTTAAATAGGATGACTAATCCCTTTCTATATGTTTTATATGTGATGCCATTACCCACAGATGACATGATATTGACATTGAGTTGTGATGTCACTAATCATTAATTATGCATAAATCTAGATATGATCTCATTACACATTGGTCTAGTTCTGACATCACTAATCACTGATGATGCATTATTCTATTAATAATATATTTACACTTTGATTTTAAGGTACTAGTTCTGACACCAGTGACTTGCTGATTACAGGTTATTATTATTATAGCTTTGACATCACTAATCTAGACATGACAAAACAACTTATTTTGTTTATGTTATAACAGACTATTTCTGGAATAAATAAATTATTACAGTATATTTCATCATGATTATTTGTTTGTAACTCATTAAAGTTTGGTTTGATATCACTAGTCGTGTACTAAGTTATGACTAAGTTATTAGAGTCTAGTTATGACATCGACATCACTTCTCGTTGGCTATAATTTATCACAATCTAGCTCTGACATGAATATTTATATCAATGATTATAGTATAGTTCTGACATAACTCTTCATCTACTATATGTAATTACAGGATGGTTCTGACATCACTACTTGCTAATTATAAGTTATTACAGTCTAATGCTGTCATTGTTACTCATAGATTATAAGTTATTACAGACAACTGCTGGTGTCACTGCTTATTAATTATAAGGTAAAACAGTCTATCCATCACATCATTGCATTGTTCTGTAAGAAATACATTATCACGCAATACATACATTGTAAATATTAAATGATTAAATAAAACACAAATGTGGGAAAGCATAGTAACCTACCTTTGAAATTCAACATATAGCATTTTTCTTGCCTTTTCTTGTTGGACCCATGAAGCACTTCACAACGAATCTGCTTATCATTCCCTTCTGGGATATATTTCACTGTACTTGTACAGAAAAATAAACCGCCCTTTCCAATTTTCTGTTCCGATGTTATAATATTTTCGGTTAAGATCTTGAAATCTTTAAACCATTTCACTTCTATGTGCTTTGGAGCAAACCCTGATATATTTATTGTAAAAGTGGTTTCTGTATTGACCTCAGGCTTTAGTGGATAAGCTGTGATCTCTGATAAAGTAGGTGATATTTCTGGAAGAATAAATATGGAAAAATATGGTTATTCAATGGAAAAGGTATAATATAAGGGTATTGTAACAAGTAGATCTGGAAAACTGCGAATCCACTGTTATCAAATTTTCGCTTCTCATTTTTTAGAATTTCTTGATAAATTTGACTTTTTATCTAGGTAAGCAGCAATGTTGGCTCATATTCTACTGTTTTCTGACCAACTGCTGCTCAACCTAACTTGCTGCCTCTGTGACTGCTCTATGCAATAAAATTTTTTTAATTTTTTTGAAAAAAATCTATATAGTTAAAAAAAATTATTAAATTGCATAAACAATGCTGGCTTCATAGTGGCAATCTCTTCATTACTAGAACCGTCAGAGGAGGTCTTTCGGAGTTCTAACGGTTAAAATGGTTTGGTACAGAGATAATTATGACATCCACTGAGACCTCAAAGCCCAACTTTACTAAGTCTACTAATCCTCCTCTCTGTGTGGTCTATGATCCACTTTTTATCCACATATGTCCTTTACTCACAATAACGTTTTTTTTATTCATGGAAATGAAAATGAAATCAGCAATTGTTTTCAGACATCCTTGGGAGGCAGGAATTGTTGTTTATGGCAGCTATTCAACATTACCAAATACAGGCAAATCTTTAGAGCGATGCTGTGCCTTTAATTCATACATTGAACTGGCAACATTTCAGATTAAAATATACAGTTACTTACTCTTCAAGAGAATATCCTTTTCACCCATACATTCAGTGGGAATGTGGTTGGGGCAATGTAAAGGTTAAATTGTATTCTTTTTGACATGGCAGATGTGCCTTAATATAACATTAGGTCACAAAAGAAAATGTCAAAAGAAAATGTAGCATTTTTATTTATCCATCCGCAGCCCTTTCTACAAAAAACCTTTGTAACAATGTTCACATTTATTAACTTTCTTACTCACAGAGCACCTGAAAAGTTTACACACATACATTACAGAAACCCATGCTCATACCTGGAAGATTTAATAATGTAGATGCTTTCCCGAGCGGTGTTTGCATACCCTTGTGTTTTACCAAACAGGTATACTTCTTTGCGTAGTCCTCAGCTGTAGGGATTACTTGGAGCAGAAATGATTTCCACCTTTCCTGGTGGTTTTCATAAGTCATTGCTCTGTCATTCCTTTTAATCTGCGTTTTATTCTCTAACCATTCAGCGCTGATATCTGCGGGATTACAGTCTACTACGTCGCAGCGAAGAGTCAGCGAATCTTCATACTTTATATTAATTGTATCACAGGTGACATTCTTAACAACTGGAAGCCCTGTGAGATCGAAACATTTTATGTATTGTGTACTGTATGAAATACTGAATAAAAGTCATGAATTAATGATTGTAGTTTTATAGCAATTTATACACATTTATACATTTTTCAAAGTGCCTTTGCAAATAGACCCCAAAATGTGACTACATTCTCTCCCAGCAGCACTCTGCATGATATGTTATTATTATTATTATTATTAGCATTTATATAGCGCCAACATATGTCACCATGCTTTACAATATTAGAGAGGGGGAAATTTTACAATAAATGACACAATTACAAAATATTACTGGAACAATAGATTGATGAGGACCCTGCTCAAAAGAGCTAACAATTTAGAAGAGGTGGTGTATAAAAACACAATTGGAAGGGGAACATGGGGGATAGCAATCAAGCGACATGGTGGGAAAGTAGCAGAATTAGAAGGTGAGAGTGGAGTGTGGCCTTTTAAGGGAGCGTGAAAGATAAATTTGTGAAATAAAAGTTGCTCTATGAGTTCCTCTAGGAACCACAGGCCACAGGCTATTCTGAAGAGATGTGATTTGAGGGGCTTCTTAAATGATTGAAGACAAGGGGAGAGTCTGATAGGAGTATGCAGGCTGCTCCAAAGGAGTTAGCAGTAAGGGTACGAGCAGCAAACAGCAGAAGGTCACCAGAAGAGTGGAGCGATCAAGAAATTGCATAGCTATGAATCAGTGAAGAAATGTATTGTGGGGTAAAGTTGTTTAGAGCTGTATAGGTAAGGGTTAGTAGGGTTCAGGTAGTCAATGTAAAGATTGACAGAGGGGTGAAGTGTGAGAGGAGCGATGGCAGAGAGAAATCAGCCTGGCAGCAGCATGTTATTACGTTATATATAGTATAAACAATATTAATGATATGGCATACCTTCTAATTTCAGGCTAAATTTCTTTTCTGTGTTTTTTCCACAGTGATAGAGTCTCATAATAAACTGTGCACTTTGATCTTCCTCTGAAGGTGTAAATCGCAGATTTGTGGTTCTGGAGAATAAGCCAGAAGTTGTGTCTTTTTGGGCATTTTCAGTATCTACTTCATTAGTTAACTCCTTTGAACCCCGATACCATTTAATGTCACTGTCCTCAGGGTAGAAGTCTCTGATTGTACATGATAAAGTGACTGGTTTCCTACAAGCAGGGTTTTCAGGTTGACATAGTATCTCACTTAGTTTTGGCCTAGAGACTGAAAGATATAAATGTCAAGGTGGATACATTAGAAACTTCGGGGGTTCCACAGTAACAAATTAACAGGTTAAAGAAAAATTATCAACAGAATTAGCAATAAAACATATCTTACAACTTGTGATTAAGTGAATAAAATATTGTGAAATGTATGTTTGTTTTAAAGAAGAACCTCATAATTTCTCCCTTGTGCATATGAAAGCTGAATAAAACAAAATGGCATGTTGTTGAGGTCTGAGCACTTATGCAGGAGGTCTGATTAAAGTGTTACTTGTCCCCCGCTATTCCCTCCCTATTTTCCCCCCTAATCTTTCATGCTTTCAGGGATGCTGCAAGCTGCTTTAGAAACAGTGCCAAGGAGACGAGGAAAAAATAATATTACATGTTAAAAAAGAAAATCAGAATTTCCTAATAATCACTTTATTTTCTAGTACAGTGATTTTCAGATTCTGTTTGATTTGAAATGAAAATTAAAATGTCTACAAATCTCTTACTAAAGTACTAAAAAAAAAAATATTTTTTTTTTTTTAAAGATGGCATGTAGTTAAACTTTTGTGTTTTGTCCTTATAGGGACACTATGCACCATAACAACTATAGCTTAATGTAGTAGTTCTGTGGCAAAGAGACTATCCCGGCAGTTTTAGCAGTGCAATCACTGATGTTATGAGGCAGTGTCTGTGGAATACAAGGCATTAAGTAAATTATAATTCTTTAGTTCACTATTTTGGGGGGAGGGTGCTCAAATGTAAATAGACCTTAGGTCCCTCTAACAAATGAAAATAAAATCAATATTAAGTACATATGAAAACATTTATGCGTTTTTTTCACTTGGGTTATACTTAAAAACTGCTTGCAAAAGCTGCAGATCTTCCCCAGTCCAGACTTTATGTGGCTGTCCAAACACAGACTTCCTAATGCAGCTCAATGAGAAGTCTTTGCAAGGCAGATGCTCTGGGCAATTGCTGCCTCTTCAGTTTTTCACTGAGCTAAACAAACCAGGAAGTGACAGGACTGGTTATCTGATTGACAGCCAGGGAGGTGTAACAAGGTTCATTTATCAAAGTCTCAGTTTCTATTAAATTCTGCACTTTTTTGTAAATTGAAAAAGAGAGGACACACTCTGCACACATAAAGTTTTTCAGCAAACTAAAGTTCTTTACGAGTCTGGAGTCTCCCTTTAAAGGGACACTATAGTGTTAGGAATACAAACATGTATTTCTGATGCTATAGTGTCCCTTCCCTAACTTATTTGGTCACCCCATTGTCCGGCATGCAAATGTTAAAGGACCCTCTTCCCACAAAGTCACATTAAAGGTTCCCCATAGGAATTCATTATTAGAGATGTCGCGAACTGTCCGCCGAACTGTTCGCGAACTGTCTGCCGGCGAACAATAGCGTGTTCACGTTGGGCGAACATATCCGATTTCCGGTCCGCCCCCTATACGTCATTATTGAGTAAACTTTGACCCGGAACCTCACAGCCAGCAGACACATTCCACCCAATCAGCAGCAGACCCTCCCTCCCAGGAAGTGTCTGCTGACTGTGAGGTTCCAGGTCAAAGTTTACTCAATGATGATGTATAGGGGGCGGACCGGAAATCGGATATGTTCGCCCAACGCAAACACGCTATTGTTCGCCGGCGGACAGTTCGCGAACAGTTCGGCGGACAGTTCGCGACATCTCTATTCATTATATCAATGCTTTCCTATAGGGAATTTGAAGACAATATATGTCCTTATGCAAAGCATGAGGCCGTCTAATGTCATTTAATGAAGTAAAATTCCTTTAGGGAACAGAAAGCGCCTCTACAGTTGGATTTAACCCTGCAATGTAAACAATTTTTTGTTTTTTGAAAACGTTAAGTTTTACACTGCAGGGTTAAACAGACAGGGACTATAATGTCCCTTCCACAAATTTTGAGGCTTTGAATTAGAAGTCATGGTGGATTTTACACATCTATAGGTTTTAGAAAATCCCTTCACTAGTGATGTCCCGAACGGTTCGCCGAACGGTTCGCGGAACGGTTCGCGAACGGTTCGCCACGGACTCATCATTGAGTAAACTTTGACCCTGTACCTCACAGTCAGCAGACACATTCCAGCCAATCAGCAGCAGACCCTCCCACCTCCTGGACAGCTCACTAAGAATGCAGCTTCAAAATGGATGCTGTCCAGGAGGTGGGAGGGTCTGGGAGGGAGGGTCTGCTGCTGATTGGCTGGAATGTGTCTGTTGACTGTGAGGTACAGGGTCAAAGTTTACTCAATGATGAGTCCGTGGTGAACCGTTTGCGAACCGTTTGGCGAACCGTTCGGGACATCACTACCCTTCACATGTAACCCCATTGCAGTTTGAAAACTACAAATAACCTAACATCACTTTTTGGCACCAATTAAGGATCCCACAGTAATTATTGATGTTACTCACTCAGGTTTTTCAGTTTCCAGCTTTGATTTATAGGGAATTCAAGACTCTCATGGGCAACTTCACACCTAAATTCCTTCCCAATGTCCTCTATTTGAGGCCTGTATGATACGTTACTGGTAAAGTAAAATAGTCCACTTGAATCAGTTAGTATGTCACTGTTTTTGAATGGGAGGATAGTGTTGCCTTTGTACCAGGTAACGGTTAGTGTCCGGTTATAATAGGAATGAATTCGACATGAGAGTTCAATATTATTCTCCAAATTCAATGGTTCTTGTGTCTCATCATGGTTGCTCTGAATTGGATCCAGCACTGGTTTAGCTAAAGACAGTAAAAAAGAAAATAAATACTTCGATGGTGGAAGTGGGATTTCTTTGGTAATGACTTATCTGTACATGTTAATGTAATTATGTATTTAAAGTATTGTTGTGTTAGAAACCTCACTCAGGCTTATTCACTAAAGTGTGAATTGTAAGTAATGCAAAAAGACACTATAAATACCAAAACAAATTTAACTATAAGGGGCACTAAAGGTACCTAAACAATGTTAGCTTAATTAAGCAGGTTTGGTGTATAGATCATGTCCCTGCAGTTTCACTGCTCAATTCTCTGTCATTTAGGCGCTAAATCACTTTGTTTCTACAACCCTAATAACATATCCCTGCATGTGACTTACACAGCTTTTCTAAACACTTGCTATAATGTTTACATTTCCTTTATTGCACAGTCTGTTTACTTTAGAATTTATTATCTCCTGTCTGTTAATAGCTTTCCAGACCCAGCAGGAGTCTCCTGGGTGTGATTAAAGGAACACTATAGTGCCAGGAAAACATACTCGTTTTCCTGGCAATATAGGGTCTCTATGTCCCCCCCCCACCCTCTGGGTCCCCCTCTCGCCGGGCTCTAGGGGGTGGAAGGGGTTAAATCTTACCTGTTTTCCCCCGCCAGGCTTCCTCGGCGCGGGGAACTCTCCTCCTCCTTTTCGCTGTCATCGGCTGAATGCGCGCGCACATTCAGCCAGTCCATGGAAAAGCATTCTCAATGCTTTCCTATGGATGCTGGCGTCTTCTCACTGTGAAAATCATAGTGAGAAGCGCGGAAGCGCCTCTAGCGGCTGTCAATGAGACAGCCACTAAAGGCTGGATTAACCCTAAAGTAAACATAGCAGTTTCTCTGAAACTGCTATGTTTACAGCAAAAAGGGTTAAACCTAGATGGACCTGGCACCCAGACCACTTCATTAAGCTGAAGTGGTTTGGGTGCCTATAGTTGTCCTTTAAAAGTCAATTTACAGAGAAGAAGACAAAAGCTTCTAAAGCACGTTAACATCTGATTAAAAATGCAAAAAATATATATATATTTTATGCAGACCGTGTAAGTCACAGCAAGAAAAATTGTGTCTAGGGCTGCATTAACAGAAACAAAAGGGATTTTATTCCTAAATGGCAGAGAACTGAGCAGTGAGACTGCAGGGACATGTAATGTCATGATCTATATAACAAAGCTGCTTAATTAAGATAAAGTTGTTTTGATGCCTATAATGCCCCTGGAATGAAGCAGTTTTCGGGCATAGATCATGCTCCTGCAATCTCATTGCTCAATTCTCTGCCATTTAGGTGTTAAATCGCTTTGTTAAGGCATCCCTAGCCACATCTTGTTTAAGGCTTATACAGCCTCCCAGCACACTTGAAAAAACACCTACACCTTTTTTTTTAATCAAGACTCTGTAGTCTCACTTCCTCAATCTTTAGGACTGCTTACAGAAATGGATGCGATGATAGAAAGCGTAAGGGATGGAACTCAAGGATCCGGGTATCGATACAGTTTCCATGTCAGCCATTTCTTACTCAATTGTACTACATACAAATTCTACACTCCTTTAGGCTGAACACAAAGAGTAGAAAGGTGAAGAGGTTGGGAGTAGAGCCTCATTATAGCCTCCGATGATATATGTAACAGAAGACGGGAGGGCAAAGAAAAAAGTAATATAGTGTAGTATCTAATACAACTTGTGTATCAGAAGAGAAAGGGATGGAGCTGAAAAGATCCTCTTGATTGCGCTTGAGCGGTATAATCCCCAGCTAAGGATATTGCAGTGTGTCTCTTGGTCTTGGTAGGTGGTCCAAAGGATATGGATTAAAACACAAGAGTGGACACTATATAGTGTAGTATTTATAATAGCCAAGTATCACAAAACAACATAAAAAATAGGAAATACACTGACATTTATTGGAGCCTAAAGTTATGGCTCCTTTTGACTGCGTGGAGTAGTATAATCCCCACTCTATGGGTATAGGTGATGTGGTATCTTCTATGCAACATATTTAAAAACAGTAAACAGCTATATAGTGCACACTGTGTAAGTTAAGTGGTAAAGCTAATGAAAATACACTTATGCCTTAAGAGCAAAACAGGGTTTTGCTCATTCCATACAGCTCTGGTGGTAAACTCCCCACCTAGGAGAACGATCATCGGGGGAGATATTGGAACTTCCATGATAGACAGAATGGTACAGGGTAGTTAGAAGAATTAGTAACTTTATTAAGTGGAATATAATAATTAACAGATTAAAACAATTATGCCACATGTTGGTGATGTCATCACAACATTTTACCACGAACATTTAAATTATTAGCATTGCTATAAACACTGCTATGTGTCCAGGTCTCTGTAACACTTGAAAAAAGCCCTATGCTGTGGTGAAATGTGTCATGTAACTTTTAATGTAATTGTTTTAATATGTTAATTATAGTCTTCCACTTAATAAAGTTACTAATTCCAAGTGTTCATTCTCCGAGGTGCGGAGTGTACCACCAGAGCTGTGTTTTGTTCCATATCCTTTGGATGATCTACCAAGTCCAAGAGACACACTGCAATATCTCCAGGTGGGGATTATACCGCTTAAGTGCAATCAAGAGGAGCTTTTCAACTCGACCTCTTGTAAGTGCATCATTTTCACTTCTGATCCACAAGTAATATACTACCCAATATTTTTTTCTTTGCCCTCCCATCTTGTGTTGCATATATAATCAGACACTATAATAATGTGCTTCTCCCAGAGCTTCTTCACCTTACTACTTCCACTTCATCCAGGTAAGAGAGACTCCGGCCTGGGTTGTCTGAGCTGCCTTCTTAAATGTTACTAGTATCTCTCCAGTGCTGAACCATGCTTGTTGTTGTTTCTGAGCACAAAGAATGCTGTCTATCAGCATGTAGTGTCCATATACAGTTGCAAGAAAAAGTATGTGAACCCTTTGGAATGATATGGATTTCTGCACAAATTGGTCATAAAATGTGATCTGATCATCATCTCAGTCACAACAATAGACAATCACAGTCTGCTTAAATTAATAACACACCATGTAAACATTGCAGGTGCAGGTGGAAAAAGTATGTGAACCCCTAGACTAATGACATCTCCAAGAGCTAATTGGAGTGAGATGTCAGCCAACTGGAGTCCAATCAATGAGATGAGATTGGAGGTGTTGGTTACAGCTGCCCTGCCCTATAAAAACACACACCAGTTCTGGGTTTGCTTTTCACAAGAAGCATTGCCTGATGTGAATGATGCCTCGCACAAAAGAGCTCTCAGAAGACCTACGATTAAGAATTGTTGACTTGCATAAAGCTGGAAAGGGTTATAAAAGTATCTCCAAAAGCCTTGCTGTTCATCAGTCCACGGTAAGACAAATTGTCTATAAATGGAGAAAGTTCAGCACTGCTGCTACTCTCCCTAGGAGTGGCCGTCCTGTAAAGATGACTGCAAGAGCACAGCGCAGACTGCTCAATGAGGTGAAGAAGAATCCTAGAGTGTCAGCTAAAGACTTACAAAAGTCACTGGCAAATGCTAACATCCCGGTTAGCGAATCTACAATACGTGAAACACTAAACAAGAATGGATTTCAAGGGAGGATACCACAGAGGAAGCGACTGCTGTCCAAACAAAACATTGCTGCACGTTTACAGCTTGCACAAGAGCAGCTGGATGTTCCACAGCAGTACTGGCAAAATATTCTGTGGACAGATGAAACCAAAGTTGAGTTGTTTGGAAGAAATACACAACACTATGTGTGGCGAGAAAAAGGCACAGCACGCCAACATCAAAACCTCATCCCAACTGTGAAGTATGGTGGTGGTGGCATCATGGTTTGGGGCTGCTTTGCTGCTTCAGGGCCTGGACCGATTGCTATCATCGAAGGAAAAATGAATTCCCAAGTTTATCAAGACATTTTGCAGGAGAACTTAAGGCCATCTGTCTACCAGCTGAAGCTCAACGGAAGATGGGTGTTGCAACAGGACAATGACCCATAGCATAGAAGTAAATCAACAACAGAATGGCTTAAACAGAAGAAAATACGCCTTCTGAAGTGGCCCAGTCAGAGTCCTGACCTCAACCCGATTGAGATGATGTGGCATGACTTCAAGAAAGCGATTCACGCCAGACATCCCAAGAATATTGCTGAACTGAAACAGTTCTGTAAAGAGGAATGGTCAAGAATTACTCCTGACCGTTGTGCACGTCTGATCTGCAACTACAGGAAATGTTTGGTTGAAGTTATTGCTGCCAAAGGAGGTTCAACCAGTAATTAAATCCAAGGGTTCACATACTTTTTTTTACCTGCACTTTGAATGTTTACATGGTGTGTTCAAAAAAAACATGGCAACATTTCATTCTTTGTGTGTTATTAGTTTAAGCAGACTGTGATTGTCTATTGTTGTGACTTAGATGATGATCAGATCACATTTTATGACCAATTTGTGCAGAAATCCATATCATTCCAAAGGGTTCACATACTTTTTCTTGCAACTGTATGTCTAAAGAAAATCAATAAATGAGCACAATATCCATGTTATTTTAAGCATATTCCTTTTCCTCTGGGGAGCTTTGAAAAATACATCCAGTTGGGCAGGACTCTTTATTCCCTGCCTCACAGCATAAGAAATTTCTCTGAGTCTAGTATAATGTTTAGTTGGGTAGCTGGGAGCAATTTGGACACTGAGTTTTTATAAAGAACTGAAAGTAATAATACTCAATATGTTATATTATTATAATATATAAATGATTATATTTTCTCATGGTAACGCACCTGAAACCTCTATATCCACACTTTTTTCTATAGATTTGCCTGTGGAAGGGTGAAAGATCCTACAGATATATTTTGCACCATGATCTTCTTTTATGGTGGGTTTCATGGTCAGAGTACTTAGAATGCTGTACGTGTGGTCGTCATCATTGGCCGTTTCAAGTCGTTTGTGAGAATATTTGGCAAATTGTATTGGCAGTCCATCCTGATCAGAAGACAGAAGTTTCGTCTTGTTACCAGCGTCATCAGCAGCATCCACTTTCAACCATGTGACTGTCAACGGTCGTGGCTTAAACCCATTTATGGCACAGGTGAGGGTCAGGTAATCTTTGTGGACTATTTGCAGAGGAGCCACGATTTGAGATAACTTTGGAGGAACTAAAGATAGATAAACACAGCTTTACGTTTATATAATAACCATGTCTTTTGCAGTAATCATTGCCAAAATCATTTAAAGACAAAAACATTAAACATAATTTCTTCTCAGTTCTCCTCAGTTTGTGGCTTAACAAAGAATTCCATTTTTATAGGCTATGGGTTTTTCCAAAATTCCTGCTTTAGTTAAAAACCAACAATAGCTTATAATGTTTTAAGATAAATCAGCTTTTCTCACATATTTTAAGCATTTTACTGCAGGGGATTTGACTGAGAAGCTCTACCTATTGTTACAGATTTATAACAATTTTATTTTTCTTAAGTAGATCAATTAATGATTCATGCTTACCTCCATTCACCTTCAGCACACAGCATATTGATTGTGGTTCCTTCAGAGATGCATGTCTCACTTGCAACGACAGACGCGCATTATTATCTTCATCTTTGTCTGGAGTTAAATGAATAGAACACTGGCAGCTTGAGGTGCGGTTCGTTTTATTTGTTTTAATTTCAGCAATTAGTTCCAGCTGCATTGGTGGCGTCAGAACTGAGCTGCCGTTACTAAGCCCATCTTCATGTCCTACCACAGAAACCAGTTGGTAATCTCCCTGGATAATGTTTGTTTCTGGTGCTGTATTATTTCCATTGCTGAGTTGCTCCCCCGATTTCCACTGGCCCACCATCACTAGGCTTCCCCCTACCCTTTCCAGATATACAGAAATCTCAATTGCTCTTGGTCGGAAATTTGTGATTTGACACGACAGAGTCGCTCTATTCTTATGAACAAGACTTTCATTTCCAGTAATGTTTGAAAGCACTGGTGGCACTGTGAAAATACATGAACATAATCATTATTATACATACACATAGAATGGGGAAAAGTCACTAAGGGTGTCTAATCTGTTTATCAAACTGCTTAAACTGGACTTTTTATGGTATAAGTGAAAATGTAAAATTTTACGAAAAACATCTGATATTTAAATGTCTACAGGGATTTCAGATAGTGCCTTGTGACTTATTTAGGTTTTGTTTATATATTTGGGCTGATGAATACTATAGCCATTGCTTCTGCCCAAGAGTAGTAAGAGTTTGGGTACTAAATGTTATTAGTTGTTTTTTTTTATTCCCTATATTACACACTATTGTGTATCTCCACAAATCATTTACTGTATTTAAGTCAATCAACTCACAATGGAACTGAAACATCTCTGGTTTATACTATAGATTATTCTTTACTTATTTACTCTGTATACTTTAAAACAATCGAACAATATAGTTGCCAACTTGCATCTTACCTTTCCTATATAAAATATACCATACAGCCAGACCCACACCTACAATGAATGCTAGAATAACAATGATCACGGCAGGAATAATGTTGGTCTTTTCCATTTCTGAAAGAATAAAATGTAAAAATATATTATAGAAATAATATTTAGAATTTCTTTTTCTATATGAAATTCTATTACAAAAGAAGAACTTCCAGTTAATATATTAAAACATACCAGTTACTGGTAGGAATTACTGTTCAACTACTGATTGCTTTCAAGCCTCAATTTAATTCAGCTAATCAATTGAAAATTGTGTCACTTGTATGTCTAAATCTATTCACGGTAGAAGTTGCATCGATCTTTCAATATTTTACAGCATTTCTCCATTTACCCAAGGCATTAGTCATCAGAATCCCTTCTTACCAACTTTACCAGCCAATACAGTATTCTACCACCTGAGATGCTTTGTTTAATGTCTTAACTTGACTGTCATTTCCAGGTCTGTTCAATAATAGATTTATGCAACAACTAGTTTTGGCTGTGAAGTCTTATTCAATTAATAAAGTGATCCATTTGGCTTTGGATTAAAATAATTTTGATTTGCACAAACTGGCTGAAACCTATTTTTACATTTATATGTTATTAATATGGGTTTAGGATATGTTAACTCAGGGCTCTTACAATTTTCTCCTAGGATTATCAAATATTCGACTTGGCTCGTGGGTGTGTTAAATAAATATTGGATATTTGCAGATTTATTGGATTCATTATTTTTTATCTGCTAAAATTCCATACTCCATATTTATTTTCTTTTTATTGGTGAAAGACAATTCCAAACCTAAACTAACCCCCACCCCACCCCTCCTTAATATTTCTAATTTTCATTTTCCACTTAGATAAATTCTACTCTTGTCTTAGCCCTTCAGAGATCCCAGATCCTACATTTAATTGCTAGTAACAATGCTCCACCGAATACAAGTGGCGACATTGTGCTTGATGTAGGTTGGTAGATATCATGTAGCAATAGTCCATAAGCAGAAACAATGTAGTATGTAGGAGCGGTCAGAAAGCCGAAAATAAGGTTGTATATAGACATGGTCAGTAACAGGAAATTAAGTAGTATATGATCAGAAAGCATGAAATTAGGTAGTATATAGAAGTGTTCAGTATACAGGAAATGGAGGTAGTATATAGACGTGTTCAGTAAACAGGAAATGGAGATAGTATATAGACATGTCCAGCAAACAGGAAATGGAGGTAGTATATAGATTTGTTCAGTAAACAGGAAATGGAGGTAGTATATAGATGGGTTCAGTAAACAATAAATGAAAGTGGTGTACACGGTATATGTGATCAGTATATACAAATTGAGGTAGCATATAGACGTGTTCAGTAAACAGGAAATGGAGGGAGTAAATAGATGTGTTCAGTAAACAGGAAATGGATGTAGTAAATAGATTTGTTCAGTAAACAGGAAATGGAGGTAGTATATAGACATGTCCAGTAAACAGGAAATGGAGGTAGTATATAGATGTGTTCAGTAAACAAGAAATGAAAGTGGTGTACACGGTATATGTGATCAGTATATACAAAAAATAAGGTAGCATATAGACGTGTTCAGTAAACAGGAAATGGAGGTAGTATATAGATTTGTTCAGTAAACAGGAAATGGAGGTAGTATATAGACATGTATAGTAAACAGTAAATGGATATAGCATATAGACGTGTTCAGTAAACAGGAAATGGATATAGCATATAGATGTGTTCAGTAAACAGGAAATGGAGGTAGTATATAGACATGTCCAGTAAACAGGAAATGGAGGTAGTATAGATTTGTTCAGTAAACAGGAAATGGAGGTAGTATATAGATTTGTTCAGTAAACAGGAAATGGAGGTAGTATATAGATGGGTTCAGTAAACAAGAAATTAAAGTGGTGTACACGGTATATGTGATCAGTATATACAAATTGAGGTAGCATATAGACGTGTTCAGTAAACAGGAAATGGAGGGAGTAAATAGATGTGTTCAGTAAACAGGAAATGGATGTAGTAAATAGATTTGTTCAGTAAACAGGAAATGGAGGTAGTATATAGACATGTCCAGTAAACAGGAAATGGAGGTAGTATATAGATTTGTTCAGTAAACAGGAAATGGAGGTAGTATATAGATGTGTTCAGTAAACAAGAAATGAAAGTGGTGTACACGGTATATGTGATCAGTATATACAAAAAATAAGGTAGCATATAGACGTGTTCAGTAAACAGGAAATGGAGGTAGTATATAGATGTGTTCAGTAAACAGTAAATGGATATAGCATATAGACGTGTTCAGTAAACAGGAAATGGATATAGCATATAGACGTGTTCAGTAAACAGGAAATGGAGGGAGTAAATAGATGTGTTCAGTAAACAGGAAATGGAGGGAGTAAATAGATTTGTTCAGTAAACAGGAAATAGAGGTAGTATATAGATGGGTTCAGTAAACAAGAAATTAAAGTGGTGTACACGGTATATGTGATCAGTATATACAAATTGAGGTAGCATATAGACGTGTTCAGTAAACAGGAAATGGAGGGAGTAAATAGATGTGTTCAGTAAACAGGAAATGGAGGGAGTAAATAGATTTGTTCAGTAAACAGGAAATAGAGGTAGTATATAGATGGGTTCAGTAAACAAGAAATTAAAGTGGTGTACACGGTATATGTGATCAGTATATACAAATTGAGGTAGCATATAGACGTGTTCAGTAAACAGGAAATGGAGGGAGTAAATAGATGTGTTCAGTAAACAGGAAATGGAGGGAGTAAATAGATTCGTTCAGTAAACAGGAAATGGAGGTAGTATATAGAAGTGTGCTATTTGGAACAGTATGCATTTTATACTCAGAAAACAATATGGATGCTGGTAAATGGGCTTGGACATTACGTAACATTGCTTCAACCTCTCTGGACAAAGGGCAAAATAGCATTTTGTTTAGTGATTTTAAGAGGTAAACATGAGAAATGGCAATCTACAGTTTCATTCCTGAGATTTATTTGCAGCGATTTCAAGCCATATACAGCCCATTTACAAACAAGGGGCAGGAAATGATAGGTGGAAAATAATGGTTAAATAGGGAGAAAAATAAGAGGAGATTCAAGATCTTCAGATGATCTTTAAAGATCAAAGGAGATCCAGAGGGCTAGGAGATCAGGAGACTGACTGAATTTGGATTGACTGAGTTACTGACCAGATCAGAGAAACCCAAATTGAATTAATCTGACATAAAAGTCTGGTAATGTATAAAGGTTTTTCTTTATTTTAAATATAAAATCATTTTGACTTTTAAATGCCTATATATATATATATATATATATATATATATATATATTGCGAACTGAACATATCCCATTGAGGTATCAATATAAAAGTTATATCTTATTCTACCTGCAGTCTGAGTGAGATATACATTAAAGGACCACTATAGGCACCCACACCACTATAGGCTCAATGAAGTGGTCTGGGGGCCAGGTCCCCCTAGTTTTAACCCTGCAGCTGAAAACATAGTAGTTTCAGGGTGGCTCCGAGGGTAGGGGGACCTAAAAAACCTATAGTGCCAGTAACTGAGTTTGTTTTCCTGGCACTATAGTGCTCCTTTAAGTTAAGGAATATTATTGATTCCTATTTGATATGTATCAGTTCAACATATATATATACTTAAGCTAGAATGGACTTTTAATTATGTAAATGTATGTACTAAATCAATAGGATTAAAGAAAGATGTGGTCTATCATTGCATGAAGATATATATTAGATTGCTGTAACTAAATTTTACTGGCATAGACTTGGACATTACAGTAAGCCGGCCGGGCTTTGCCGCGCTTTTTCTCCGCGCCCGCCCTATTCCAGAGGGCGGGCGTTCTCTCATTGGCCAGCTGCACTGGCTGGCAGCTTACCAGTGCTCCCTGGCGGCCATTCCGGGGAGAGCACTTGGTAAGCTGACAGCCTTTTTGTTTGTGCCTGCATCCTCTCACCTGCACTGTTTTCTAGCCCACTGCCCACAGTTTGGGTTTACTGTTAGCCCTGCACAGGGTCACTAGGGTATTTTTTCCTCTCACACATTGGTGCCAGTCTGGTACAAATTTTCTTTGTGTCACTTTGGTATTCCAGCCATTTAGGTGTCACTGCGCCCACACCCCAGGTGCCTTTTACTACAACCTACATGTCATGCAACACCTTAGGGACCACGGGGTTGCCACCCCCACTGATACCAGTAAGGACACCATTCATCACGTGCCACAGATACCACGTCCATGCTCGCCACTGCGAGAAGACATCCATGTGGCATCCATGG
>OW240923.1:93738481-93751284 GCA_933207985.1 Pelobates cultripes | reverse complement strand
TGACTGTCTGCCTGTAACTGAGTGTGTGACTGTCTGTAACTGGGTGTGTGACTGTCTGCCTGTAAATGTGTGTGTGGGGCTGCAGGGATTTTGTAGAAGGGGGCGGGGGTTTTGTATTGGGACAGGAGTCTTTATAAGGGGGGATAAGCAGGGAATTTGTGGAAGGGGTTGCGGGGGTTTTGTAGACGGGGCAGTACAGAGGAGGTTTTGTAGGAGGGCTGACAGCAGTTTTGCAAATTGTAAAATTTTTTTACAGGTTTTTTTAGGTGCCAAAGCACAGGATCCGCCCGGGTGCCAAATGCTCTAGGTAGCCCTGTCACTTAGTATAAACTAGGTACACATTAGCAGAGGCTTGTGAAGGCCTTTTCTCCATGCATCAGGAGTTGAGCATTTCTCCATGCATCAGGACTGCAAGAAATGCACCGCAGGCCGCAAATGTTTCTTTTGTTGTATGTCCCAATATTTTGTGGGCTACCACAATTACAAAAAACAAAACAAAAAAAAACGTGTTGGCTACCTCATCCTCCGCCTCCACCGCTGCTTCCACCTACACCGCCACGGTCACTGCCTCCTCAACCTATGGGTCACTTAGTATTAACTAGGTCCACAATAGCAGAGGCTTGTGAAGGCCTTTTTTCCATGCATCAGAAGTTGTGCTCAGTTTGAACAATGAAAGAGAATACCCTGCACTTCAACCCTCTCTCAAAAGGATAATTCTGTTGATCCTCCTGACAGTCATGCTTTAGATTTTGATTTATGTTCTTCCAAAGCTAAAATCAAATAGTGCTATTTTATGGCTCAGCTGTATTTTTTATTTTTTATGTTATTTTAAGGGATTTCCCTATCCACATTTGTTTGCAGGGCACTTGTCCTACTCTTACCCCCATTTTACTTGCTTTTGCAGCTCTCTACCTCTTTCCAGGAGTTTTTTAGAGGCATTTTTATGGCCAAAGTTTGGGTCCCCATTGACTTCAATGGGGTTCGGGTTCTGGGTCAAGTTCGGTGTCTAGTTCGAGTCCGAATCCGGACTTTTTTTTCAAAGTTCGGCCGATCCCGCCGGACCCGAACACGTATACATATTCCATATATATATATATATATATATATATATATATATATATATACACACCAGAACCAAAGTTAATAAATGTTACTGTTCACCATGACATAACTCAACTCAAAGCCATGTAAACCTGAAAAGCATAATTTTCTCACATATCTTTACATAAAGTTTTTTTTCTTCCATTGTAGATAGAGATATTTGTGGTTTGTATCCCAAATAGAATGCATGATGTAATTACACTAAACAAAATTATAAACGCAACACTTTTGTTTTTGCCCCCATTTTTCATGAGCTGAACCCAAAGATCTAAGACTTTTTCTATGTACACAAAAGGCCTATTCCTCTCAAATATTGTTCACAAATCTGTCTAAATCTGGGTTAGTGAGCACTTCTCCTTTTCCGAGATAATCCAATCACCTCACAGGTGTGGCATATCAAGATGCTGATTAGACATCATGATTATTGCACAGGTGTGCCTTAGGCTGGCCACAATAAAAGGCCACTCTAAAAGGTACAGTTTTACTGTATTGTGGAGTCTGGGGGTTTTCAAAAACCAGTCAGTATCTCTTGTGACCACCATTTGCCTCACACAGTGCAACACATCTTCCTATCATAGAGTTGATCAGGTTGTTGATTGTGGTCTGTGGAATGTTGGTCCACTCCTCTTCAATGGCTGTGCAAAGTTGCTGGATATTGGCAGGACCTGAAGCACGCTGTTGAATACACATGCTCAATGGGTTACATGTCAGGTGAGTATGCTGGCCATGCAAGAACTGGGATGTTTTCAGCTTTCAGGAATTGTGTACAGATCCTTGCAAAATGGAGCCATGCATTATCATGCTGCAACATAAGGTGATGGTCATAAATGAATAGCACAACAATGGGCCTCAGGATCTCGTTGTCACGTATTCATCCGCTTATAGAAATGTGGTTAATGACATTTACTGTCCACACAGGAAAAGTTGTGCCGAGCAGCAACCTAATCCACAGAAGGGTTAATGCCGAGCACCAATTATGCAAATGAAACCTGGTAACTGACTTTGGGGTCAAAGGCCGGTTACAGCCGATCAGAACTAAAGGAGGGGTATTTAGGCCCAGTTCTCAGCCTGCTCTGTGCCCTGTCGTGGTTTCCCTTGTGGTTGTCCGAGAGCGCGTTCCTGTTTTCTACCTGGTTTTTGACTTTGGCTTTGTTTATTGACTTCTCTATATTCTGGTATCCTGACTCCTGGCTTTCCTCATCGCTGTGTCCCTTTCTGTGTTCCCTGACCTCGGCTAGTATTTTTGACTATTCTTTGTACGTTAAATCCGGCCATTCTAAGGACCGGTAATACGTTACTTAATTGTCATCCGTGCTGTACAGTTCTACGTACTGGATCAAACAGTAATCCTGACACTCGTCACTTTATCTCTGTGCATTCATTGTCCATAACATATGCCTGCCCATACCATAACCCCACCTCTACCATGGGCCACTCGATCCACAACGTTGACATCAGCAAACCACTTACCCACACGCCGCCATACATGCTGTCTGTCATCTGCTCAGTACAGTGAAAACCGGGATTCAACTGTGAGGAGAACAACTCTCCAAAGTGCAAGATGCCATCGAATGTGAGCATTTGTCCACTCAAGTCGGTTATGACGACAAACTGCACTCAGGCTGAGACCCCGATGAGGATGACGAGCATACAAATGAGCTTCCCTGAGACGGTTTCTGACAGTTTGTGCAGAAATTCTTTGGTTATGCAAACGGTTTGTTGTAGCAGCTGTCCGGGTGGCTGGTTTCAGACGATCTTGGAGGTGAAGATGCTGAATGTGGAGGTCCTCGGCTGTTGGGGTTACACGTGGTCTGTGGTTGTGAGGCCTGTTGGATGTACTGCCACATTCTCTGAAATGCCTTTGGAGATGGCCCGTATGGGCCGTACGACCAACTCACCCGTACAGCTAACTCACGATTGCAGCACTTCACGTGGGCGGCTCCCTTCCTACGGAATAGTCTACCGCCATCAGACTCTCCCCTAGTGTTCTATCATTTAAGAAGTGCCTTAAAACCCATCTCTTTAGGAAAGCTTATGGCCTCTGTGATCCTTGTTTGCAGGTAGCACGGTCCTCTAGGATAAACAAAAGGCACAGTCCTTGTAATTGCATATACTCCAGGCACTTTATTTGTAAATCCACACAGGATACACCAGTAAATGAAAACATAAATGTAACACAAAACCTTATAAACAAAAACCTAGCTCGTCTGAGCACTAACTGACATTAGGTTCCCTATCTCTCCGGGTTAAACTAAACAAAAGAATAGTGGTTTCACCAACCTAGAGTCTTTGTCCACTCTCAGCACTCCAGTATTTAGCCAGCCTGCTGCTTCCAGCCTTTCAGAGAGAAACAAAACATTCTCTCCCTACCTGCCTAGCAGGGAGGGATTTATTCCCACTGCTGCAGCCGATTACCTGCAGCTGAGCAGCAGGTTGGAGACAGTCCAAAACCCTGGGCTGGATCGATGTCTTCCAAGAAAACCGCTAAACTGCGGAGTGGAGCACTGGCCCACCCTGCTCTCCAAATGCTCCACCCCAGGGGCCCATAACTAAATATTCATTCTGGTTACATACACAGATACATACACTCCCCCTGGGGTTAAAAATCATATGCCTCTCTGAACAATTCTGTCGAGATATAGACTCCCTCACAGACCACCCCATTCACCTTATCACACCTCCCAGAGTAACCTCTACTTCACATACCTGTCTCTTGCTCTCTCCTAAAGGGCAGCACTTTACTCTCTCCTCCAGCTTTGCTTTACTCCCACCTTATTTGTTGCCATTTCCTGTCCTATTGTGCTTTACACCCTACCTCCTATAGAATGTAAGCTTGTTTGAGCAGGGTCCTCTTCAACCTATCGTTCCTGTAAGTTTTCTTGTAATTGTTCTATTTATAGATAAATCCCCCCTCTCATAATATTGTAAAGCGCTACGGAATCTGTTGGTGCTGTATAAATGGCGATAATAATAATGATAATGGCTTATGGTAGAGAAATGAACATTCAATTTACAGGTAACAGCTCTGGTGGACATTCCTGCAGTCAGCATGCCAATTGCACACTACCTCAAAACTTGTTAATAATTGTATTACTTTCTAAAAGTTTTCTTCACCATTTACTGTAACTGCTACACCTGGTGCTAAATGTATCTTTGAAGTCACACAAGATAAACATAACTTTTTTTTTTTTTATTAAGCATCTAATTCCTCTACTTCTGAGATAATTAGTAGTTATTTCAAGTACAAACGCTCTGTAAGGTTGACACAACGTAAACCAAAATCTCCTTCTTCATACAAACTTCAATATCTTTACATATAACACAAACAGAAAGGACTGCGATCAGTTTTGTCTGCAAGAAAGGGATTTCCAACAAACTGGCTGGAAACCAACACTTTGTCCCCACTCCAACAGAAAGTCAACAAACAAAATGAATGAGTGTCCCGGGTTTCCACAATGACCCACTCCAAAGGCTCGCTAACATGCAAAATCAAGAATCTCCAAAATCTGTACTGCATTTTTATTGGTTGACTGTTCACTCAGGCATGCTAAGTTTTCGCACATGTATGGAAAAGGAAGAAACCATAGTGCAGATCTTACAAATTAAAAGCACAATTTTAACACCAGATAAACAATGAATAAAAGCACATCTACACAATGGCAGGAGTTGCAGACAGACTAGGTTACCCCTCTCCTTTAATCTGCAATCCTGGGACTTGCTGGAATGTTTCTGGGGTCAGGTTTCGGCTCCCCCACATATCTCCATTCACCATCACTTATAAGGCGTGAATAGAGCAATGTAGTCATTGGAATTACTGTGGGAGGCACAGTGCCCCTACTGAGGAGAAGTGCTTGTACTTTAGTTATGAGCGACCATTTTGTTTTCTCTCACAGTAAGACAGGGTACTTTACTAATGAAACACCATTTTGTTGACTCACAGTAGGCCATTATACTGGTTTTGAGTAAGGAATGTCATCTATAAAGGTTTTGGATCCTTTGTGACTTAACATAGCACGATAACGATCATATGTCTAGAATGCAATTTAACCTGAGTTTTGTGTGCTGTTGGGAAGCAGATTAATAGTTCCGCCTAGAAGGCTCACGTTGGATTTTTGCCAGAGAATATAATTCATAATGTGTGTTAGTTTAAATTTATATATAACTTACATTGTAATAATTTCTTCATAATGATCCTCTTCTGTCTGCAGGCCCCCATTTTCTTCATTATAAAGGGCTACAAAAAGGAAAATAAGGATAGGTGATAGGGGGTGTACAATATACAACACAAAACATCAAACATCACATCCTTGGTGGTAACATAACATTATGGTGAAGTTTTTACAATATCTTGTGATCGGGTAGAGAAAAACACAATGTATATAGCAGAAGCTTAAGTTTTATGTTAAAGGACCAATATAGGCACCCAGACCACTTCAGCTTAATGAAGTAGTCTGGGTGCCAAGTCCCTCTAGGGTTAACCCTGCCTGCTGAAAACATAGCAGTTTCAGGGAAACTGCTATGTTTACTTTAGGGTTAATCCAGTCTCTAGTGGCTGTCTCATTGACAGCCGCTAGAGGCGCTTCCACGCTTCTCACTGTGATTGTCAATGCTTTCCTATGAGAATGCTTTCCTATGGACTGACTGAATGCGCGCGCGGCTCTTGCCGCGCATGCGCATTCAGCCGATGACGACCGAAGGAGGTGGAGAGAAAGGTAAGTGTTTAACCCCTTCCTCATGCTAGAGCCTGGCGGGAGGAGGACCATGAGGGTGGGGGGGGGGATCTAAAGACCATATAGTGCCAGGAAAACAAGTTTGTTTTCCTGGCACTATAGTGGTCCTTTAAGTTTTCGGGATGTACATGTACATTACTGGTTCTCAGAAACCCTATCGAGTGGTGATCAACAATAGTCCATTAAGCATTTAAGTAACTCTTTCTTAGTTTATACAAGGGGTCGCGCACCCCGGGTAAGCGGGAGGGGGGAACAGGGTGACTAAAGGGGGAGAAAAAGAATAAGAAAGTAATAAGAAAATAGAATACATTCCAAAGGGAATGGACCGACCATTAAAGAGTATATTTCAGCTTAAGTCATCTGTGTCTTATTAGTAGTTATTCACAAACGGAGGGTACCACACTCACACTTAGGAATCCAGGTGCTTATCAGGGCCAGCCTTGGCAAAACCCAGTTTAGTACATAAAATAAATTAGGTCCAGGCACTCAGGATTGCTGCAGGAAGGCAGATTTATTGGAACAAAAAGTGCACCATTTTGGCCTACACAGCAGCCTTTATCAAGCTTCTTTGGTGAGTAGAGAGGTCAGGCACGATTCAATGCTTTCATAGGTAGTGTATTGTGGGCCACTTAGATTTCTCTGGCCAACTTGGTGAACTTGGACTGCAGAAAAGCTTGAAGCTCGTGGATTATCCTCTGGATGAAGGATTCTGAGGCTGGGTTAGTATTGAGGACTGAGATGGAGATTACGTTGCTCCTTTCAGAGCATGAAGTCGGAGAACTTGGTGTGCTGGCGCCATCTTGGGTGCGCTTCTGTGGTGAAGACAGTGCTGAAATCTGCAAATTGTCAGCTTTTAATGTGTGCTTTTTGCTGGATTGATGTGCCATGGTGTGGCAGGGATTTTCCAACAGGATTTGGTAATTATTTGTTTCATTTGTACCAGTTTAATCGCTATATATAGAATTCCTCAGAGGAGCTAAACGCTCACACGTCCATTAAAATTAGCAGTCAGGCCACGCCCCTCTCAAGCCCCCATTTTTTAAGGACCCTCCCTTTTATTTTCAGAGAACACAATCTGTGTTTGATTGGATCATTTTGGCCCTGTGTTTGCCACCTGTCATGTCGCAGTCTAATCCTTTACCTTATCCATATTGAATGATTTATCAAATCAATATACCCCAGTGAATCCCATGCATGTCCTGTTACCCTATATAAACATATCTACCTGCACACTGCCTTATAGTATAAAACTGTGAAATATGGAAGATCTTGCTAGAAGGATGATGACAACAGAATCTTACAAAATCCTCTTGCCCATGAGCAACCTCCCTACTACAGACCCTTATCCCCCAACTACTGCCCTTGTAATCAAACAGCAGCCCCTGTCCCCTCACTGCCCTTATCACTGATAGAGCTTCCAACCCTCCTACTATGGTCCCTTACCCTCTTACAGCCCATACCCCTCACTACCCTACCCCTAAATGTAGCCCTTATCCCCCACTATGGTCCCCCCCACTACAGCCAATGTTAGCACCTATCCCCCCACTACAGCCACTATCCCCCATTACAGCTGCTATCACCCACACTACAGTCCCTATTCCCCCTTACAATCCCTATTCACCCACTCGCAGCCTCTACCCATGGACTTGTAGCCACTATCACCTACTACAGCCCCTAACATATTCGATATCCCTTATCCCCTAATATACCCCATATCCCCTAATACAGCCCTTATTCACTTACTACAGTCCCTACCCCGAACTACAGTCCCAATTCCCCCAATTACACCCTTTCTTTCCCTAATTGCAGCCCATATACCCCACACTACAGCATCTGTCCTCATTTGCAGCCATTGCCCTCTACTTTAGTCCCTAGCACCCCTACTACAACCCTTATCCCCCCACTACATTTGCTACCCACCAATTACAGGTCCAATCCTGCACTATAGCCACTAACCCTCCTACCATAGACCCCAACTCCTCAATTACAGCCCCTGTTTCCCCACTACAGACCCTGTCCCCCATTACATGCCTTGTTATCCCACTGCAGCACACTACCAGTGCCCTTCTGAGATTAGGTTTCGGATCTGCACCGATAAGCTATTTGTGCACAAATGTGGCACTAGTAAGCTATTTGGGCACAACAATGGCACTGACTGGCTATTTGGGCAAAACTGGCACTGTAGGAAGTAAGTGACATGTTACCTGGTGAAGTTGGGAGCCCAAAGATGTGGAATAGTTTCCATAGAAAATGGGTGTCGCTAGAAGTGTTATGTTTGAGAAGGAGATGAGTTAGTGACATAGCCATGCCCACCCGGGAGTGGGGGGAGTGGGAGGGGGGCAAAAATATACTTGCACTCAGGCATTAGTGTCTATAGGAAAGACCCTGCATTCAGACACTAACAATATGGAGCTCCTAGA
This sequence comes from Pelobates cultripes, assembly GCA_933207985.1. NCBI lineage: Eukaryota > Metazoa > Chordata > Amphibia > Anura > Pelobatidae > Pelobates > Pelobates cultripes. The sequence continues at coordinate 93,743,033 of OW240923.1, read as the reverse complement.
AAAGAGGGACATTAGGAGAGAGAAAAGGGGCAGAGGAATTTGAGCTCAAAATAGGGACTGTCCCTCCTAAACAGGGACACATCGGAGGTATACAAGAGGGTTAATATAACATGGTGTGTAGGAATCTCAAGTGATGTGTTAAATGTGACAATGATACATCTTGTATCGTTGCTAGGAAAATGATGGCTGTTACAACCAATCACATAACTAACTACATTACTAATTACTAATTACTGTTCACCAACAATTTATACAGCAAAGTAGTCACTGGCAGTACTGTGAGAGGCATAGAGCTACCTGCTTGTAAATGTACATTTTTATAAGTATAATTATATATCTAATAACAGAATGGAAGATCCATTGTTTGTGAGGGGGTCAATGAGAAAGGTGTGAACGATCATGGACAAGAGATAAGTAGAGCAGTTAAAAGTGGAGAAATTAATAGGAGAGTAATGGGATTAACCAAGTGGGATTTTAAAGTGGTAATACGGGCAAGCGCAAGTCGTATGGAGAGCATACTGCAGTAATCGAGACTAGAGATAGGATAAGTGAGGAGTGATAAAGAGGCCAGAGTGAAATATTACCCCAAAGTAGAGCCTGGATTGATGGTAATGAGCTGTCCAAAGGGAGAATCTCAGAAGAGATTTTATGTATGAAGAAGAAAAGGCAAGAAGTTGTGTTTTCATTGACTGTCACAATGTATGCCGTTATCCAGCCTGAAATAGAAGAGGGGCAGTTGGTGGCAAAATCTAAAAGAGAGATCAGCAGTAAGGGGGTATCTGGATATGGAGAACATATACCGGATACCATAAGATACTATTACATTGCCAAGATAGGGAAAACTCTACCCAAATTAAAGAGTTACTGGAGAGGAATTCCTCCAAAATGGACTTTAAGTTCTTTGAAAGTAGCACTCTGACTTTGGGTGGATATGGAACCTGTCCATTTATTAGAATGTATGATGCCCAAACACGACAAATGTATTAATCACAAAATGTCAAGTACTTGTAACATTCACATTTATTTTAAAAGAGAGTCTAGCAGTGTGGTTTGTACAAAACCAATAGCAATAGTTTTATGTGATTTTATAACCTGTATAAAGCTATCTCCATAATTTGGTTATTTAAGAACATTTATGAAAACTACATTAACAAATATACATGCAGCTGAAGTTTCAGTTAAACTGAAGTACATATAAGCACTTATACCACTCATTGCTGTGAGTTTCACTGCTATGGAGCTCTGTGATACACTCATACACACATAACATTAATGTGAGTTTTATTGCTGTGGAGCTGTCCTACACACTATACATTACTGTGAGTTTTTGTTGCTGTGGAGCTCTCCTACACACAATACACATTACTGTCAGATTTATTACTATGGAGCTCTGTGATACACTTGTACACACTGCACATTACTGTCAGTTGTAGTGAAAGGCATGCCTCCCAACTGACCTGGTTTCAGGCGCACAGTCCTGATTTCAGGATCCTGAAATCCAAGTTCCATGGTGTCTTGCAATTCCTTCTTGATTTTGAGTAGCACAGCGTGAGCGCATGCTTAGACATACTCACTCTGTGTGGAGGGTACTAGAACAATGCAGAGAGGCTGCTTGGCGATGCCCTCTCAGAAGGCCCCTCCCCTGATTCCAGACAGTGCAAAGTTGTGAACTATGAATATGGAGAACTGTAACATATTGATAAACACTTTCTGGGTCTAAAAATGGAAATTCACTTTGAATATCTGACCATTCCCACTTTGGTGAATCACCCGTCTAGTTTACAGTTCACCGCAATTATTATTATTATTGCCATTTATATAGCGCCAACAGATTCCGTAGCGCTTTACAATATTATGAGACAGCTTACAGGAACAATAGCTTGAAGAGGACCCTGCTCAAACGAGCTTACAGTCTATAGGAGGTGGGGTATTAGAAACATTAGGACAGGAAATATCAAATAGGGTGGGAGTGAATTCACAGTTTAGTGAATAAAGCACAATATATCTCTATTGTATGGACTCACATCATATTATTCAACACCTACCACACTCTTTATAGTAAATATTCTGTATACATTTTGTATCAGGAAGTAGGAGTTGTTTTTTTTAACTCTGACACATCTAAAGCTGAAAGTGAAAGTATTTCTAATTTTCTTGCTGAGCTCTGTAGGGTGTAGTTATGTGAAGTTAAAGGTCACAGTGAAACCCAGTGTATCTGTGGGATCTGGGCACCCGAACCCACCATGGGGAAAACAACGGAACCGAGGAGGCATAATGTCTGTCTGTCTGTGTTTGGCTGTCTAACCTGCATTTTCTTCTTCCAGAGTTTAGGTAAGCAGGGGAAGTTATAAAGGGGGAGGACTGGAGATCTCATCTCTAACTAATTTCAGAGGGCCTTGGTTTATAGATTGATCTGACATAATTTCCAAATGTATTAAATACACATACATGGTAATTGTCCTGGATTTTTAGATTATGTATCTAGAATGGTTTATCTGTCTCCAGAGCTGGGACTTTATTCCATAACTCATAGAACATTATCTGGATTTGAAGAGTATGGATTAACCCTTGAAAAAGCACTGTCACCATCTGGGGACTTTTGCAGAATTTGCAAAAACACTGACGTGACATTGCAGCAGGGAGTAAGTACAGTGACAGGGTAAACCAGTAACAAACTGTGTCATATTCTAAAAGATACAATAACAGCTTTTCACAATAGTGAATGCAAAATTATGTGATCAGAAAGGGCAATGATTATCAATATTTGTTTATTGTACTTTTTTCTTTTCATTATTGTCTGCCAAAAAGTTGCAATCTTTATTATTATTATAAAAAAATATTTGAAAAGAAAGGGCAGTGACGTGCTTTAAACAGTTACCTAATTTGGGGTAACTATGGATACTGACCGTATCCCCAGTGGTCATCCTGTTACATATTGTTTTCTTTGAAATAGTGTTTCTTGTAATAAGTGGCATGTATCCTCTGCAAAATAAAGGAAAATCCAGACAAATTAGGTATTTTAGACACAAAAAGGAGGAACTGCAGTGTGAGAGTGGGAGGAGCAGGAATAGTGGACTTACTCAGCCAAGTTAAGTAATCAATAGAAAGTATAAGTGGTAAATAAAAATTATTTTAAAAAAATTATGAAAAAACAAAACCCTAAAAAAAACAAGCTACATAACCAACAATTACCTAACCTGTACATTGCTCCTCATATTACTGAAATGTTGCTGTGTTAAATTCTCCAAGGTAGCATTATCTAAAGAACTTTTGAACACATGCTGAAGGTCCTTAGGAATATAGTTGAGAGGGTGTAGTTAAACACCTTGTGAAGAGATAGATAAAAGTGTCGTGAAAAAAATACAGCAATTGCAAGGTGCTTAGACCTCGTTTTAATTAGAGCCAATTTTTTTGTCTGTTTATTTTCTCTTGCTAAGCCATTTAACGGTCTGCAACAATTAAATTACTCCTGTCATTAAAAGCCAATAAATGTTGATTACAAAACCTATATGTTACACCCAAAATATCTACTTTGGTGACTTAATTCTATTTATTAAACAGTTTTAAAAAATGTTGTTTTTTTTTTACTATTTGTCTGCCAGAGATAAAAACCTATCACAGATACAGCATCCACACAATCACAAGCAGTATACACCTATACAGATATAACATCAACACAAACACTCACCGATATACACGTCCACGGATATAGGATACACACAAACAATTAGCAGTATACTCCTACACGTATTTAGCATCCTCACATATATAGTATACTCACAAACACCTAGCAATAAATACACAGATATAGCAGCCACTCAGATTTAGTATACAAACAAGCAACCAGCGATATACACCTACGCAGATATAGATATATAGGTAAATCACTTTAACCCTCTATTTAGTGAATAAATCCCAACCAAAGATCAAGACTTTTTCTAACTTGGTTATTTCGGCATTTTTTTGCAAACTCTCTGTTAATAAAGGTGAGGAAATATCTCCCAATGTGCCCCAAAAGTTTAAATTCAGAGCGGTTTAATGTTAAAAGAACACTCTAAAAGCACCATAACTACTACAGCTAGTTGTATTTTTTATAATGCCAGGAATGCCTTGGCGCCCTAAAAGGGTAAGTGGTCAAACAACTTGACTACTTACCTGCCTCTTCTGAAGCCTGAAGCTCCTACAAGCTAAGTACCGTGACAGTCACCTCCTTCTTGGCTGCCAAACTTTATGCAGTTAATAACATTTCAGTGATTTTTAAGCAGTCCGTAGATTTGTCTATAACACATTCACATCTTAGTAAAATAGGCTTAAAAATTTATTTAATAACCACATTGCACTTTTGTACCAAAATTGTGTATTTTTACATACGCTTGCAATTTGTGGCCAGTTTGGAGTGGATAACACTGCATTCCTGACAGGCTGCCACTTGTATAAAATGTTTTAGTATTGATGCTCAGGTCGTACTTTTAACCTTGTTCAATACTTTTTTTAACATTTCAGAAGCATTTCAAGTGAAAACGAGTGACTCCCCAATTTTAGAGTTACTAGA
>OW240923.1:93701674-93731802 GCA_933207985.1 Pelobates cultripes | reverse complement strand
TTTAACAACAAAAATAAAGTGTACAGGTCCTGTGCTGGCTGAAAGGCACTACTGCCTGGGCGGTGACCTGGGATCACGACTGCCTCCCAGCACTTGAACAAGCTGCCCAAGGACACCAAGGAAGGCCTGGTTGAAGGTAGCCACCTGATCCATCTGCTGCCGGGTGATTTCTGCCTCCTGGCGCATAGCTTCCTGGGCATCCTGAGGCAGTGCCTGAAACCGCCGCTCAGAAAGGTTCTCCATCCTTTCCTGCTGCATTTCCTCTGCTGCCTGCATATCCTCCATGACTGTGCGCAAATCCAGCTGCAACCGTCTCCTTTCACCTGGAATAAACAAAAGATCAGAATAGTGTTTTTTTAGCAATTGGTACAAAAAATAGGTGGATATATATTATCTAATATAATGTAAATAAAGAACAGATAACAACAGTATAAGCACAAATTAAAATAAACTCAATAAACACAATATACATACAAGCTAAGCTCAAAACCCAATGAAATTTAAATAGCAGTATATACAGACAATGTACAATTATGATTATGGATTGAATTATGCAAACTACACAGAAACATTTTGAGTGAGTTCACAGTTTGCTGTGAATTAAAAGTTAGGAAAATGCACAATTACAACTTTCACTCTGAACATCATGTCTTACCAGTGTGCCGGGTGCATTGGGCATACTCTGTGGTTGGGTCGGTGCTGAATGACATTGATGGACCATCGTCATAAACATAAGAAAAGGTTGAGGTATCATTGGAGAGTCCATCAACTGTATCTGAAAATGCACAGATCACTAGTTCAGTCCACTGTACAAATAAAATGTTTTTTGTGTGCAAATAGTTAATGGTTTTGTGCAGTGAATTTATAAATGGTTAGCAGAGCGAAAGCCAATGCCAAGTAGGAAAAAAAAAACACTTATCAACGGGTTCTATCATGGATTCGAGAAGTGCAGATGCAGAGTCCAGACCTCCCTCCCTGCCTTGGTTTGCCGGCCTATGACTGTAAATGTCATCCATGGCGTCGTACCACTTCCAAGTACTTCGACCGTTTCCACTACGGCTGTTGGCATCCTTAATTTTTTTATATTGGCCTCTAGGCTTTGCCCCACACTGACCCGACGTCCGTTCAAATCCCTCGGCTGCCAACCGCTGATAAATATCTTTATACACCTTTTCATTTCTCACTGATCCATCAAGCTCACTCTGAATAATGCTATCGCTAATTATAGTTATGAAAGTGGATAGTTCCTGAGCCGACCAGACCTTGCTGTTGTTTGCAGGCATCCTTCTCCTATTATCTGGACTGAACGGCAACGTGGTGTTTGTTTTGCTCTTGCATTTGACGTGAGCAGTGACATTTTTCTGTCTGCCAATCAGTGGAATGTATCGTGTGACGCCAGTAGCTCCGTCCTAACCGTACCGTACCATTTCCTACGGCCCTACATCTGAAGCAGGACCCTGAATAGTGTGGTACGGTTCGGTTGTATGGGCCACTTTCATAATGGAAACACTCAAAATAGCGTACCGTACCGAACCGACCCGAACCGATCCGCTCAGTGGAAACGAGGCATTATTGATGCCAGGGCCAGAGTGACATCATATTCTGAATAGGGTGTGTAGGAATCTCAAGTGATGTGTTAAAGGTTACAATGATACATCATTGCTAGGAAAACTATGTTCAAATTAATCACATTACTCTGTTCACCATCAATTAAAGGAAATGAATAGAGCAATGTAGTCACTGGCATTATTGCAGGAGGCACAGTGCCCCTTGTCTGTAAATTTACTTTTTTATAGATACAATTATTTATCTAAAAACAGAATAGAAGGTCATTTGGGAGGAGGTCAATGAGAAAGGTGTGAACGATCATGGACAAGACATAAGTAGAGCAGCTAAAAGTGGAGAGATGAATAGGAGAGTAATGGAGATTAACCAAGTGGGATTTTAAAGTGGTAATATGGGCACACGCAAGTCATATGGAGAGCAAGCTGCAGTAATCGAGACTAGAGATAGGATAAGTGAGGAGTGATAAAGAGGCCAGAGTGAAATATTATCCCAAAGTAGAGCCTGGATTGATGGTGGAGAGATGTCCAAAGGGAGAATCTCAGGAGAGATTTTATGTATGAAGACGGAAAGGCAAGAAGAAATAATCAATTTTATTAATTAAGTTTATTAACACTGCTACATAAAAGTATAGTTTGTTTTATCATATATTATTAGCACCCTGATAATTCTGACTGTCTAGCCCAGGCTTACCCAAACTCTGGCCCTCCAGATGTTGCTGAACTACAACTCCCATGACTCTCGGCCTTTTTCATTCATAGAGTCATGGGAGTTGTAGTTCAGCAACATCTGGAGTGCCGGAGTTTGGGGAAACCTGGTCTTTAACCCTTCTCCTGCAACAAACGGTGAATGACTGCTTGGGGTTTTTGTGATACATTCATACACACTGCATTACTGTGAGTTTTGTTGCTGTGGTACACTTATACATACAGTACTGCACATTAAGGTTTAATTGCTTTGGAGCACTGTGATATACTCACATACACTGTAGATACTATGAGTTTCAATGCTATGGAGCTCTGTGATACACCTGTACACACTGCACATTACTGTGAGTTTTATTTCTGGGGAGCTATGTGATCAACTCATACACACTGCACATTACCATGAGTTTTATTGCTGTAGAGCTCTCCTATATATTACACATTACTGTCAGATGCATTACTGTGGGGCTCTGTGATACACTTGTACACACTGCACATTACTGTGAGTTGTAGTGATATGCATGCCTCCCAACCAGGGCTGGACTGGGGATACGAAGTAGCCCTGGAAAAAAAATCTATGCCAGCCCCATAAGTCATTGTGCTATGTAGGGTGTTTTTATATATATATATATATATATATATATATATATATATATATATATATATAGGCAATTGAAATCAGGGCCGGATTAACATAGGGGCTGATGGAGCTGCAGCTCCAGGCCCAGGTCCATGGAATAGGCCCATTGATGACATTTTTTTTTTTCACACACTACTCTTAGGGATTCCACCTGGCTTTTATTTTATTGGCACAGCCAGTATTTGAGGCTGCCTGGATGGTGCCAATATTGCAGTGATACTGGCAATACAAATGCTGATATTTTTAACAGTATAAACAAGAGATTACTATGCAATACCAGCACTGGCCAGAGAGTCCAGACAGCAACTCCCACCCTGCAGAGACAGCCTACAGCTCAGGGAAGTGAGGGATGGGGGGAAAGGCTGCAAGGAGACATACACTGAGACACTAAGGGGCACTGGGAGACATTATGGCGGACACTGAGACACTAAGGGGCACTGGGAGGCATTATGGCAGACACTAAGACACTAAGGGGCACTGGGAGACATTATGGCAGACACTGAGACACTAAGGGACACTGGGAGACATTATGGCAGACACTGAGACACTAAGGGGCATTGGGAGACATTATGGCAGACACTAAGGGACACTGGGAGACATTATGGCAGACACTGAGACACTAAGGGACATTGGGAGACATTATGGCAGACACAGAGACACTAAGGGGCACTGGAAGACATTATGTCAGACACCGAGACACTAAGGGGCACTGGGAGACATTATGGCAGACACTGAGACACTAAGGGACATTGGGAGACATTATGGCAGACACTGAGACACTAAGGGGCACTGGGAGACATTATGGCAGACACTGAGACACTAAGGGGCACTGGGAGACATTATGGCAGACACTGAGACACTAAGTGACATTGGGAGACATGGCAGACACTGAGACACTAAGGGACACTGAGACATTATGGCAGACACTGGGACACTAAGGGACACTGTGAAACATTATGGCAGACACTAAGACACTAAGGGACACTGTGAGACATTATGGCAGACACTGAGACACTAAGGGGCACTGTGAGACATTATGGCAGACACTGAGACACTAAGGGGCACTGGGAGACATTATGGCAGACACTGAGACACTAAGGGACATTGGGAGACATTATGGCAGACACTGGGACACTAAGGGACATTGGGAGACATTATGGCAGACACTGAGACACTAGGGGACATTGGGAGATATTATTGCACACAATAAGACACTAAGGGACACTGGGAGACATTATGGCAGACACTGAGACACTAAGGGGCACTGGGAGACATTATGGCAGACACTGAGACACTAAGGGGCACTGGGAGACATTATGGCAGACACTGAGACACTAATGGACATTGGGAGACATTATGGCAGACACTAAGGCACACTGAGAGACATTATGGCAGACACTGAGACACTAAGGGACATTGGAAGACATTATGGCAGACACTGAGACACTAAGGGGCACTGGGAGACATTATGGCAGACACTGAGACACTATAAGCACTGGGAGACATTATGGCAGACACTGAGACACTAAGGGACATTGGGAGACATTATGGCAGACATTGAGACACTAAGGGACACTGGGAGACAATATAGCAGACACTGAGACACTAAGGGACACTGGGAGACATTATAGCAGACACTGAGACACTAAGGGGCACTGGGAGACATTATGGCAGACACTGAGACACTAAGTGACATTGGGAGACATGGCAGACACTGAGACACTAAGGGACACTGAGACATTATGGCAGACACTGGGACACTAAGGGACACTGTGAAACATTATGGCAGACACTAAGACACTAAGGGACACTGTGAGACATTATGGCAGACACTGAGACACTAAGGGGCACTGTGAGACATTATGGCAGACACTGAGACACTAAGGGGCACTGGGAGACATTATGGCAGACACTGAGACACTAAGGGACATTGGGAGACATTATGGCAGACACTGAGACACTAAGGGGCACTGGGAGACATTATGACAGACGCTGAGACACTAAGGGACATTGGGAGACATTATAGCAGACACTGAGACACTAAGGGGCACTGGGAGACATTATAGCAGACACTGAGACACTAAGGGGCACTGGGAGACATTATGGCAGACACTGAGACACTAAGGGGCACTGGGAGACATTATGGCAGACACCGAGACACTAAGGGACACTGAGAGACATTATGGCAGACACTGAGACACTAAGGGGCACTGGGAGGCATTATGGCAGACACTGAGACACTAAGGGACACTGGAAGACATTATGGCAGACACTGAGACACTAAGTGGCATTGGGAGACATTATGGCAGACACTGAGACACTAAGGGGCACTGGGAGACATTATGGTAGACACTGTGAGACATTATGGCAGACACTGAGACACTAAGGGACATTGGGAGATATTATGACACAGACACATAGGGACACAGTGTCCCCATGTCTCCCAGCCAGTGTCCCTGGTGTCTCAGTGCCCCCTAGTCTCCCAGTGACCCCTAGTCTCCCAGTGCCCCCAGTCTGCCAGTGTCTCACTCTCCCCATGTCTCCTAGTGCCTCCATGTCTCTCATTGCCTCAAGTGTCACAATGTCCCCATGTCTCCAAGCTAGTGTCTGTGGCCCTGGTGTCTCAGTGTCCCCATGTCTCCCAGTGCCCCTATGCCAGTGTCTCTAGTGTTTGTGTCCCCATGTCTTCAAGTGTCCCCTATTTTCCCATTGTCCCCATGTGTCCCAGCCAGAGTACTCTAGTCTCCCAGTGTCACTGGTGTCTCCGTGTCCCTAGGTCTCCCTGTGTCCCCAGGTCTCCCCGTCTTCCTAGTGTCCTAGTGACATGGGGACCCTGGAATACATAGGGACACAGGGAGACATGGGGCATTGAGACACTGTGATACATAGGATCACTGGGAGACCTGGGGACACGACACTAGGGGACACTGGGAGACATGGGACACTGAGACCTGGAGTAATCGACACATGGGGGCACTGAGTCATGAGGGCACTGGGAGACATGGGGGCACTGGGAGGAATCCATCTATACAGCAGAATCAAACTAAATTTTTAGTATGCCCTCAGTTGGCCAACTGCATGATTGGCAGGCAGCCTGACATGCATTCGTGCCAGGCTGGCCTTCTAATTCTTTGGGCAGACATGTCCTCTTTTTGGGCATGTTTGCCCCTTTTGGCAGGTAACGTGATTTGTGTCAGTGGCACACCCTTTTACCGTGCCCATTGACTTCCTGCCTGACTGGACACTGCTGTTAGGGGTTATGGATTTACTTGAAAGATGAAAACATAAATTAGAGAGCAATTAGCCTAGGGTATGTGTTTTCTTATAGATGCTGTTTTTTTTCTCTCCAGCACCATCTCCATCAGATACATGACGCTTGGGAGTGTTTTACTGTTTTTGGTCAATATGATTCTGTAATTAGGCCCGTCATAATTGTCAGCACCAGGCCCACTGGGCTCTTAATCTGGCCCTGATTGAAATAGTTGGCTGCACTCTCGGATTTCCTTAAAACGTAACTTTTATTGAAATATTTAAGAGAAGATCAACGTTTCAGTCCCTCTCAGGATCATGATGAAAGTCCACAAGAGGGACGGAAACATTGATCTTCTCTTAAATATTTCAATAAAAGTTATGTTTTAAGGAAATCTGAGAGTGCAGCCAACTATTTAAATTGCCTGGATACTGGAGCCCGGATGATGCACTCGGTCACACAACTTTGAAGCCTGAGTGCAAGGTACAACAGCAAATAAATATATATATATATATATATATATATATATATATATATAATTGATACATTTCTTCTTTAAGGGTAATTAAATTATACAGTAAAGCATACTCACACACAGACAAAGACAATCTTACTGATGCACACAAATAGGCTCATTGGCAGAAATCTCAATGACAAACACAGACAAGGTTACTGGCACACACAAATTTAGTACAGACAAAATCTGATACACACACAAGCTTACTACAGACAGGCTCACTGTCACACACACGCTCACTACAGACAAGCTCACTGATGCGCACACACTCTCACTACAGACAAGCCCATTGACACACACATGCTCCCTACAGAAGAGCTCACTAACACACAGATTCACTACAGACAAGCTGACTGACACACACATGCTCACTACAGACAAGCTGACTGACACACATATGGTCACTACAGACAAGCTCACGATCACACTCATGCTTACTACAGACAAGCTCACTGTACACAAATGCTCACCACGGACAGGCTCCGACACACCCATGCTCCTTACAGACAAGCTCACTAACAGGTACACACACATATGATCCCCTACAAACAAGCTCACTGATAACAAGCTCACTCACTAGCAGGCGCACACAGACAGAGGCTCCCTCACTAGCAGATGCGCGCACACACACACACACACAGAAGCTTGCTTGCTCACTCACTAGCAGATGCACACAAACACAAAGACATCCATACACACAGATGCAGACAGTCACTGACACCGAGGTAAACATCCACACATACACAGGCAGGCAATCACACACACACAGTTACACACAGGCAGACAGGCAGACAGTCACACACACAGGCAGTCACACACACGCAGACAGTCACACACACACACACACACACACACACAGACAGTTACACCGACAGTCACACACACACACAGGCAGACACACAGGCAGACAGTCACACACACAGGCAGACAGTCACACACACACACACACACAGGCAGACAGTCACATATACACACACACACACACAGTCACACACAGGCAGTCACACACACACAGTGTCACAAACAGTCACACACACAGGCAGACAGACACACAGGCAGTCACACAAAGTACACACTGACCTCCGTCTTACCTCCACATCCCTTGGAGCTCCTGGAGGCTGGTTGTTGGGGAAGCAGGGACTCCTTCCTGCTTCCCATGCTGCATTAGCTAAGCCCCGCCCCCTTGCGCACTAAGCTCCGACCCGGCCCCAATATTATTATTTTTTTTAATGATCCCAGCCGGCCATGTGTGAGCTGTGCCGGCTGCCCGGCTCCCCCTGCTCCCATGGGGTCCTGTGCGGCCGCACACCTTGCACATGGCCGGCCGGGATCACAGGAGCATGATCAGTTCTGAATAGGGCTGTCAGCCCAGCCCCAGGTGCCGCAGCCCACCGGGAAATTTCCCGGTATCCCGGTGGGCCAGTCCGGCCCTGCTCCCAACTTCCTGATTTCAGCGGGACAGTCCTGATTTCAGAATCCTGCCATCCTGCTTTGGTTCACTGGTGTCCTGCCTGTTGTCCCCTGCCTGGTGTACAGTGGGCACTAGTGCCATGCAGAGAGGAATGCCTGCCTGGCAATACCCTCTTGGAAGGCCCCTGTCCCGATTCCAGCTGATGCAAAGTTGTGGACTATGAATATGGAGCACTGTAATATACTTTTAATATAAATACTTTTTAGGTCTAAAAATTTTAAATTCACTTTGAACTTCTGACAATTCCCACTTTAGTGAATCACCCGTCTAGTTTACAGTTTACCACAATTCACTTTTTAGTGACTAATGCACAATGTATCTCTTTCATGTGGACTCATGTCATATTATTTAACACCCACCACACTCTTTATAGTAAATATTCTGTATACATTCTGTATCAGGAAGTAGGAGTTGTTTTTCAACTCTGACACATTTAAAGCTGAAAATGACAGTATTTCTTATTTTCTTGCCGAGCTCTGTAGGGTGTAGTTATGTGTGATTGAAGTTAAAGGCCACAGTGAAACCCATTGTATCTGTGGGATCTGGGCACCCGAACCCACCATGGGGCAAACAACAGAACCGAGGAGGCATAATGTCTGTCTGTCTGTGTTTGGCTGTCTAATCTGCATTTTCTTCTTCCAGAGTTTAGGTAAGCAGGGGAAGTTATAATGGGGAGTTACTAATCTCAGAGGGCCTTGGTTTATAGAGTGCTCTGATTTTATTTCCATATTTATTAAATACGTATACTAATGGATGGGGGACGTGGACGGTCTATCTTGGTTTCCATTCATTTAAGGGTTCCGCTCATTAGGTGGGGTGCCACTGGCACTGTCCTACCCACAATGGAATGGGCAGTAGGATTTGACTGCTGCACAACCAAGAGCGGGCTGGTAGTAGTTGTCCCCAGGGCTCTCTAATTAGGCAAATTAGGTGGCCACCGGGTCTTGCGGCAGCCTAAGTTGCCTTAGGGAACACTGAGCCGTTGAGTCCAGTCTGTGAGTGGGGGCCCAGGGAAGACACTGATCTACAGCTCCACTGCAGACTACGTGATAGAGGTCACACAAACTCGGCAAATCAGGATGTTGCCATGGGTTACAGTAGGACTGTCAGAATATCCTATACTGGCCATGCATCATACAAAGCTGATCTTGTGCATGCGCAGTTGTAAGGATCCATTACTCCCATCCTGGTTGGGCGCAGGCACTTCACACAAGTAAGCCAACCTACAGCTGATTCGGCTTTACTTCCGGTGCGGCCAGGCAGGGCCGCCATCAGGGGGTGACAACCATGATGGTTGTCACGGGCCCGGCGGCCCTTGGGGGTTCGGCCGTCCGGGCCCCAGATGTAGTGGCGGAACTGCAAGTGCACCGGCGCCCGCACGCTGATGGGGCCCGGAGAGTGGCCCATCCGATGGGCCCTATATCTTCAGGGGCCCGGTCAGCGCTGTGGCCATGTAATAGCTCACTCCACGTGGGAGGAGAGACAGCCCTCCAATGAAGGGAGAGCCGCGCCGACTTCCATCATCCCCATCCACCCACCAGCAAAGAAAAGGTAAAAAACAGGAGGGTGGCTGAAAAATAAACTGTGTGTGTGAATGTATGCATGTATGTCTGTATGTATGTATGTATGTATGTCTGTATGTATTCATGCATGTATGTATGTCTATGTATGTATGTATTTATGTATGTATGCATGTCTGTATGTACATGTATATATGTCTGTATGTATGCATGTCTGTCAGTATGTCTGTCTGTCTGTATGCATGTCTGTCTGTATATATGTATGTCTGTATGCATGCATGTATGTCTATGTATGTCTGTATGTATGTATGTCTGCATGTATGTATGCCTGTATGTATATGTATGTATGTATGTCTGTTTGTTTGCATGTCTGTATGTATGTCTGTATGCATGTCTGTATGCATGTCTGTCTATATGTATGTCTGTCCGTATGTATGTCTATGTCTGTATGTATGTCTGTTTATCTGTATGTCTGTCTGTATGTATATGTCTGTCTATGTATGCATGTCTGTATGCATGTATGTATGTCTGTTTGTATGCATATATGTCTGTCTGTATGTCGGTATGCATGCCTGTCTATATGTATGTATGTCTGTATGCATGCATGTATGTCTGTCTGTATGTATGTCTATGTCTGCATGTATGTATGTCTGTCTGTATGTATGCATGTACGTATGCATTTCTGTCTGTATGCATGTATGTATGTCTGTCTGCATGCATGCATGTATGTCTGTCTGTCTGTCTGTATGCCTGTCTGTATGTATGTATGTCATTATGTGTGTATGAATGTCAGTGCATGTATGTTTGCATGTCATTATGAAGGTGTGTATGTATGGATGTCAGTGTCTGTATGAATGTATGTCATTATGAATGTATGTCTGTGTATGTATGTGTGTATAGATGTCATGTGTCTGTATGCCAGTATGAATGTATGTCTGTATATCATTATGAATGTGTCTGTGTCTGTATGTCCTTATGCATGTGTGTCTGTATGTATGTTAGTATGTGTCTGTCTGTCACTATGTACGCCTTAGTGTCTGTATATGTGTGTATGTCTCAGTATGTGTGTGTCAGTATGTATGCCTATATGCGTATCAGTATGTGTGTCTGTTAGTATGCTCCCAACTTCCTGCATTTTCTTCTTCCAGAGTTTAGGTAAGCAGGGGAAGTTATAATGGGGAGTTACTAATCTCAGAGGGCCTTGGTTTATAGAGTGCTCTGATTTTATTTCCATATTTATTAAATACGTATACGTAGTGGTGTACTAATGGATGGAGGGCAGGGGAGGACGGTCCATCTTGGCTTCCGTTCATTTAAGGGTTCCGCTCATTAGGTGGGGTGCCACTGGCACTGAGCTACCCACGATGGGATGGGCTGTAGGATTTGACTGCTGCACAATCAAGAGCGGGCTGGTAGTAGTTGAACCCAGGGCTCTCTAAATAGGCAAGTTAGGTGGCCACCTAAGGCCTTGCACTGACTGGGTCTTGTGGCAGCCTAAGTTGCCGTTGAGTCCAATCTGTGAGTGGGAGTCCAGGGAAGACACCGATCTACAGCTCCGCTGCAGACTATGTGATAGAGGTCACACAAGCTCGGCAAATCAGGATGTTGCCATGGGTTACAGTAGGACTGTCAGAATACCCTAGACTGGCCATGCATCATACAAAGCTGATCATGCGCATGCGCAGTTGTAAGGATCCATTACTCCCATCCTGCTTGGGTGCAGGCACTTCACACAAGTAAGCCAACCTACAGCTGATTCGGCTTTACTTCCGGTGCGGCCACGCAGGGCCGCCATCAGGGAGTGACAACCATGATGGTTGTCACGGGCCCAGCGGCCACTGGGGGCTCGGCCGCCCGGGCCCCAGATGTAGCGGCAGGACTGCAAGTGCACCGGCGCCCGCACGCTGATGGGGCCCTTCGGGTGGCCCACCCGATGGGCCCTATATCTTCAGGGGCCCGGTCAGCGCTGTGGCCGTGTAATAGCTCACTCCGCGTGGGAGGAGAGACAGCCCTCCAATGACGGGAGAGCCGCGCCGACTTCCATCATCCCCAGCCACCCACCTGCAAAGAAAAGGTAAAAAACAGGAGGGTGGCTGAAAAATAAACTGTGTGTGTGAATGTATGCATGTATGTATGTATGTATGTCTGTATGCATGCATGTATGTATGCATGTCTGTATGTACATGTATATATGTCTGTACGTATGCATGTCTGTCAGTATGTCTGTCTGTCTGTATGCATGTCTGTCTGTATGCATGCATGTATATCTATGTATATCTGTATGTATGTATGTCTGCATATATGTATGCCTGTATGTATATGTATGTATGTCTGTTTGTTTGCATGTCTGTATGTATGTCTGTATGCATGTCTGTCTATATGTATGTCTGTCCGTATGTATGTCTATATGTATGTCTGTCTGTATGTATGTCTGTATGTATATGTCTGTCTATGTATGCATGTCTGTATGCATGTATGTATGTATGTATGTCGGTATGCATGCCTGTCTATATGTACGTATGTCTGTATGCATGCATGTATGTCTGTCTGTATGTATGTCTATGTCTGTATGTCTGTCTGTATGTATGCATGTCTGTATGTATGCATGTCTGTCTGTATGCATGTATGGATGTCTGTCTGTCTGTATGCCTGTCTGTATGTCTGCATGTCATTATGCATGTGTGTATGTATGGATGTCAGTGTCTGTATGAATTTATGTATGCCTGTATGAATGTATGTATACCTGTATGAATGTATGTCTGTATGTCATTATGAATGTATGTCTGTGTATGTATGTGTGTATAGATGTCATGTGTCTGTATGCCAGTATGAATGTATGTATGTCTGTATGTCATTATGAATGTGTCTGTGTCTGTATGTCCTTATGCATGTGTGTCTGTATGTATGTTAGTATGTGTCTGTCTGTCACTATGTACACCTGTGTGTCTGTATATGTGTGTATGTCTCAGTATGTGTGTGTCAGTATGTATGCCTATATGCGTATCAGTATGTGTGTCTGTTAGTATGTATCAGTGTGTGTGTATCTGTGTCCTTTTGTATCAGTGAATGTTTTTGTGTCTGTGTGTGTATTCGTAGAGCTCAGTTATTTCTGGTGGCAGCCCTGCGGCCACTTCATCCTAAGTGATGGGGTAGGGAAATTTGATAGAAAATCGGGATTACGAATATACTGGCAGTATTGCCAGTATATTTTGCGGCTGCCAGCCAGCTGCCTCTGCAGGAAGGGAGGGGCAGGCAGTGCAGTGTAGTGCTAATGCACTGTGTATGTGCATATACATTCTGTCTGTCTGCCTCTCATGCTCCGCATGTATCTTGGGAAGTCAGAGGTAACAACGTAACCCGCAAACTCTGACTTCACCAAACACACGGAGAGTGCGAGAAGCAGAGACATAGGATATCTGTGCACATACACAGTGCACTGGCCTCACACTAGAGAATGCCATCTGTGTCCTGGGGTAAGTGCAGGGTATGATTTCTAAGTGCAGAGCATGTGCTGGGGATGTGTTCAGGCTGCCTGAGCAAGCAAATTGCTGGGGACAGAGAGATGGCACAGATACGCTTGGGGCAGATAGATGGCATAGAGCTGCTGGGGCAGAGCAATGGCACAGAGAGGCTGGGTGCAGAGAGATATCACAGAGAGACTGGTGACAGAGATGGCGCTGGCAGGTTTTTTGGGGGCACAGGGTGGCCCTGGCAGGCTTTTTGGAGGTGCATATGGCTCATTGGCATGACATATATATATTATGCATTTACTGTTCATTTGGATGATATACCTAAATTATGTATTTATTGATCGCTGGCATCGTCAGGATTTGATGGTACATGGCCCCGTCCATTGTCCCTTTGATGCGGTGCAGTTGTCCGGTCGCCTTAGCAGAAAAACACCCCAAATGATGGTGGGGTGATGTTCTTGGGGTCATAAACAGCATTCCTCCTCCTCCAAACACGGCAAGTTGAGTTAATGCCAATGAGCTCGATTTTGATCTTATCTGACCACAACACTTTCACCCAGTTCTCCTCTGAATCATTCAGATGTTCATCTGCAAACTTCAGACGGGCCTGTACATGTGCTTTCTTGAGCAGAGGGACCTTGCGGGCGCTGCAGGATTTCAGTCCTTCACGGCGTAGTGTGTTACCAATTGTTTTCTTGGTGACTATAGTCCCAGCTGCCTTGAGATCATTAACAAGATCCTCCTGTGTAGTTCTGGGCTGATTCCTCATTGTTCTCATGATCATTGAAACTCCACGAGGGGAGATCTTTCATAGAGCTCCAGATTGAGGGAGACTGACAGTTATTTTGTGTTACTTCCATTTGCGAATAAATCGCACTAACTGTTGTCACCTTCTCACCAAGCTGCTTGGCGATGGTCTTGTAGCCCATTCCAGCCTTGTGTATGTCTACAATCTTGTCCCCGACATCCTTGGACAGCTCTTTGGTCTTGGCCATGGTGGAAAGTTTGGAATCTGATTGATTGATTGCTTCTGTGGATAGGTGTCTTTTATACAGGTAACAAGCTGAGATTAGGTGCACTTAAAGGAACACTATAGCATTAGGAATACAAATATGTATTCCTGATGCTATAGAGCCCTAACATAATAAAAGAAAGGTCCAGGCACTCCAAGGTACAAAGCAGGCAATTTTATTGAACCCACTCCATCACAACTACACGGTCTTTGTCAAGCTACTAAGTGCATGTATACATTCATTTTTATAGCAATACAAGTGATCAACAATTAACAAGGTTACATTAATCAATTAGTTAAATTACAACCATAAATTCAATTACATCCATATATAACCCCCAGTATAGTCACATTGATAGTGAAGGCTGACAGCTGTGCCACGAGTCAGAGTACAAGTTAACTCGATTGAATACTATTTCTTACAGGGACAGATACATAATACATACTATTTAAAGGGACAGAGTGCAGTTCCACACCCTACCATAGCTATAGAGCCCTAGTCACCTAAATGGTGGCTAGGGTTCTGTTCCACGGCGAATAAATGGTTAATTAACCATTTATTTGCTTACCTTAATCCAGCACTTGGCTCCCTCGGCACTGGTGACCTCTCCTCCTCCATCGACTTCAGCTCCCGAGCACATTCAAACCGGCACATGGGAAAGCATTACTCAATGCTTTCCTATAGGATTTTTTTTGACACTGGAGGTCCGTGAGGATGTCCAGCATCAAATAAGTGTGATTAACTCAGTGTAAATCGCAGAAGCGCGTCGAATGGCTGTTGCGGAGACAGCTACTAGATGCTGGATTAACCCTGCAGTGTAAACATAGCAGTTTCTCTGGATTTTTTTTTTTTTATTCTGTCTCTCACTGTTAAAATACACCTACCATTAAAACTATAGCTTGTTCATTTCTTTGTCAGTGGACAAATGTTCAACATCAAATACTTTTTTCCATCATTGTATACCAAGTTTATGCACTTAATGGTAATTGGCATGATATACCAAGTTTATTTATTTAATGGTAATTTGCATGATATATGTAAAGGCTTGCCTGGAGTTGTGGGAGGGGCGTGGTGATCCTATTTAAACTCAACCCCCTTTTTCTGCATCACCATGGAGTTTTGACGTCGGCAGACATCACTTCTGGTTTCGGACTTCCGGGTTACGATCACTTCCGGTTCGCGGTTTGTGCGTTCAGATCAGCTAACAGCTGCAGTTTTTTCCCACACGCTCAGGGGCACTAAAATCGTGAGTCTTCCATACTCCGGTCTCTTCACCATCTGCCACACGCCGGATGGTCCATAGAGGTGGGGGGGCTGGTAGTAAAACGCACGGACACAGCAGCCAGAGACCACACAGGTCTCCATACTGCTGACAGGTTTCAGCTTACTTAGTACACTACTAAAATGAAGCTTACATGCTGCTGGGGAAGTTAAACTGTAAATACTGTATCACATACCACAGTACAATTACTGGGCTGCATAATGTATACTGTTATGACATACTACTTACTGCACACTACTGTATACTTAGCACATACTAACTAAACTGCTTACTAATGTATACTTTATGTCATACTACTTACTGCATACCACTGTATACTTTGCACATATTAACTAAACTGCATACTAATGTATACTTTGTCATACTACTTACTGCATACTACTGTATACTTTGTCATACTACTTACTGCATACTACTGTATACTTAGCATACTAAGGTATACTTTATGTCATACTACTTACTGCATACTACTGTATACTTAGCACATACTAACTGAGCTGCATAATGATGTATACTTATTTTCATGCTACTTGCAGGGCCGGACTGGGGATACGAAGCAGCCCTGGAAAAAAATCTATGCCAGCCCCATAATTCATTGTGCTATGTAGAATATATATATATATATATATATATATATATATATATATATACACACAATTGAAATAGTTGGCTGCACTCTCGGATTTCCTTAAAATGTAACTTTTATTGAAATATTTAAGAGAAGATCACTGTTTCAGTCCCTCTTGTGGACCTTCGTCATGATCCTGATGCAAGTCCACAAGAGGGACTGAAACGTTGATCTTCTCTTAAATATTTCAATAAAAGTTACATTTTAGGGGAATCCAAGCGTGCAGCCAACTATTTCAATTGCCTATATATATATATATATATACTGGATACTGGAGCCCTGGTGATGCAACAGTATATATATATATATATATATATATATAAATATAATTTATTTATTTTTTATTAATACATTCCTTCTTATTCAAAATATTAGTTCTTTTAGGGTAATTCAATTATATAGTAACGCATACTCACACACAGACAATCTTACTGATGCACACAAATAGGCTCATTGACAGACAATCTCAATGACACACACAGACAAGGTTACTGGCACACACACAAATTTAGTACAGACAAGCTCTGATACACACAAGCTTACTACAGACAAGCTGTCACACACACGCTCACTACAGACACGCTCACTGATGCGCACACACTCTCCCTACAGACAAGCCCATTGACACACACATGCTCCCTACAGAAGAGCTCATTAACACACAGATTCACTACAGACATGCTCACTGACACACACATATGGTCACTACAGACAAGCTCACGATCACACTCATGCTTACTACAGACAAGCTCACTGTACACACATACTCACCACAGACAGGCTCTGACTCACCCATGCTCCTTACAGACAAGCTCATTAACACATACACACATATTATCCCTACAGACAAGCTCACTCACTAGCAGGCACACACACAAACTCACTAGCAGGTACAGACACACAGAGGCTCCCTCACTAGCAGATGTGCATGCACACACACACACACAGAGGCAGACAGTCACTGACAACGAGGAAAACATCCACACATACAAAGACAGGCAGACAGCCACACACACACACACAGGCAGACTGTCAAACACACAGGCAGACTGTCAAACACACAGGCAGACAGTCACACATACACAGGCAGACAGTCACACACACACAGGCAGTCAGACACACACACAGGCAGTCAGACGCAGACAGTCACTCACACGCAGGCAGTCACTCACACACACAGGCAGACAGACACACACAGTCACACGCACACAGTCACACACACACAGTCATACACAGGCAGTCACACACACAAACAGACACACAGTCACACACACACACAGTCACAGGAAGTCACATGCACAGTCACACAGTCACAGACAGTCACACACAGACACACTGGCCTCCCCTCCCCCTAATACACTGCTGACCCCCCTCCCGCTAATATACTGCTGTCACCCCCCTCCCCTAATATACTGCTGACCCCCTCCCCTCCCCTCCCCAATACATTACTGACCCCCCTCCCCCAATACATTACTGCCCCCTCCCCTCTCCTCCCCCAATACATTACTGACCCTCCCCCAAGCCCCTTTATTCTTACCTCTCCAACAGCTCAATGTTGCAGAAGGGAAGAGAGGCCGCGATCCAACAGACAGAGCCTCTCAAGCCACTTGGCAACTAGCAGGGCCTCTCCTGTCACCACACCTAGGAAATTGTTTTGCCATCTGGCATTAGCTAGCCAGCCAGTAACCAAAAGATGGTACAATGGTTGATGGTTTGATTATTTTCTTTTAGTATGTCACATCTACCGGATGACACAGTCAATTTGTCTCTACCCAGTTCTCCGTCCTGATCCTTGTCACCTGCTCGTAAAGGCGACGTTAGGAGTCCAACTTCAATAAGGTCATGGACCATCCCTCCCATTACTGCAGAACTCTGGAGACGCAGCATTCCTTTTCCGGCCATGGCCAGGAAAGCTGAGCTCTACAAATTTATGCGGTCTCATACTGATAACTCGGGGGCGGGAGAGGGCACAAGTGGTACGGGCAACTTGGACCTACAAGCCATGGTCGCTTCACTAGTAGCAACCATGAGCAAGGGCAACGATAGACTGGATAGGATCGAGGCTCGGAGCCCTCCTGTCAGGTCTTCCAGGCCCTCGACTGCCTTACTCCCATGCTCCACTATTGCAATCGGGTAATTATGTGCATTCTGGTTCCTGAAACTCACATTATCAATCCTGTGCATTTGGTCCCAGATAAGATTAAGAAAGACATCTTGGAGGGAAAGGATGTCAATCTTGTGACATTACTTATTGCTTCTCACGATGTCATTTATAACCGCACTTATGCTTCTGGTGATATTTCGGTGGTGTTGAAAGCCAGGGACCCTAGATTGAATAAGAAACTGTCCATAACTGATTTTGTCTTGGCTTTTGGTATATATCGTGCTGTAATTTGTTCTGTTTATCTGCATAGACGAGAGGAACTCGACCTCTACATGCACAAGCTGGTGGACTTGGGAAGCAAATATGGTGGGTCATCCTTTTATGACTATCACCAATCCTTTTTTTGGCAAGAGCGTCTGCAATATTGGCTCAGCATAACGTCAAAACTGACTGGAGCCGCATGGATACTGAGCTATTTTGGAGACATTTTGCCGGTCTCAAGACACCAGCTTGTGCTGTTTGCGCTTCAACATCACATTCCTTGGACTATTGTCCCACTATGCCAGAGTCCACACCTGGGACTTTCTGGGAACCACCGACCAGGTTGGACAGATCTGGCAAGGACAAACTTGGTCGCCCTATTGTTTACCTGGGAAAGTCTCAGGTTTGTAATAACTTCAACGTAGGTACCTGTGGTTATAGTACCTGCAGGTTGTTACATGTGTGTTCACATTGTTTTAGGGCACACGCCAAGTCTATGTGTCCCAATAAAAGTCATACTAAACCATACTTGACATCCGTAAAGATTGGTTCTTTTGCGCACGCATTAGCCTCCCACCCATCCAAACACCTAGTGGACTTTTGATAGATGGTTTCACGGAGGGATTCCATACAGGGTTGGTTCATACCCCCGCTGGCATTTATGAATGCAACAATTTACAGTCAGCATTTGCAAACGTGGAAATGATCGACGCTCTATTACACAAGAATTGGAGGATGGGTTCTTATTGGGACCTTTTTGCGAGCCCCCATTTTCCAATTGTCGAACCAAACCCATAGGATTAGTCACTGGGAAATCCTCAGGGAAACACAGACTTATTTGAGACTTATCTGCACCTCACTCCTTGGCTATACCAAGCCTTAGTTCTTTAATTCCATCCGAGGAATTTTCACTCCAGTACGCCACTATAGACAACGCTATACACACCATCATCACAGCTGGCATAGGGGCTTGGCTCAGTAAAACTGACATCGTCATGCATTTAAATTATCACCCATTCGCCGGTCACTATGGCATCTGCATGGTTTAGAATGGAAAGGTGTCTATTAATTTTTACAAGACTCACGTTCGGGTCAAAAAGCAGCCCAGAAAAATATTTTACATCTTTTCCGATACCTTAAGTTGGCTGCTGTTAGACAATTGCAGATGCCAGGCATTATACATATATAGACGACTTTCTGTTCGTGGAGAATAATTCCTCTTCCCCCAATGATCTGACAAAGGCCATATCATTTTTTCATTCTTTGGGGGTGCCAGTGTCCCCCAAGAAAACAGAAGGCCTGACACATTTAGTAAATTTCCTAGGTATCCTGCTTGATTCAGTAAACATGGAAGCGAGCCTACCTCCAGGTAAATTGACAGCATACTACAATCCATTAGAAATATTTGGTCAATAGGACATGCAATAGGAAGGAATTGCAATCTTGTTGGGATCGTTGAATTTTGCTATACGAATCATCCCGCAAGGCAGGGCCTTTATTTCTAGACTCCTTTGCCTCCTCTCTCTCATACCAAATGACGTTACTCGTATCAGCTTGGAGACACAGGCTACAGCTGATTTGCTAATGTGGGAAAATTCTTGTTGCAGTGGAATGGCAGAAGCATGTTCTTGCCTCCATTTTCTGTCCACTCTCCGGTTATTTGGACAAATGCGGCAGCATCAACAGGTTTTGGAAATGAGTGACTTTGGGATGCTTGGCCAGAGGCAGTCCAGCACATTGTAGGCTTCTCACTCACCTCGGCCTTATTTGAAATATACCCCATTGTTGCGAAAGCTGTGGTATGGGGTCAGTCTTGGGCAGGTAGCTCGGTACGCTGTTTTTCTGACAACCAAGCTACCTGCCACATCATAAACAAAGGCCGTTCGGAGTCTCCAACGATCATGAGATTCATGAGAAGACTGACCTGGCTTGCTGCCTGCGATCACTTTTATTTGGTGTGTTCTCATGTCTCAGGGGTCTTTAATACTGCAGCTGACAAGTTGTCTTGCTTTGAATTCCATGCATTCAGAGAGACGTTAGTCTTGGCCTCCCCCACACCCACTGCAGCACCACGTTTTCAGGAGCTGGTGATGGACACACACTTATCTGAACAAACTTTCTCTCACCTGCCTCTCATCGCAGTTCATCCTGCTATAAGAGGCCACATGCTGCTAGACAATTTGCATTGGCATTAATTGTAGTTGCGTTCTGATTCTGGCAAGACTACATATCCTGGCTCCTTCTGTAAATACCTGTTATCCTGGAATTCTTTAATTCAACCTGATTTATTCCTTTCAACCTGCTACTTTCCAAACCTGCTTATTATCCATACGTTTGGAGAAAATCTACTTGGAGAAAACCTGTTTACTACACATACACTTGGAGGGAACCTAATCTGTGATCGCTACCTGTAGTATACATTACTGGACTTGGATTTAATATTGAATGGTTACTGAATTTATGGAAAACTACTTAATCAACGTGGAGATATAAACATCCTTGATAATTACAATTATCCTAAAGGACTCTAATTCATCTTTACAAAATCCTGCTATACAGCCTGCAAACCAAAAGAGGCTTATCGAGGGGACGGGGCCGGGCCGCCAAGCGGAGCGGCTGCAACCTAAGCCAGCTCCAGCTAAACACAGCTCAAAAACCCATTTAAATACCCTAAGAATACTCCAGAAATCAGGACCAAACCGAAAACCGAGGGTAGGCATGCCCAGGAGAGAAGTACAGATGATCCTGACCCGCTAACAGCATACAACGAGCATGATGTCTCCACGAGGCACCGATACACGTGGCCCAAAATCAGCACAGACAGCATGGGAGACGGGGCACCCCCCCCCCCTCTTGTCTGGCCGATGGTGGTGATCCAGGCCTGAAAAGTCCAAGCTTCGGAGGCTGGGGTGGCGGCCCACCCGGCATGGGGCCCGGCATGGGGCCCGACTACACCAAGAAGGCCGACAGATGACCCACTCCTGCGCGGCAACATGGTGCACCAAGAATGCAGGTGACGGGGACCCACGCTGAGGCACCTCGGCCCCTGGGAAGGCAGACCCCTCGACTGGACACCTCCGAGTGGCGGACCAGTTGACACGGAGCCAGCCCAGATCTCCGGATTGAGGGGCGGTCCTGGAGAATATGTCCCCAATTCTGCGAGCCCTGTGGCGCTGAGATGCGTAGACACCTGGCAGACCGGTGGCCAGGAAGAAGCGCCGGCATCAAGTGTGAGACCGGAGGCGGGTGAGGCACGATTGGGCTGGAGCTCCGGATGGGCTCTGCTGGGTATGAGGAGGCGCCCTGCGGACTTACCGGGGGGAGACCTCGGGACTGCCAACATCTCCAAGTGCCCGCAGCGGAGCCTCGTGTGGACAAGGGGAACTGCCTTGGTGGGGAAGGGGGGAGGTCTGCTGCATCACCCACTACCAAAACTGGCCCGTGGCTTATTTCGCCGCTGAAATCAACATTGGTGGGAGCGGAGAAAGTTATTGCTCCCGTCTGCCCAGCTACCCAGTGTTTTTTTGAAGATATAAAGGCTCCAGCATGTCTATTGCCGGTTTTACTTTACAAGTCGTCAGACTTCCTTTTTTTTTTTTTCACGTTATTTTAACTTCATCCATTTTATTACTTACAATATTGTTTTTCTAAATATAGCCCGTCCTCCTCTCTTACAGCGATGATAGCAGAGATTAAATAAAAAATTTGGATCGAACCACTCTGGTGAGACGCCTTAAGAAAATGTTTTATTTAAAAGGTAATAAGGCCTCAACTCTTCTGGCATCCAAACTCCGGCATGTGAATGCCCAATCAAAGATAGCAGATTTAATAGATGACCAGGGACAAAAAATATTCCATCCAACTAAAATTAGCGATCAATTTGCAAAGTATTATAGTGAACTTTATCATTTGGAATCTGATTCAAATCTCACTCAGCCGTCTGAGGCAACAATTAATAATTTTTTAGATAGGGTATCGTTACCTCGGCTATCTTCTGACAATTTAAAAAAATTAGAGCGTGATATATCTGATGCGGAGATAGCTGATTTGCATGACCCGAACAGGAAGGGCATAATATCTACTTGTTATCTATTACACAATGCCAGACCAACAGTTAAATTGAAGCACATGCTGTCTTGGGAGACAGAGTTGGGTACCCAATATGAGTTGGAGGAGTGGTTTAGTTTTTTTCAGCGTTGAAGGGAATTTGTTTTTGCTCTATCCACCATGAAAA
Organism: Pelobates cultripes; assembly: GCA_933207985.1. NCBI lineage: Eukaryota > Metazoa > Chordata > Amphibia > Anura > Pelobatidae > Pelobates > Pelobates cultripes. The sequence goes on along the minus strand of OW240923.1, from coordinate 93,709,145 downwards.
CCATTTTAACATTTTGTATAGATGTTACCTAGCTCCGTCCAGACTACATAATATGAACAACTTGTATTCCGACAGGTGCTGGAGAGATTGTGGAGGATTAGGAAATATGGAACACATTTGGTGGTACTGCCCAAGACTGTCTAAATATTGGAAAATGATACACAACCTAATTACCAAGGTGGACAGAAACATTGATAGTCAAACATCCGAATTCCCTGAGTCCGTCAACAGAATCAATAGAATAATAGTAGGCCACATACTGATAGCCGCCACTACTTGTTTACCTAGATACTGGAAAACTAAACACACACCTTCAACTAAAGAGGTACTAAAGCTGTCGCTAGAAAATAAAATGCACAAATTATCACACAGAAGCAACTAACATTTATTTGCACAACTAAAATATTACTGGGATCTATAGGAAACCGAAGTTGTAAAAACCTATAATTTGTAATGTCTTACCTTCTCATCATAAAATGTTATTTAGTTTATATGCCTTGTACATTGATGAATCTGTCACTGTCACAATGGATGGACCCCCCCTTTCCTACTTCCAAGTTTTTCCCTTCCTTTCCTCATGCTTATTATATTGTTATTGCAACTTGTTGTTATGTTAAGCATGTGCACTGCTGTTAGTTGCCCTCCAATCACGCTGCGGCAACCTGTAGTAATACTATGATACCACTATATACCCACAGACGCACAAACTAAGAATAAGACCTAGCTCCAACCTCAGCGGCACACATAAGCAGGTTGGGCACCTCGCTACCGCATACAGCCTACTATCACCCATATCGCAATAGCTAAGGGCACTATCAAAACGCCTAACTCTTTCTTATTATTTAGCTTAAAACACAGTGATGTGTGTGTTTGTGTAGTGGATGTAGTGTTTGTATGTACTATATGAAATGTGTTTAGTGGATGCAGTGTCTGTAGTGGATGTAGTGTCTGTGTATAGTAAATGCAGAGTGTTTCAATTTGTGGTGGATGTAGTGTGTGTACTATGAATACAGGATGTTTGTGTAGTGGATGCTGTGTGTACAGTTAATGCAGAGTGTATGTTAGTGTAGTGAATGCAGAGTGTGTGTCCGTGTAGTGAATCCAGAGTGTGTGCATAGTTTAGTGAATGCAGAGTGTGTGTTAGTATGTAGTGAATGCAGAGTGTGTCAGTGTAATGAATGTAGTGTGTAGAATGTAGTGTGTGTAGATGTGTAGTGAATGCAGTGTGTGTGTAGATGTGTAGTGAATGCAGTGTGTGTTAATGTGTAGTGAATGCAGAGAGTGTGTTAGTGTGTAGTGGATGCAGAGTGTGTGTTAGTGTAGTGAATGCAGAGTGTTAATGTGTAGTGAATGCAGAGAGTGTGTTAGTGTGTAGCGAATGCAGAATGTGTGTGTTGGTGTAGTGAATGCAGAGTGTGTTAATGTGTAGTGAATACAGAACATGTGTTAGTTTGGCGGATGCAGAGTGTGTGTTAGTGTAGTGAATGCAGAGTGTGTTAATGTGTAGCGAATGCAGAGTGTGTGTCAGTTTAGTGGATGCAGTGAGTGTGTTAGTGTGTTATGAGTCAAATTACACAGTCTGGGAAAATTCCAAAGAACTTTCCCACCTGTGTAAAATGGCAAAGAGCACTCTGATTGGCTTAAACCAACCAAAGTTCTTAGCCTAATCGCAGAGTGTTTTTAGCCTAATTGCAGGGCGGGGAAAGGCTTTATAAGCCTTCCCCGCCCTGTACAGCTCAGTCTGTGCGGAGCCCTCCATGGGTGAAGATGGTTTTTTCCTTTTTCGTCAGGTTTTTTATTTGTGCTCAGATTTTTTATTTTAAGTTTGACGGGTATTATGGTTTTTTATTTGGCCTTCTTTGGGCTGAAATATGAAGATTTTAGAAGAAAGAAGACATCAAATGGTAAGTTTTAGCACACACACACACACACACATCATCCAGCACACACACACACACATCATCCAGCACACACACAATCATCCAGCACACACACATCATCCAGCACACACACACACACATCATCCAGCACTCTCACACACATCATCCAGCACACGCACACACACACACACACATCATCCAGCACACATGGGGGCCGGGGGGAGGACAGTAGTCCCCCCCCCTCATTGTTATGTAGGGCCCCCACCCGCCACACAGGGGTGGGGGCCGGGGGGCGGACAGTAGGTCCCACCCACCCTAATTGTTATTTAGGGCCACCACCCACTGCGCAGGGGTGGGGGCCAGGGGGAGGACAGTAGGTTCCCCCCCCCCTTATTTTACTTTAGGGACCCTACCCGCCGTTCAGGGGTGGGGGCCAATAGGTTTTTATTTATTTTTACAGTGAGCATCCACTGGCTGCTCACTGTTTACTAGACATGTTTAATAAGAGCTCATGTGACTCAAGCTTATATAGAGGCTGGGTCACATGCTGCACTGGCCAATCACAGCTATGCCATTAGTTTCTAAGGGCACACGAGTCAAACGCTTGTTGATTGGCTGCCCTGCAGCTTTTCAAAACGCGCCATTAAATCGCCGAACACCGAACTCTAACCCGAACTGTTACTGAAATGTCCGGGTTCGGGGTCAAAAATCGTAATGTTCAGTACGAACCCGAACTTTACAGTTCGGGTTCGCTCAACCCTACCTGTAACCTATAAATTTTCATTTTTTTCTTTTTATTTCTTGTAACATTTATTTTATGTTATCCTGTTACATAGAATGTGGGGCATATCGCCTAAACCTTTTATTTCTGTACTCGCCTGCTACCTTGCCTATAACTTCCTTTTATCGTTCTCTTTCTTACTACTACCTATACCTTGCATGTCATAGGTTCTGCTTCTACCTACTTCCCGTTAATCCCGTCTAGGGCCTATTGCCGAAATCTACATTTCTTATTACACAAAATACTTACCTGTAATTACATTTATTGATTTTTTTCTCCCTTTTTATTATTTTCACTTTCTAATAGTCCTGCTACTCTTCTTGTTTTCAAGACAAATCATGGTTAAGATAAAAATAAAGACCCTGAAGTTAACCCTAGTTTCAGTCTGATATCTGACCTTATCAGAAGCATGACACTCTTGTGCGTTCCGGTTGCCACCTTTTTTTGGGGGAGGGAAAATGGCCATGCTAATTTGCATATTTAATTACATATGCGTGACATCACAGGACAAGACATACAGTATCTCACAAAAGTGAGTACACCCCTAACATTTTTGTAAATATTTTCTTATATCTTTTCATGTGACAACACTGAAGAAATTACACTCTGCTACAATGTAAAGTAGTAAGTGCACAGCCTGTATAACAGTGTAAAATTGCTGTCCTCAAAATAATTAAACACACAGCCATTAAAGGGACACTCCAGGCACCCAGACCACTTCTGCCCATAGGAGTGGTCTGGGTGCTGTGCCCCTATTGCACTTACATTGCAGCTCTAAGTCTGCCCCCAGTGACTGTCTACCAGTCAGCCACTAAGGGCACTACTGGGATCCAAGCGGACTTTTGGTCCGTTGTCTGACGCTAGATGTCTTCAGATTTTCCCCATAGGAAAGCATTGAATAATGCTTTCCTATAGGGATGTCTAATGTGCATGCGGCCATTACCACTAATAGGTCTCCCCTGTCGGCGGGGGAGGAGCCTGGGTGGAGCTGAGCCAGCGCCAAAAGACAATGCGCTGGATTCAGGTAAGTGAACAGTGGGAAGGGGCCAGAAGGGGAAGCTATAGTGCCAGGAAAACGAGTTTGTTTTCCTGGCACTATAGTTTCCTTTTTAATATCTATAACATTGTAAATAAAAGTGAGTACACCCCTAAGTGGAAATGTCCAAATTGGGCCCAAAGTGTTAATATTTTGTGTGGCCACCATTATTTTCCAGCAGTACCTTAACCCTCATGGCATGGAGTTCACCAGAGCTTCACAGGTTGCCACTGGAGTCCTCTTCCACTCCTCCATGATGACATCACGGATCTGGTAGGTATAAGAGACCTTGCGTTCCCCCACCTTCCGTTTGCTCAATAGGGTTTAGGTCTGGAAATCTGTTTGGATAGTCCATCACCTTTACCTTCAGCTTCTTTAGCAAGGCAGTGGTCTTCTTGGAGGTGTGTTTGGGGTCGTTATCATGTTGGATTACGGCCTTGCAGCCCAGTTCACATGTTTGTGGAGCTTTGATAAATGGCTTTCCAAACATTAGGCCCTTTGGTGCCCTGAGAGAAAGCTTTGGCAGCTAGTAGCAAAATCCAGGCCAGCGGTCCAAAGATGTCTAGCAATTTATCTTGAGCTAGGCAGAGACTGTGCTCAATGCCTTTCCTCGGGTCGCGCCTGGTGCGGGTCAGTTATATTGAGACCACTGTGTGAAATACCAGGGTCACTGCCACTTTGTCCAGCAAAGAAGGTCTGAGGCATTCCGCCCATAGACGTTTCCAAACCTCCTGATCCAGAGGTCTGCGGATCCAATAATGAATAAACTTAATTAATTGTGTAGGGATCCTTTATCCCAAGGTACTAAGTGGTTCAAATGCATATATGTTACTTAGAATTTAGCTATAGTTGGGACTTAATGTTATAAGCTACTTCGTAACATTTCATATAGTGTTTCCTTGTGTCACAAGGAATATGGAATATGGAATTGCAAACAGCAGTTTCATTGCATGAGAAATTTAACATCTGATAAGTTTGTAACCGGAAAAGAATGCATTTATAAAAATTCTCACCCAAACCCTCACCCAATCACCCACCCACAGTCACTCACTCACTCAGTCAGCCACCCACAGTCACTCACTTACACTCAGTCACCCACCCACTCACACTCACTCACCAACCCACACTCACAATCACTCACTCACTAACCCACACTCACTCACCAGCCCACACTCACTCGCCAGCCCACACTCACAATCACTCAGTCACACCCACTCACAATCACTCACCTGCCCACACTCACAATCACTCACTCACTAACCCACACTCACTCACCAGCCCACACTCACAATTACTCAGTCACCGCTACTCACAATCACTCACTTGCCAGCCCACACTCACAATAACTCACTAACCCACACTCAGTCACCTGCCCATACTCACTCACTCACACACCAGCCCACACTCACACGCTAACCCTCACTCACAGTCTCACACACTCAGTGTCTCTCTCTCTCACACACTCTCACTCAGTCTCTCTCACTCAGTCTCTCTCACTCAGTCTCTCTCTCACACACTCAGTCTCCCTCTCACACTCACTGTCTCTCACTCAAGTCTCTCTCACTCACTGTCTCTCACTCAAGTCTCTCTCAGTCTCTCTCTCACTCAGTCAGTCTCTCTATCACACACTCTCTCACCAGGGCCCAGTGGGCCTGGTGCTGACAATTATGATGGGCCTAATTACAAAATGTTATTGACCAAAAACACTAAAACAGTCCTACCTCCTAAGCGTCATGTACAGTTGCAAGAAAAAGTATGTGAACCCTTTGGAATGATATGGATCTCTGCACAAATTGGTCATAAAATGTGATCTGATCATCATCTAAGTCACAACAATAGACAATCACATAGTGGTGATAATGATAAGTGGACGAGACAGCGCTAAACAACTCAAGGCAGCAACCCTTAAAGGGGAATCCCTCTAGATACCCTTAAAACAAGATAAATAAAAGTAACAATAAATAAAAGGCTGTGCCACATAAAATCAGAATAAAAAATAGATAAAAAGTTGGATAAAAACCAATATAAAAAGTCCAAATAGTGAGTCCTTACGGATAGTCTTTATAGAAGGCTGGTAGGATGGTTGGTTCTTCAAATACAATGGTGAGTCCTCTTATATGAAAGAGAGAAAAGACGGACAACCAATGGTGCAGTATATCAAATCCAAATTATGACGTAATGAGACATAATAATGGAAAACTCACATTTACAAGAGCTTTTGTCCAGCTCTGATATAAGGCGCACACAGCGGTATAATCCCCGCTTATGGGATATATATGGTAGAATATCTCTCCGTCAGGGGTGATCAATTCTCAGAAGGAAGAAGAGACAACCAATAGTGCTCACTGTCTGACGTTGCTGCTCCAGTCAGACAGTGAGCACTATTGGTTGTCTCTTCTTGTGAGAGACTGAGTGTGAGAGACTGAGTGTGAGGTAAGATGCTTCTGATGTTGATTGTTGTTCAGGAGAGGCTTGATAAAAGGACTACGACATCTGAAACCCATGTCCAGGATCCGTCTGTGTGTGGTGGCTCTTGATGCACTGACTCCAGCCTCAGTCCACTCCTTGTGAAAGTCCCCAACACATTTGAATGGCCTTTCCCTGACAATCCTCTCCAGGCTGCGGTCATCCCTGCTGCTTGTGCACCTTTTTCTTCCACACTTTTCCCTTCCACATAACTTTCTATTAATGTGCTTTGATACAGCACTTTGGGAACATCCAACTTCCTTTGCAATTACCTTTTGAGGCTTTCCCTCCTTATGAAGGGTGTCAATGATGGTTTTCTGCACAACTGTCAGGTCAGCAGTCTTCCCCATGATTGTGATTCATACTGAACCAGACTGAGAGCGTTTAAAGGCTCAGAAACCCTTTGCAGGTGTTATGGCTTACTTAGCTGATTAGAGTGGGACACTGTGAGCCTAGAATATTGCACCTTTTCACAATATTCTAATTTACTGAGATTGTGGATTTGGGGTTTTAATGAGCTTATGACAAATCACGGCTTGAACTATCTTGCTTTGCATGTAATGCGTCTATCTCATATATTAGTTTCCCCTTTTACGTTGCATTACTGAAATAAATGAACTTTTGCACAATATTCTAATTTTTCGAGTATCTCCTGTAATATGCACACAAACAACCAGTGATATACACCTACACAGACATAATATGCACACAAACAACCAGTGATATACACCTGCACAGAAACAGTATACACACAGATACCCGGCAATATACACCTACACAGATATAACACACACAAGCAGAGATACATACCTACACCAGGGCTCGACAAATCACAAAAATGTTGTCCTGGCGCATGGGATTTGTTAGTTCTTTAGTTAAAGCAGTCGCCTGAGAGCGCATTAGAGCCAGCCGCCGTGGAGCATAGTGGAGCCGGCTGCCCTAGTGAACATGTAGGTGACAGGTTGAGGTAGCAAGGAGGCGGCAAGCGACGGAGCAGTAAGCTTCCTGCAGTTCCTCTCTGCTCCCTCGCACGCTGTTTAGTGATGCTGGGAGCCGGAATATGACGTCACTCTGTCCCGGCATCACTACACACTCTGACCCGGCATCACTACAGAAAGCACGCAACGAGGAGCTATACTGATTGCATTCCTGATACTCAGGGCTCGAGTCCTGCAGGAACGCATGGGAACGGCGTTCCTGCACTTTTTCCATAGCAGGAACGCCGTTCCCGTTACCTGTCCTGCAGGACCGGCCCTGGTCCCTGCACTGAGGGGCCGTCACATGCTGTGTTCATTCTCCAGTTATAAC
>OW240923.1:93676834-93692647 GCA_933207985.1 Pelobates cultripes | reverse complement strand
AAACTGCTAAGCAGAGGCGGATCCAGAGCCTGATCTCGGGAGGGGCACTTGTTGATTATTTAAAGAAAAAATCCAGACACAATAACCACTACAGCTCAGTGTAGTGGTTATGGTGTCAATTGTGCCAGGACCCCCTCCAAGAGTATGTAGTCAAACCGTTTAAGAACAGTTAAGAACAGTTTGACAACTTACCTGAGGTCTGCTGGGAAATGGGGCTGTAGTAGGGCATAAGAGCAGTGGTGTGTGTGAGTGGTGCAATGTGTGTGTGTGTGTGTGGGGGGGCAGTGTATGGGGGGGCAGTGTGTGTGTATGGGGGGGCAGTGTGTGGGGGGCAGTGTGTGTATGGGGGGCAGTGTGTGTGTGTGTGCAGTGTGTGTGTGTGTATGGGGGGCAGTGTGTGTATGGGGGGGGGGCAGTGTGTGTGTGTGTGTATGGGGGGCAGTGTGTGTATGGGAGGCAGTGTGTGTGTGTGTATGTGTAGGGGCAGTATGGGGGGCAGTGTGTGTGTGTAGGGGGCAGTGAGTGTGTGTATGGGGGCAGTGAGTGTGTGTATGGGGGGGCAGGAGTGTGTGTATGGGGGGCAGTGTGTGTGTGTGTATGGGGCAGTATGTGTATGGGGGGCAGTGTGTGTGTGTATGGGGCATGCATGGGGGCAGTGTGTGTGTAGGGGGGCAGTATGGGGGGCAGTGTGTGTGTGTATGGGGGGGCAATGTGTGTGTATGGGGACAGTGTGTGTGTATGGGGGGCAGTGTGGGGGCAATGTGTATGTAGAGTGTGTGAACACCCCCTCAAGCCTACCTGTCACTGGAGTCTGTTGCTGGGGTGGTCAGGCAGCCATCTTCTGCAGCAGCATCGTCTGCTGCTTTACGGCAGGGGCGGGGCTTATGTGTGGGAGGTGGGGCTTCGTTTGGGGGCGGGCCTGTGCCGGGGAGCCTGTCAGAGCTCCCTCCAGCCACAGACAGCCCCCCAGCACCTCAGCACTGCATTCCCTCCCTCGGGCTGTAACAGACTGTTACAGTCCGAGGGTATATAATTTAAACACATGGCCAGCAAGTTGCCGGCATTTGGGGGGGCCCAAGGGGGGGGCACAGAATGATGTAGGGGGGGCATGGCCCCTCTGCCCCCCCCCCCCCTAGTGACACCACTGGGCTAAGGATGCATTAAAGCTACACTATAGTGCCAGGAAAACATACTAATTTTCCTGGCACTATAGTACCCTGAGGGTGCCCCCGTCCCACTCCCACCGGGCTGGATGGAGAGGAAGGGGTTAAACACTTACTGCTGGAGACTCTCCTCCTCCTTTCCCCGTCATCAGCTCTGAAACTGCTATGTTTACAGCAGAAAGGGTTAATCCTAGGTGGACTTGGCACCCAGACCACTTAATTAAGCTGAAGTGGTCTGGGTGCCTATAGTGGTCCTTTAACAAAGTGATTTAACACCTAAATGGAAGAGAATTGATCCGTGAGATTGCAGGGGCATGATCTGTACACCAAAACTGCTTCATTAATTTTTTTTTATCATAATGAAGCAGTTTTGGTTTATAGATAATGCATTTGCAGTCTCACTGTTCAATTCCCTGCCATTTAGGTGTTAAATCATGTTTGTTTCTGTTTATACAGCCCTAGCCACATTCCCCCTGGCTGTGACTCACACAGTGCAATTAATTTTAATCAGATGTTAACTTGCTTTAGAAGTTTTTATCTCCCACTCTGTAAATTGGACTGTAATCACATACAGGAGGCTCCTGCAGGGTCTAGAAGACTGTTAACAGATAAAAGTTAAGGCATTCTAAATTAAACAGACTGTGCAATAAAGAAAATGTTAACATTAGATCTCACTTTACAGGAAGTGTTTAGGAAAGCTGCATCACATGCATTTAGGTGTTACTAGGGTTGTAAAAACAAAGTGATTTAACTCCTAAATCACTGAAGGGACATGATCACTGAGATTGAAGGGACATGATCTATACACCGAAACTGCTTCATTCAGCTAAAGTTGTTTTGGTGCCTATAGTGTCCCTTTAGTTACTAACAATTTACACTTTAGTGAATAAGCCTGAGTTAGGATTCAAAAACAATGAAATACATCATTACACTAACATAATATATATAATAACCAGAGAAATCCCGTTTCCACCATCAAAATATTTTTTTCTTTTTAACTGTCTGTAGCTAAACCTGTGCTGGATCCAATAGAGAGCAACCATGATGAGACACAAGAACCATTATGTTTGGAGAATAATATTGAACTCTCATGCCGAATTCATTCCTTTTATAACTGGACACTAACCGTTACCTGGTACAAAGGCGACACTAACCTCCCATTCAAAAACAGTGACATACTAACTGATTCATGTAGACTATTTTACTTTACCAGTAACGTATCATACAGGCCTCAAATAGAGGACATTGGGAAGGAATTCAAGTGTGAAGTTGATCACAAGAGTCTTGAATCCCCTATAAGTCAAAGCTGGACACTAAAAAACCTGAGTGAGTATCATGAATAATTACTGTGGAATTCTTAATTGGTGGCAGAAAATTATGTTAAGTTATTCAAAAGTTTTTAAACTGCTATAGGGTTACATGTGAAGGGGTTTTCAAAAACCTATAGATGGGTAAAGCCCACCATTAAGTCATGGCCTAAATCAAAGCCTCAGAATTTTACTCTGTGAAAGGATGTTCGACGTCCTCACTCTTTGCATGAGGACATCTAACGTCTTCAAATTCCCCATACAATGCTTTCCTATAGGGAAGCTTGAATGCATTGTCGTGGGAGGAGGAGAGCTAGCCAGCGCAGAGGGAGTCTCAGCACTGTAATAAAGGTAAGCTTTTAACCCTATGCATGCTGGACAATGTGGGGGGTGTAGTAAGTTAGGGAAAGGGACACTATAGCTCCAGGAATACAGGTTTTTATTCCTAACGCAATAGAGTTCTTTTAAAGGGACACTCCAGACCCCTAAAGTTTGGCTTGCTAAAAGAGTGTCTCCCTTTTTTTTCATTTTACAAAAAGTGCAGATTTTAATAGACATTGCTAGTTAAAGACAACATAACTGTTTAGTATACAGCTACCCACACCATCCCAGGTGTTAACCTCCTTATAGAGAGAATATATAATAAAAAGGTGTATCTGTGTATCTGAAATGGAACTGGAAATACATAGTGAAATATTGTTATGTAATATGTAAAATGATACTATACTGATTGCACTCACATAAATGGTGAATAAAAGAGCGCCTCCAGGTGCCTTCCATGATATCACAGGGGGGAGGCAGAGCCTCCTTCAACTTCCTTGCTGCCCAAACAGGAAACACAACTCATGGTTCCAGGAAGGTAATTCAGAAGGTTTGTTGTAAATAATATTATAAGTAATTATAATTAGACACCTGTCCCTATTACTTCCTGGTTGTTAGCTCAGTGAAGGTAAATTCAAGACTAGTGGCGGAACTACTGCATAACTCCGTGGGTCCCGCCAGCTAAGTAATGTGGCCACGGCCCGTGCAGTGTAACCACTGGGGCCACATTGAAGGGGCCCATTGGGTGGCCCATGCTGTTAGGGCCACCCGATGCTATGTATTTCCAGGGGATCCGGCCAGCACTTTAACAGCGCGACCGGGCCCGTTCTGATGTCAGACACTGGGAGGAAGTGACTGCCTCGGTCACTTACTCCCAGCAACCACGGGAGCCAAGCGGAAGGAAGGAGAGGAGGGAGTCAGAGTGGGAACTCTGACTCCCATCAGGCTGAGCCACTGGACCCCATGGAAAGGTATGTGTGTCTGTATAAATCTCTGTATGCGGATGTCTGTATGTATGTCTGTGTGTATGTCAGTCTGTGTGTGTCTGTGTCTGTATGTGAATGTGTGTGTGCATGTGTATCTGTTTGAATGTGTAGAGGGAGGGGGGAATGTATGGTGGGAGGATGGACAGGGGGTAGACGTTACGCCTCTGCTCAAGAGGTAGCAATTGCCCAGAGCACCTGTCTTGCAAAACTGCATTGGGAAAACTGTGACTAAACAGTCACATAAAGTCTGGGCTGGGAAAGATCTGCAACTGCAAACTAGTTTTAGATATATCCCCAATGAATAAAATGAATAATTAAATGCATGTTTTCATTGTAACTAGATCTACTAAATAGTGATTTTTCCTTGAGTAGTGGAGTGTCCCTTTTAAATGATGGCAGTAATAATTTGAAGAAATTGCCTTTATTTTAGCAAATCCATGTTATCAAATCTCCTTACTTTAGAGTTTGTTAAAGGAACATGTTAGAGGGATCTAAAGTCGATCTAGGCTTTAGCTGCCCCCCAATAGTTAACAGATTGTTATAACTTACCTTAATACTTTGTATTCCCCAGACACTCCCTCGTAAAAAGCAGTATTTGCATTGTTAAAACTGCTTGTGTTCTGTCTGATTTCTGGACTTGTGATACAATGGTCCTGTGCATGTGCCCAGCCTGAATCAGATTTCAGGAGCCGTCAGGAGTGATGGTGTGGATAGAGATTTGATGTGGTCCAGCCTTCTGATAGAGTGTCAGGACAGACTATTTGCCACAGATCTACTACATTCATCTGCAGTGGTTATGGTGCTTAGAGTGACCCTTTAATGACAAACCCACAAAATTTGAACTACATGCAGTTTATTTTTTAATTCAGTTTTTGTATGCACAAAGAAGAAAGTATAATGTTCAAGTTTTTAGATGTTTTCTTGCCAATTCTGTTGATTTTTAACTATGGTACAATTTTATCATTTATCCACCTTAACATTTTTATATTTTCTGTCTCCAGGCCAAAAATAAGTGAGATACAATGTCAACCTGAAAAACCAGCTTGTAGGGAACTGGTCACTTTATCATGCACAATCAGAGACTTCTACCCTGGGGACAGTGACATTAAATGATACAGAGGTTCAAAGGAGTTAACTAACGAAGTGGATACCAAAAATGCCCAAAAAGACACAACTTCTGGCTTATTCTGCAGAACCACAAATCTGCGATTTACACCTTCAGTTTATTATGAGACTCTATCACTGGGGAAAAAACTCAGAGAAAACATTTAGCCTGTTATTAGAAGGTATATCATTAACCCTTAAGGGCCGACTGTTTTGGCCATTATTATTATTATGTTATTTATATAGCACCAACATATTCTGCAGCGCTTTACAGTGGGTGCACAAACAAACACGTAGTTGTAACCAGACACGTTGGACACACAGGAACAGAGGGGTTGAGGGCCCTGCTCAGTGAGCTTACATGCTAGAGTGAGTGGGATAAATTGACACAAAAGGTAAGCATAGTTTTAGACTAGTGACAGTTGCAAGAGAGGAATCAGTCGGGACCAGAGCTGTTTTAACACTTTTGTGATGTTTGTGTTTAGTTGTAATATTCCTCTCTCTCATTTACTGTTCCGATACAAGTTATATATTCTTTTCAGGACAAGAAGGGCTTTCTTTACATAGCATTATTTGTATCATGTTGTATAATTTACTTTTAAAAACATTTAATATGGTGACAAATTGAAAATAAAAACATGTTTTTTTACTTTTACTTGAAAAATCTTTTACTTATCTACAAAAGCTAATGAAAAAAAACTGCTAAATAGATTCAAAATGTTGTCCTGAATTTACCTGCTTTTTTTGCAAGTTATAGGGCTATAAGTACAAGTAGTTACATAGTTACATAGTTACATAGCTGAAAAGAGACTTGCGTCCATCAAGTTCAGCCTTCCTCACATTTGTTTTTTGCTGTTGATCCAAAAGAAGGCAAAACCCAGTTTGAAGCACAATTTTGCAACAAGCTAGGAAAAAAATTCCTTCTTGACCCCAGAATGGCAGTCAGATTTATCCTTGGATCAAGCAGTTATTACCCTACATTGAAGATTATATCCTTGAATATCAAGCAGTTATTACCCTACATTGAAAGATTATATCCTTGAATATTCTGTTTTTGCAAGTATGCATCTAGTAGCTGTTTGAACACCTGTATGGACTCTGATAAAACCACTTCTTCAGGCAGAGAATTCCACATCCTGATTGTTCTTACAGTAAAAAAACCTTTCCTTTGCCTTAGACGAAATCTTCTTTCTTCCAGTCTAAACGCATGGCCTCGTGTCCTATGTAAAGTCCGGTTTGTGAATAGATTTCCACACAATGGTTTGTATTGGCCCGAATATATTTGTATAATGTTATCATATCCCCTCTCAGGCGACGTTTTTCTAAGCTAAATAGGTTTAAATTTGTTAACCTTTCTTCATAGCTGATATGTTCCATTCCTTTTATTAATTTTGTAGCCCGCCTCTGCACTTTTTCTAGTGCCATAATATCCTTCTTTAGAACAGGTGCCCAAAATTGCACAGCATATTCAATATGGGTCTTACCAGTGATTTATAAAGAGGCAAAATTATATTCTTGTCCCGAGAATGAATGCCCTTTTTTCATGCATGACAATACCTTACTGGCCTTGGCCACTGCTGATTGACATTGCACATTGTTGCATAGTTTGTTGTCTATAACAATTCCCAAGTCCTTTTCATGTGTTGTTATCCCTAGTTCGCTTCCATTAAGGGTATACGTTGCTTGTGTATTCTTTACGCCGAAGTGCATAACTTTGCATTTTTCAACATTAAATTTCATCTGCCATTTGAGTGCCCAGTCTCCCAGTCTATCTAAATCCCTCTGCAGAAAAGTAATATCTTGCTCACATTGTATTATTTTACAAAGTTTTGTGTCATCTGCAAACACTGAAACATGACTTTCAATGCTGTCTTCAAGATCATTTATATACATGTTAAATAGAAGGGGTCCCAGAACAGACCCCTGAGGGACACCACTTGCCACCTCTGTCCAGCTTGAAAATTTACCATTAATGACTACTCTTTGTACTCTGTTTTTAAGCCAATGTTCTACCCAAGAACAAGCATTTTCATCTAGACCGATTTCCTTGAGTTTGAACACTAATCTATTGTGTGGAACTGTATCAAATGCCTTGGCAAAATCCAAAAAGATCACATCCACGGCAGCACCCTGATCTATACTTCTACTTACTTCTTCGTAGAACGCAATCAAGTTAGTTTGACATGACCTGTGCTTCATAAAACCATGCTGATTTTTGCTGATAACCATGTTCTTCTCAAGGAATTCTTGAATATTATCCCTTAATAACCTTTCAAATATTTTACCAACCACAGAAGTTAAGCTCACAGGTCTATAATTTCCAGGCAAGGATTTTGAACCCTTTTTGAATATGGGAACCACATCTGCCTTCCTCCAATCCTCCGGAACACTTCCTGAAAGAAAAGAATCTTGAAAGATTAAAAACAGAGGTTCACTTATTTCTGCACTTAGTTCCTTAACCCCTTAAGGACCAAACTTCTGGAATAAAAGGGAATCATGACATGTCACACATGTCATGTGTCCTCAAGGGGTTAAGTACACGTGGATGGATACCGTCAGGCCCTGGAGCTTTGTTTATATTAACTTTCTTTAGTTGCTGCAGCACCTTGTCTTGAGTTAACCAATTACAATTATTCTGCAAGTTTTTAGTAGCAATCATTTGCACATCTATTGCCATGGGTTCTTCCTTAATATATACGGAGGAAAAAAAGTTATTTAAAATTCCTGCCTTTTCCTGGTCTTCATTAACTAACACCCCCGTTTCAGTTTTTAGTGTACCTACACTTTCATTTTGGTTTTTTTTAGAATTTATGTACTTAAAAAATGCTTTGGGGTTGGGTTTGCTCTCTTCAGCTATCATTATTTCATTTTGAAGTTTAGCAAGTCTAATTGCCTTTTTGCACGTATTATTTGCATCCTTATATCTTTTATAAGATGCATCTGATTTGTCCGATTTAAATGCTTTAAATGCCCTTCTCTTAGTTGTAATCTCTTGTTTTGCTTCTCTACTAAGCCACATTGGTTTTAATTTGTTTCTTTTATATTTATTTCCCAATGGTACATACTGAGAAATGTACCTTTGTAATATTTGTTGGAAGATGATCCATTTATCCTCAGTGTTCTTTTCACTAAAGAGTTTATGCCAGTCAATATATTGTAAAGCTTCCCTTAACTTATTGAAATTGGCCTTTTTAAAATTATATGTTTTAGTATTCCCCATGTGCTTTTGTTTTTTTGAGTTTATTTCAAAGGACACTATATTGTGATCACTATTTCCCAAGTGCTCACCTACTTGAATGTTGGTCAAAAGATCAACGTTGTTTGTTAAAACCAGGTCCAGACAAGCATCCATTCTAGTTGGTGCTTGCACAAGTTGTGACATGAAGGTGTCATTTAACAAGTTTAAAAACCTAATTCCCTTTGCTGAGGCACTAGTCCCTCTGTCCCAATTTATATCCGGGTAATTAAAATCTCCAATAATTAAAGTGTTACCCAGATTTGCAGCTTTCTCAATTTGCTCAAACAGCTGTTGTTCCTCGTCAATATTAACATTAGGTGGTTTATAACATATCCCAACCAATAGTTGGTTTCCCTTCTTTTCCCCCAAGCAGATATTTACCCATAAAGCTTCCACATTATCCTCCTCGCATTCCATTTGCTTAACATTTGGCTTTAAATCATGTTTGACATACAAACATACCCCACCACCCTTCTTGTTTTTCCTATCCTTCCTAAATAACATGTACCCATTTAAGTTAGCTGCCCAGTCATGTGTCTCATCCCACCATGTTTTAGTTATGCCTATTATATCATATTGTTTAGTGTATGCTAATGCCTCTAGTTCCCCCATTTTGTTATTTAGGCTCCTTGCATTAGTAAGCATACATTTAATATTATGCATCACTTGTATATTTTGTGAATTTTCAACATTACACAGCTTCTCTGTTCTGAGCTTGTCCCTCCCCCCGTTTCCACCCCCCTTGTACTGTGCTAAAGCCCATCTCCTTTCTGTCCTATCTCCATTTTGTAGATTGCTATGACCCTCCCCCCCTACTACTAGTTTAAAATCTCCTCCAACCTTCTAGCCATCCTATCCCCCAGCACTGCAGACCCTCTCCCGTTTAGGTGCAATCCATCACCACTATAAAGGTTGTACCCAATCGCAAAGTCGGCCCAGTGCTCTAAAAACCCAAAACCCTCCTTCCTGCACCAAGACTTAAGCCACGCATTGACCTCTCTAATCTCCCGCTGCGAATGAAAAAAACTGCTAAATAGATTCAAAATTTTGTCCTGAGTTTAAAAATACCTAGTGTTTACGTGCTTTTTTGCTTTTTTTTGCATGTTATAGGGCTATAGGTACAAGTAGGATATTGCGGTTTCAAAACATACATTTTAAAATTTATCAATAGTGACATTGTAACACTATTATCTGTCATAAATCTCTGAATAACACCCCACATGTACATATTTTTAAAGTAGACAACCCAGGGTATTCAATATGGGGTATGTCCAGTCTTTTTTAGTAGCCACTTAGTCGAAAACACTGGCCAAAGTAAGCATTCATATTTGTTTGTGTGTGAAAAAAGTAAAAAAACTAAATTGAACGCTAATTTTGGCCAGTGTTTGTGACCAAGTGGTTAATAAAAAAGACTGGACATACCCCATTTGCAATACCTTGGGTTGTCTTCTTTTGCAAATGGTATGCCATCATGGGGGTAATTCTCATTCCTGGGCTACCATACGCTCTCAAAGGCAACGTAACCAACCTTGCCATTTTCAATGTAAAAATATTTGACCCATATATTTGACCTTGTAACTTATAAAAATGCTATAAAACCTGTACATGGGGGGTACTGTTTTACTCGGGAGACATCGCTGAACACAAATATTAGTGTTTAAAAACTGGAAAACGTATCACAACAATTATATCATCAGTAAAACTGCTGTTTGTGTGTGAAAAATGCAAAAAAAGTAACTTTCACTGAAAATATCATCGCTGTGATATGTTTTACTGTTGTGAATCACTAATATTTGTGTGTTCAGCGAAGTCTCCTGAGTAAAACAGTACCCCCCATGTACAGGTTTCTTTTAGGGTGTCGTAGAACGTTACAGGGTAAAATACAGTGTTAGCAAATTAAATTCTCTGGAATTTTGGCCTGGGTTGGCAGGCAGGTCCCTCAAATTGCAATCAATAAAATTACTGAATTATGTAAAAATATTATATAAATATGCACGTAGAATTTAAATATATATGCATATTTATATATTTGAAGTCTACGTGTATATTTATATAATAATTTATGTAATTTTGTATATGGACATATGTATATTTCTTATTATTTTTATTTATTTTTATATACATAGATATATATACAAATTCATTCTAAGTGTATTTTGATATAAATATATATATATTAATTTTAAAATACAGTTAGAATAAAATTTCATATAGCTATATAATTTTTTAAAATTTTTTTATTATTATTTAAAAAAAAATTATTTAATTTAAATTACTTATTTATATTTTATAATAATATATATATACAATATATATAGTTATTATATATATTATATATATACGTGTGTAATTTAATTATAAGTGTATTTTTATATTAATATAAGTACATATTAATATAAAAATACACTTAGTATGGCATTATATATATGATATATAGACCTATATAATTATTATTATTTTTTTAATTAACATTAACTTTATTTTTTTCTTCTGATTTTACACTTGCAGGGAGACTGCCTGTCAGCACAGGCAGTCCCCCTGCAGGCAGACACATGGACACCCATTGTGACCATGTGATCGCTGTGTTAAGCGATCACATGGCCACAGGGGGTCCTAATTCAGTGTGGGGAGACTGTCTGGGCTGCAGGCAGTCTCCCCACAACCGGAGCAACACTGATCGCCGCCGGGGGAACGACGGCGATCAGGTAAGTAGCTCTGACCGTTAGGACGGTTCAGGACCGTCATCGGTCGGCAACGCAAAAATGCCGATGACGGTCCTGAACCGTCCTCGGTCCTTAAGGGGTTAAAAAAACAAAAATAAAAAACAAACCACTCTCCACAGTATACAAACCACACTCCACAGTATACAAACCACTCCAAGTAACTCCTGGTTTTCTAACTCCTACTTGAAAGAGTCTACTTAATAGAGGCTGCTTTCAAATAATGTGAGCAAGCTCAGTGAGTTAGGGGTGTGCCTTTATGGGGATACAAATCCCACACAGGTGCAAACAATGAACACTCCCCCAATCAATCAAGCAGCAGCACACAAAAAAAGGGGGAAAACCAGAACACACACACAAAAAAAAAAGTAAATTTAAAAAAAATTTTTTTTTTCTTTTTTAAACCTTACCAACTTTAAAGATTAAACAAAAATAAAATACAAACCACTCTCCACAGTATACAAACCACTCCAAGTAACTCCTGGTTTTCTAACTCCTACTTGAAAGAGTCTACTTAATAGAGGCTGCTTTCAAATAATGGGTCTCGTTCTCTTGTTGATTACGCTCAAGAATTCCGTACGCATGCTGCCAAAGTTAGATGGAATGAACAAGCGTTTGTTGACGTATTCATGAACGGGCTTTCTGATAAACTCTTAGATGAGGTAGCCACCAGGGACTTACCAAATGTGCTGGAAGAATTAATCACATATCTTGCCCACATGTATGAGCGCCTCCGACATAGACAGAACACCAGAGATAGACCTAGATGGGTGCTGGAATGCCTGGCATTGACTTTCCCTTCATCTGAGACAACAGCAGTCACTCCCCCAGAACCTATGCAATTGGGAGTTACGCGTTTGTCTGAGACTGAAAGACAATTCCGTCGTATGTATATGCCTATATTGTGGTAGAAAGGGCCATTCTCGCTCAACCTGTCCCAAACATCTGGAAAACTCCCACACCTAAGCCCAAAAGGAGGACAGGCCTTGGGTGTAATGTGTATGTCCTCCTTTAATGGTAAGAAAGATCACAGGCTTCTTCTACCAGTAGTTATTGAATGGGAAGGAAAGAATGTGCCAACCATTGCCTTGATAGATTCTGGGGAGGCCGAGAATTTTGTTGTTCTGTGAAGATGTCTGGCTTTGGCTTCTGGTATCCAGTACTCTTTTTGCTGTCCTTGCTTGGTTTTTCTGGTTTTCTGGTCTATGTCTGGTTTTCTTTGTTGCTGGGTTTCTGGGTTCATTCTTGTATTCCGTCCCTGGATTTCCCAGTCTCTTGGATTCACTTAATATTTGTTTTATGTTGCCACACCCGTTTGTTTTCCACTTTCCCTTTGTTTCAGCCTGGAACTGCAGCAGTGTTTCAAGCCTCTGCCCTTTCTTGCAGGTAAGTGCTATTGTGGTTTAGTGTGGTTGTTTTAGCATACATTAGGCAGTGTAGGACCTGCCAGATATGGGGTACATTGGCGTTGTTGGCAGGTTTATGCAATGTACTAAATTCACATACTTTTCATATATAGTGCTTAGTTATGTCTCCTCTTGTTTTACCTTGTATCTCTTGTCTTGTTTTATTTTATCTTGTAATCCCAGTCCATGTACAGTCCTGTCCAGTCGTGTCCATGTTATGTTCTTGTTTTCCTCATGTCTTGTGTACATGTTCTGGGTTCTGCTTTCTGTCCTGTTCTGGTTCTGGGTTCTCCTAGTTTTGTCTTGTTTTCATGTATGGTGCCTATCTCTAGTCTTGCCTTGTTCTCCTAGTTTTGTCTTATTTTCATGTATGGTGCCTATCTCTAGCCTTGCCTTGCTTCAGTACTGGATACATCCCTGCTGCAGAGCCTCCCTATTCAGCTCCTGGGAGGTCTGCATTTCAAGCTCCTAGTTCCTGAGATCCGCATAAGCTGAATCAGGGTTCTGGTATGTGGCTGCACAAACACTGGTGCTCAACACAAGGGGGCGTGCGGTTACCCTGCACCAGGCCCTGATAATCCACTTCCACGCTGAAGACTCCCACTTCTCATCAGGCACTCAGGGGTCCCGGTTTCTGTATCGCCACCCGTGACAGAAACATGCTCTCCCATTTCAAAATAGATCAACACCCTTGGCCGTTGAGGCCATAGATGGTAGACCACTGTCAATCCCTTTTATCACACAAGAGACTAATCCAGTGGTATTGTCCGTAGGTTCCCTGCATAGGGAGGTTATAATCCTGCAACAAATCACTTCTCCCATCTTTCCTGTTATCCTTGGCTTTCCCTGGCTCTCTAAACATAATCCTTCAATAGACTGGGAGAAAAAAGACATTTTTAAATGGGGTGATACTTGTCTTAGAAAGTGTATTACTCCAATTAAACACGTAGGTTTACCTAATGTGCCTACTATGGAACCTTTAACCACTCAGATACCCAAACAATATTTGGATCTTAAAGCTGTTTTTGAACCACGGGAAGCAGAAAAATTACCTCCGCATCAGACATATGACTGTCCCATTGACTTATTACCCGGCACTATGCCCCCAAAGGCACCATCTATCCTCTTTCTGTGGCCGAGAATAAAGTACTAGAAGAGTACATCACAGAGAACTTAAGGAAGGGATTTATTACTAAATCTTCCTCCCCGGCTGTTTCCAAAAGAGAGGGGGATTTAAGACCCTGTATTGATTATCAGGGTTTAAATACGTAACGCTTATCCTATTCCATTGATTACAGAACTTTTCGACAGATTGAAAGGGGCAACAATATTTACTAAATTGGATCTGCGGGGAGCATACAATTTAGTCAGAATTAAGAAAGGGCATGAATGGAAGACTGCTTTTAATACTCGTTATGGTCACTACGAGTATCGGGTCATGCCCTTTGGGTTATGTAATGCCCCAGCAGTCTTTCAAGACTTCATTAATGATGTTTTAAGAGAGTATTTACAGATGTTTGTAATAGTCTATTTAGATGATATCCTAATCTACTCCAACAATATTAAGGACCACCATAGTCATGTCAGGTTGGTTCTTTCTAAACTCTTAGAAAATGGACTTTACTGTAAGTTAGAGAAATGTCTGTTTGATAAGGACGAAGTACATTTCCTGGGCAATATAATTTCAGGGTCTGGATTTCAAATGGAAAAAAAAAAAACTAGAAGCTATTCTACACTTGCCCTTGCCCGTTGGACTCAAAGCCATCCAACGTTTCCTGGGATTTGCTAATTATTACAGGAAATTTATTAAGGGATTCTCCTCTATCACTGCTCCTATCACTGCCATGACCAAAAAGGGACAGAATCCCTCGGAATGGAGTCTCGAGGCCAAGGAAGCTTTTGAGAGATTAAAAAGGGCTTTTTCCTCAGCGCCAGTATTGAGACATCCCGATCCTTCACATCCCTTTCTATTAGAGGTGGATGCATCAGAAACGGGTATTGGGGCTGTGTTATCTCAATGACCCTCTGATGATTAACCGCTGCATCCCTGTGGATTTTTTTCTAAGAAATGAACGGAGACCGAAAAAAGATATGATATTGGAGACAGGGGATTATTGGCTATTATCTCAGCTCTTAAAGAGTGTCACCATCTGTTAGAAGGGTCAGCTATTCCTATTACCATCCTTTTGGATCATAAAAACCTTTCATATTTTGGAGAGGCCAAAAGAATGTCAGAAAGGCAGATTCGATGGTCTTTATTTTTAACACGGTTTAATTACATTGTAATTTACAGACCAGGTTCAAAGAACACTAAGGCTGACGCCTTATCCCGTCAACATGAACATTTATGACCTCCTGTAACCCACTTTTCCTCCATAATCCCAACCAACCACATAATTGCCACTGTCCATGCCAAAGTCTCTTCTGGGTTAATGGAGGAACGATCCAAATTCCAGGATCGTGCCTCATTAACCGTTCCCCGGGGAAAATTATATGTACTGTTGGCTTATAGAAAAAAGGTCTTATCCCTTGTACATGACTCCAAATTGGCAGGATATCCGGGTATTCACAAAACTGAATCTTTACTCGAAAAACTATTCTGGTGGCCTTCATACAAGAAGGACATTCGTGAGTTTGTTCTTGCATGTAGGATCTGTGTCTCTACTAAATCACCCAAAGGTCATCCTTTTGGTCTCCTCTTGCCATTGCCCATTCCCGATAAACCCTGGTCGAGTATTGCCATGGATTTTGTAGTGGGCCTGCCTCCCTCCAAGAATCATAGTGTCATATTGACTATTATCGACAGATTCTCTAAAATTACCCATCTGGTCCCGTTAATCAAATTACCTTCTTCTTCCGAACTGGCCTCAAGATATTACTTCCAACAGAGGGTCACAATTTGTTTCTCGGTTCTGGAGTTTGTGACCAACTAGGTATTAATCTTAACCTTTCTTCTTCTTACCATCCACAATCAAATGAGGTTACGGAAAGGATGAATCAATGCCTTGAACAATATATCCGCTGTTTCACTTCTGAGCATCAGGACGATTGGGTGGAGCTACTTCCATGGGCTGAATTCGCCCATAATAATCTGGTGCACGAATCAACTCACCATAGTCCCTTTTTTATTAATTATGGTTTTAACCCTACAACTCTGCCGAGTTCTTTTTCATCTACAGGAGTGCCAAGTGTTGACAGCACTATCAACTATATGAGAGAGACTTGGTTAGGGGTTAAACATATTTTAACTCAGAAGGCCCAGATTAACAAAAATAATGCGGATAGACGTCGTAGAGCTGCTCCTACATTCGTAGCAGGTAACAGAGTATGGTTGAGTACTCGTAACATAAAATTAAAAGTCCCCTCAATGAAATTCGCTCCCCGTTTCATAGGTCCTTTCCAAATACTCAAACGCATTAACCCAGTCTGTTATAGCCTGCGCTTGCCGAATGCCATGAAGATTCCTAACTCTTTTCATGTTTCCCTCCTCAAACCTTTAATATGTAATCGTTCTACTCAAAAAACCTCGAATCCTCCTGTTGCACTCATAGAGGATCAAAATGAATAC
>OW240923.1:93640253-93668098 GCA_933207985.1 Pelobates cultripes | reverse complement strand
CCCCCCCATCTTTATTTAGGGCCCCCACGGGCATGGGGGGGTTTATTAGTTTTTTATTTATATTTTTTTTACAGTGAGCAGCTATAAGCTGCTCACTGCTTACTACACATGCCCCTACTCGCGATATAGCGAGTAGGGGCATATTATTTACTAATACAAAGTAATCTTTACTTAGTATTAGTAAAGTTGGCTGTTAGACCAATTTAGGTCTTTCAGCCTTTTAGTAGATAGCTCCCTGATACCGTGGGAATTAGGGAGTTATCTACTAAGCGGCTGCAAAATGCAGCCACAGCAATGAATAGGATCAGAGTTTCATTCATTAGAATGAAATTCCGATCCGAATAAAATGCCGAATTGCGTTCTAAAAGAAACGAACATACTGTTGTCATTCAGTTAGAACGCAATTCGGCAGTTTCATGTAAAATGACAGGAAGCATTGTGGGAACACTGAGGAAAGCTAGGGATCATGGGAAAATTGATCTGACCAGCGGAAATGAAGCACACTTTGCTCCTCCGCTGGTCAGAGCTGGTCAAGCGGAGGAATCCTCCATAAGGCAAAGAGTCCCTACTTTGTCTTATGATTTTAAAGAAAACTAAAGAAGACAGGAAGAAATGAAGAACAGATCCTGAGAGAGGGGGAGAAGAGGAAGAGATTGAGGAAAGGTAAGTTCGGCATGACAGTGCCGCTTTAATGAAAGTGGAATGAAAGTTTTTGAAAGGTTGGTTATGAGTGAAGTAAAGAAAATCAATAAGCCTAAATATAATAATATTAGTTATCAACAAAGGAGAGCAATGAAAGAGTTACAATCAGATACAAGTATAGTTATTAAACCCGCCGATAAAGGTGGGGGTATAGTGATTCTTAATAAAGATCAATATTACTCAGAAATATACAGACAACTTAACGATACCACTACCTATAAAGAACTGAAGAGTGATCCCACTAGTCAAATTAGAAAAGCATATTCAGAACTTTTGGATAGGGGTAAAGTGCTGGATATCCTGAATAAACATGAATTTTTTTATTTTTTTTAAATTCTTTATTTTTGATTTTTTAGATGTATATTATATGGAAATACAAAAGATCTTGTGTGTAGCAAGTTAATATAACAATATCGTTCAACAGCATAGTACATGGCATTCTCTTTTCAGTATGGAGGATAGGAATGTTTTAGAGTCATATAAACCGGAGACCCATTGGTATGGTACCACAGTCTGGGGTGAGTGTTATTTTCCCTTACTTGGGTTGTGCCATCTACATGTATCTGGGCTTCTTTAGTGGGCAGTCAGCTCGACCCTAACCATAGGATTTGTTGTGTTTTGGGTCCCAGACTCAGACCCTGTTTAGGTAGTGGTGTCTAGTCGAGTATACTAATTCGTGGAGTAGCAAGTAAATGAGAGTCGTTGCTTTTGACATTCGGTACTGGATTGTTTGTTTTTTGGATAAGTGCAGTGTGATATATCCCAGGAGTAGTGGGGTTTTTACTTGCTTTTACGGTGGGGGTCCCAGTTCCTGCAGTGTATGTTGTGGTACAGGAGTGGTGTGTCAGAGAGGTGTGCCGTTGGATTTTGGGCTTGTAGTTTTTGGTGTCTGTTGTGTGGTGTATTCTATTATGAATGCTCGTTTACATTTGCCTCTCTCTGAGTGTCCCATCCTGTCTGTAGTCGTGTTTGAGGTTGTGATTGGGTCTTTGATAACAGTAGTAATGGCATTACATATGAATAAACCAGAGAGCGGAAAGAGAGAAGAAAAAGAGAACAAAAAACATTAAAATAAAATTATAGAATAGAATACATTAGCAATTAGGAGCACTTGTTTAGCCTTCAGTTAGTGCTGGTAGGGATTTGCTGCCTGGAAGTCCAAGAGATCAGTCCCGGGTGTGCCCTTATGGGCGGTAGTTGGCCTCCCCTCCCTGCCATCGCGGCTAGGTTACCCCTGGGTTGGAGAGTCCTATGGGTGGTCTTTCCACTCTATTGGGTGTGCGTCTCCGGCTAGTTTCTTTTTCCCCTGTGGGGTTCGCGGTTGACTGGGCTGTCACTGCTGGCCGTGTCGCTGGAGGTGGTGCCGGCAGGTCAAGGCCTCTCAGGAACTCAGTGTGGTCCTCAGAAGCCGAAAGAACATGTACAGTGTCCCCATGTGGTACCACCAGTGTTCCCGAAAGTCCCCATCGGTATCTAACGCCTTTGTCTCGAAGGATCCGGGTGGTGGGTGCGAACCTACGCCGTTCAAGTAAGATTGCAAAAGGTAAGTCGTCGTATACTGTGATTTTCGTATTGGCTATGAGCAGACTTGGTCTTTGTCTGGACCGTGCCATTATAGAGGACTTCACGTTGGTGTCTCTGGTGGTGGCTATGATGTCCCGGGGGGCGTCCGCGGGTGCCGTGGGGGCCTTCCGGACCCTGAAGGCTGTCACTATTGGCGGTCTCTCTGCGTCCGTCTGGACTCCGAGTTCTCTCAGGACCTCGTGGGTAAAGCTGATCAGAGCTTCTTGGCCTATTGACTCTGGGGCCCCACGGATCCTGATGTTTTTACGTCTGTGCCGTGTCTCTAGGGAGGTGACTGTGCGGGAGAGGCGCTGTACTTGTTGGGTGAGTGTATTTAAGCTTCTTTCCCCTCTCTACTTCCCTGCACTCCACTTCTTTCACACGGCGGTTCAGGCCTCCGACCTCCTCCTGTACTCCAGCGAGGTCGGCTTTCCATACCTCCCTCAGATCCCGCAGGAGGTTTTTAATATCTCCCTTGGTGGAGGGGGATTTGTCTGAGTCTGATTCAGACCTCTGGTATATCCCGCTGCTGGGATTGGGTGCTTGGGATGTCTCTTCATCCAGCGATCGTTCAGAATCGCTGGAGCTGCGTGTTTCCACGGGCGCCATGTTTGGTCGGGCCTGCGGCTGCGGCCTGGTGAAGGACAGTCGGATATCTGTGTGACTGTTGCTCTCGGCTTGGGCAAATCTTCGGTGTTTGCGCCCCATCTCTCTCTTGGGGGGTTCCCTCAGGTGTCGGCAACATTAAAATTTGCTCTCTTTTGTGGCAAAATAGACAGTTTTGCACTTCTAGAGCGGGAGCTCAGTAAAACCTCGACCGCTCTGTAGCTCGGCTGGCCACGCCCCCCCATAAACATGAATTTTTATATCTCGATGTTTCTTCTTGCAGGATTCCAGTACTTTACATACTTCCAAAAATACATAAAGACCAAAAAAATCCACCAGGTAGACCTATAGTGTCCGGAGTTGGGTCACTTTTAAGTAATCTTTCTGAGTACGTGGATAAACAACTCCAACCATTGGTAATATCACAGCCATCATACTTAAAAGACTCTACCTCTTTACTGACACTCTTGATGGACATACGATGGGAGAACAACTATCTCCTAGTAACATGTGATGTTACAAGTTTATATACTTGTATATCGCATGTTTTAGGCTGCGAAGCGGTAGAGTATTTTCTAAAACAGCAAAGCGATATGAGACAAGAACAGATTATATTTATTATGGATAGTATTAGACTTATCCTTAATAATAATTATTTTTGGTTCGATGAAAATTTTTTTTTACAGTTAAAAGGTACCGCGATGGGAACCAGATTCGCGCCCAGCTATGCCAATCTTTTTATGGCACGTTGGGAGAATCTTTTTCTCTCAGATGACCGCTGGGCGCAGAATCTGGTTCTCTATCGTAGGTACATTGACAACATTTTTTTCATTTGGCAAGGAGATGTAGATTCACTTCGATCTTTTATTGATTTTTTAAATTGTAACCATTCAGACATACATATTACAAGTGAACATAGCACTGAGGGCATTAGCTTCCTCGATTTATATGTATATATTGAAAATCAAACTATTCAGACTAAGACCTTCTTTAAGAAAGTCGATGTCAATGGGTACATCGACACTTCAAGTTGTCATTATGGCCCATGGCTACATAATATGCCTAATAGCCAATTTTTGCATCTATATAAGAACTGCAGTGATCCAAAATTATTTGATGAACAGGCACAGTTTCTAAAAATTAGATTAATTGAGAAAAATTATGATGCGAAGGTTTTAGATAATTTCATTAATAAAACCAAAGAAAAAGAACGTAAGGATATTTTAACACAAAGTAACAAGATATCTAATGTGAAAAAGAAGGAAAGTTTCCTAAATATCCCAATTGTTCTAAACTACAATGAAAATGCAAAACAGATAAAACATATTATTAACAAATATTGGTATATCCTTAAATCAGATCCAACTCTTAAGAATATCATAGGAGATAAACCAACTATAGTATATAGAGGTGCAAAAAATTTGAAACAACATCTAACGACTAGTTTTATTAAAGATAAAAAAGATAACACCAAATTCTTTAACATTGATCCAGGTTTTTATCCCTGCAAATTATGTGTCGCATGTAAAAAAACTTTATTTAAAAAACAAAAAAATACCTTGTTCACCTCCTACCATAATCAACATACGTTCCCTATCCGTCAAGTTTTGACGTGTCATTCCACTAATGTTATATACCTCCTCTGGTGTCCATGTGGTCTGCAATATATAGGAATGACTACTAGAGCATTAAAAACTAGGATTGCGGAACACGTGGGCAATATCCAGAGGGGGTATATGAAACATAGTGTTTCAGCACATTTTGCTGATAAACATAGAATTGATCCATCTGTACTATCTTTTATGGCTATTCTTAAAAAAGATAAAAACTGGAGGGGTGAGAATAATGTAAAGGAGTTGGCAAAAATAGAAAGCACATGGATTTTTGATGTAGATTGTCTATTTCCAAATGGATTAAATTTAGATTTTGAGTTTTCTCATTTTTTATAATTTTTTATAATTTTTATATTAGTTTTTTTCTATATATTAGACCTTTTTTATTAAGTATTCTTATTTATTAGTTATACTTCTTTTTTGGATTATATATTTTATTTATTATTTTTTACTTTGCTCTATTATTTGCTAACCCCTAGATCCTCCCCTTACTTATACAGATATATGTTAAAGATAAGCAACAGATATATGACAAGCCAAATATTTAATTATTCTGTGGCTTTATATTTGTTTGTTTTTTTATATTTATATATACTTTTCTCTTCTCATTATGAGCTCCTTTTGAAAACGTAAGTCTCTTTCCGATACCGGAAATAATGGAACGTTGTATGCGTTCCATTATGCGTTCCAATTGATGAAACCGGAAGTGACATCGTCCGAAAATACCGGAAGTGACGCATACGGAAGAAAAACTGCACACAGGTGATTGAAAATGCCGGATGCATTTAAAACAAGCCACGAGGACTTGAGGAACAGCACTGGAAGAAGGCTACCAAGCCGAAACGCGTTTGCTGCTATTGACTGCTGCTATTTACCACTTGTATTGTAATTTTTAATTTTCTTATACTACTCCATTGGTTACTTTGGTTTGGGTAAGTGGATACCTTTTTTTTACATATTATCTGTTATTGGGTTCCACCCCCTTATAACCAGGAGTTTGTTTATTATTATTTTTTATAAATAAATATCTTTTTTACTACAGAATTTTTCCATTTATTATCCGGAATCCTGTTAGCCTGAATTGGCACCTTTGAGCCTGCTACACAGAGCCTGGTACGGCTCTGGTAAATGTGAGTGGTTGTCCACCTTCTATTTCTACATATATTTGTAATATACAGTATACACTATGTTATGTTCTGTATTTATATTTTGTAGATAACACTCTGCCATTCTTCAACGTACAGGTTGTATTTTATGGTTGTTTTCTACCACTTCACTTGTTTTTGGGCTGATCCTCCTTTATGTGGTTTTGATATACATTTCTTTTTATATTTACTCTTATCTAGTGTCTGGGAAACACTGTTGTATCAACCACTTTGTTTTATCTATTATATTTCCAATTTTGTGAAGCGCCTACCCACTATCTCTTATTTTCAATCCTATCCTTTAACATGGTTTCCATTACTTTCCCCACTACTGAAGTAAGGTTTACTGGCCTATAGTTTCCCGACTCCTCCCTACTACCTTTCTTGTGAATGGGCACAACTCTCACTAACTTCTAATCTTTCGGTGACTACTTCCGTTAACCATGATTAGTTAAATATATCTGTTAATGGTTTTGCTAGTACACCACTAAGCTCCTTTAATAACTTTGGGTGTATTCCATCAGGTCCCATTGACTTATTTGTCTTTACTTTTGACAGTTGAAATAGAACCTCTTCCTCTGTAAACTCACATGTAATAAATTACTCATTTGTCCTTTTTCCTTAACTGAGGTCCCTTTCCTTCATTTTCATCTGTAAATACAGAACAAAAATATTAATTGAGGCAGTCAGCTAGACCTTTATCCTCTTCTACATACCTTCCTTCTTTTGTTTTTAATCTAACTAATCCTTGTTTTACTTTTCTTTTCTCATTTATGTATCTAAAAAAATGTTTTGTCCCCCTTTTTTACTGTCTGTGCTATTTTCTCTTCTGTGTGTGACTTGGAAGCTCTTATAACTTGCTTAGCCTCTTTCTGCCTAATCGTTAGATCATTCTGTCTTCCTCACTCTGTTTTTTTTTTTTATAATTACTAAATGCTAACTTTTTGTTTCTTACTATTTTGGCCACATTTGCAGAGTACCACAGTGGTTTCTTGAATTTTATGTTCTTTTACTGACAAGCCTAATGCAATTTTCTGTTGCCTTCAGCAGTGCAACTTTTAAATAATCCCATTTCTCTTGGACTCCATTTAAATTGCTCCAGTCTGATAATGACTCCTCTACCCATATTCTAATTTTAGAAAAGTCTGTTTTTCTAAAGTCTAAAACTTTTATTTTTGTGTGGTGTGACTCAGTCACTGTTCTTATATTAAACCACACTGACTGATGATCACTGGATCCTAAACTTTCACCTACAGTAATATCTGATACCAAATCTCCATTTGTTAACACTAAATCTAGTATGGCCTCTTTACGAGTTGGCTCCTCAATGACTTGTTTTAGAGACAATCCCAGTAGGGAGTTTAGAAAATGTGTGCTCCTGGCAAAAGCAGACAGTCTGTCTGCAATGGGTAAGTTTGGCAAATATGGAGTGACTCTTACCTGAGGTGTATGCTCATGTCGACGAAGCACCTTGGCCTCTGGAGGACCCTTGGGGAAACAGCGGGTGATACTGGTATCAAGATGAGGATGAGGAGAAGGACTCCGAGATGCAGGACCTGTTTCCCGTGAAGGCAGCTCTGCTGGTGGCGTGGTCCCACTGCCGACCAGCCCTGGAGGAAAAACTGTCTCCTGAACGAAAGACCCTTTCAAGAGACAGTTGAGCTGTGTTGAGGGATGTATAAATGGAAATGTGATGGTTCAATTCCTTCATAAAGGCATCACCAAAGAGTAGGCCTTTGGCGTCAGGACCCAATTCATTAGAAGCCAAGTCAGCCAGCTTGCCATCCAGCTTGTAAAGGACGACTTTGCAGCGGTTGGCTTTGAGGGCCACATTGGCATTGCCCAGTAGACAAATAGCCCTTTGAGCCCACTCCCAGAGGAGATGAGCATCAATTGGAGCTCCACCATGTAGGGCATCACCCGCCATAAGGTAGATCTGTGTCAACGGGCCACTGATGTCGAGTAGTTTATTCTGGGCTGAGCATAGGCCCTGTTCTAGGCCTTTGCGTGGATCCTTCCTGGATTTTGTCATGAAGGTGGCGAACACTGGGTCAAATAAGGGGTAAGGGCCACTTTATCCGGTAGCGTTGGACGGGGGCATTCAAGCCAGAGTTTTACCCGGACCTCCTTGTCCAAAGGGCGACAAAGCCAGTAAAGTAGAAACTCTGCGATGTGGTCTGGGGGAGCCCATTCTGCCGAATGAGGATGTTTGAGGAGACACGGGTCAAAGAGCGGGCAACCAGAAGGGTCCAAGATCTCTCCTGGGGTGTCAGTTGTGGCCACAGAAGCTCTCAGCGTGAGGGTCAGTCAAGGAAACCCTCAGTGGGTGATGCATTACCCGAACTGCCAGCTCGGTTCTCATCCAGGATGGTGGAGTCAGACACCCCTGAGTATGAGTCTTCATCCGGGCAACTGCTGGAACACTAGCTTGGCTGGCATCTTTCCCTTGCCAGTGATAGTGCCTTGACCTGTCCAAGGTCTTTTGCATGCTGATCCCATGTCCTCAGAGCGGAGGGAGCCACCTGAGTCAGAGTCTGTGGGACCAGAAGGGGAAGGTGGAGTGTCCCTGTAGAGGGCAGCAAGGGCATTAGGTAGGGAGTCCGTCAGTGCGACACATAGCCAGGCCAAAAGGCCTTTGGGAACCTGGAAGTCAGATCCATCAGCAATGACTGATGACACTGAAACATGCAAGAGGGGGTCACCCACCCATTTTAGTGGCAGTGGCCAAAACACAATTTCCAGGGCAAATTGGGGAGTGCTCACCTGGAGGCAGCAGCAAAGAAAAAGGGAGTGGGAGGGTCTGCCTGAGAGGTTTATAGTGCTATTTTCTTTTTTGTTCTGATTGTTCTGAAAAGTGATGTTAACTATTTCTTTGCTGCTGGAGGTGTTCAGCAAATGTTTCCTTGAGCATATTAGACCTATTATATTATTGTTACCATAAAACAGTTCTTTTCAATCACTGTGTTGTAGCATACTGGTGTGCTTCAAGTCACCAGAAACATTTACAAGATACTGGTAACAGTAGAGAAGACCGCACGTATGCCTTGGAAATTGTGTTTTGGCCATTGCCACAGTGAACAGGTTGGTGTTGCTAATTGTTGGTTTTACTTATTGCTGCCCAAGTGGCTATTAGTCTTGTGCAATAATTAATTTGAGTCGGTTTAGCTGAATCAAATTTCTTATAATCCACACCCAAACTAATCTGTCCATCCATTGATTGAATACGAATTCACAGATAAATCCAGGATGAATCATTTTTTTCAGATGTGGATTAAAATGGACTTGAGTTGAGCAAACTGCCTTAAAATTTATTTGCACAATTCTAGTGGTTATTGTGTCTGGAGTCTCCTGGCACCGACTTCCAGTTCCATAGTATACAATTTTTAATGTTTTAATGCTAAATGAGAGTCGCCTGCAGTCCATCCCCTCTGCTCTTTGTGTAAAGTAGGAAGTACTAGTCTGAGCAGCAATGGGTGCAGTGATTGTTTGAGAATGTCAACTTGCATCTTCTAGCATATTGCAGCAACCAATTTCTGACATGAGTTGATATGGTATAAGGAAGTGTGGTATCATTGTCTTAGCCATACCGCAAGAGGGTCCAGACTGTGGAACCTAATTCAATGTTAATGTTGTAACAGGACTTCACCAGCACCAAAGCCCTGTGGACTAAAACAGTGAAAAATGGCGAAATCATTGCAAGGGAATATCATTACTGGAGAATACAGCCGTTCGCCTGGTTCAGACGAATCCCTTTGTCTGAGAATAGGTGGCCGCCATTTCGGGACTTTACACGTGTTCGCGGCCATCTTACGCACGAACGGCGGTGTTTGCCTGTGAACGCATGGAACTAAAAACGGATACGCAAACAGGCGAACGCCGCTGAGACCTCCAGGAGCTCGTAAGTTCGTGCTGAAACTACCGAACGACCGGCCGTTCGGTAGTTTTGTTTAAGCATGCATGGGGATTCAGGCGAACGGCAGGATTACTGTGGAGGGCAAGGGGTTCGTGGGGTTTTTATTCACGAACGGGGACCGACCGCAAGGCCAAAACTTGTGGAACTCTTTTCGGCTGAAAATCCTGTGCGGTCGGTCAAAACTTCAAAGACCCATAACTCCCGAACCCCACAACCGAATGGCTTGAAATTTGAATATGTTATTCCCCTGAGTGGTAGCTATTAAGCGGTGCTGGACTTAAAGGTGTACCCCCTGTTTTTGGGGTACATCCAGAATGTGGGTAAATTTAGGTACGTTATAATTATGTTATATGTTTATCTGAGGGGAGGAGACGTGGGGGTGTTACCCTGTGTGTAATTGGTTATTTTCATCCTCCCCCTGGGAGTGTCCTGTGTGTACTTGTTCCTAATAAAAAGCAGGCTGGTTCTCCCAGACCTCAGATCTTCTTGACCCTGCAAAACGTAGCCTTGTCTCGTTCTTGGAAGGGGATTATTTGGGAATGTTATTCTGCTCCTGCTACAGCTGAACCTGACTTTTACTCTGGATATCGTGAATGGGATTATACCAGCTTACTTCTCCACAGCAGCTTGCAGGGAAAAAGGACGTCTCCAACGGCCGATACCCTCTCTCTACCAGGGTAGCCGTTACATTGGTGGCAGCGGTGGGATGGTCCTTTTATCCAACAAGCAAGCACTGAATGGAGTCACAGTATGCGAAGCTGAAAAGACCCACACTAAAGGATCTGTTGGAGAATCGTGGTAGGAGTGCCAGCAACAGACCACGGAGGGAGCTGATAGCTGACTTGCTGGAGCTGGACGAGATGGACAGGTCCATGGAGGTAACTGAACCCATGGCACCCATCAGCGAGGACGATGTGATTACTGCAATTGTGCAGCGGAGGTTAGCTTTGTATCCAGTCACGTCTACAGAACTAATAACCCAACTGTTCCGGGAAACAAGGGAAGAAATACAAACCAAGAGGGAACAAGAAACGGAACTGGTAAGAGCCCGACAGCTCACTACCCAGACAGTTCCTACCCCGCTACCCACTACTACGGTAACGAAAATTCCCTTTACTGCATTTAAAGCCTTTGTAGAAAATGACGAGGAAATTGATGGATATTTGGCTGACTTTGAAAGACAGTGCTCACTACATCACATACCGCCAGAGCAATGGGTCACTATCCTGGCGGGAAAACTGTCAGGGAAAGCTAATGAGGCTTTCCGAGCACTCACTACAGAGGAAATCACGCAGTACCAAAAAGTAAAAGAGGCACTGCTCACCAGGTATGCGGTAACCCCAGAAACCTACCGTCGTCGCTTTCGGGAGTCCAAAAAGAAAGCTGTGGACTCCCACATGGAATGGGCAAACCGACTACAGAGAGTAGCATCTCACTGGGTCCAAGGATGCAAAGCCCACACGGGTGAGGAGGTGTTACAGTTATTTTTAATGGAACATTTCTTCCAAGATTTGGCGGCGGACATACAAGACTGGGTACGAGATCGGCGCCCCGCCAATTTAAAAGAGGCGGCTCGGCTGGCCGACGAATATGCCGAGACAAGGAAAGTAAGCCAGGGTACTACCCGACAAGCTCACAAAATAGAGCCACGTGCCCCAGCCGCTGTCTCACGCCCAGAATTTCGAGCTCCAGTCCCACCAGGACCACCCCGGCCTCAGGGGCCTACTAACTACCCCCGGGATTTGTCAAAGGTGACGTGCCATCACTGCAGCAACCTCGGACATATTGCCCGGTATTGTCCCCTAAGATCCAGTAACAACAACTGGAGGCGTACAACTCCCAGCACAGAGGCCCCTGCAGCACGGCCCGCTGCGGCTCACTGTCTGGAAGCCGAAATGGGCCCTGAAGAATGTCTGGGGATTTTGTATGAAGCAGACCCCATACAAGCTGCTTCCCCAGACAATCGACAACATCACCGACAGGAGGTTAAGGTGAATGGACAAACAGCACAAGGCCTAAGAGACACCGGGGCTACCATCACTTTGATCCAAAAACACCTAGTGAAGCCGGAGGATGTGTCTGCCCGCACTGTTGCTGTTCGGGTCGCAGGGGGCGCTGTTTTTCGCTTGCCCACTGCCCGAGTACACTTAGATTGGGGAGTTGGATCAGGAAAAACCACCGTCGGCATTATGGACAACTTGCCTGCCGAGGTCGTATTGGGAAATGACATTGGACCTTTAACTTCAGCATATTTGCCCACACCGGCTGCCGCCTGTCCCGTAACCACCCGTTCACAGTCCCGTGTCGCAGATGATCCTAATACAGGCCGGGAGACCCAGGTAAGCCAAGCACCCACATGTCACCCCACTACGATAGGCAGGCCCATAGCTTGGGACACCCCAGAGGAGTTTGGGAGGGAAACTAGAGAGGACCCCACTCTCCAAAAGTATCGAGAATTAGCTGACCATGGGGGGGACGGACGGGAAAGCTTTCTATGGGATGGGGACAGGTTATACAGACTGACTGAAGGCAGAAAGAGAGGCTGTGCCCCTTCGCAGAAGCGCCAACTGGTGGTACCCAAAAAGTACCGGTTGGAACTTCTCCGAATTGGCCACGACATTCCGTTGGCAGGACATCTAGGGTGTAACCGCACCACCTTCAGGATCACCCAGACCTTCTTTTGGCCGGGGATCTCGAAGGATGTGCGACGTTACTGCAGTACTTGTGACGTATGCCAACGGGTAGGGAAGAGAGGGGATCACCCTAAGGCTCGACTGTTACCTATGCCTGTGATCGAGGAACCATTTAGCAGGGTAGCAGTCGACCTAGTGGGACCCCTACCTAACCCAGTCCCTCTGCTAAGAAATACATCCTTACCGTGGTGGACTATGCTACTCGCTACCCAGAAGCCGTC
Organism: Pelobates cultripes; assembly: GCA_933207985.1. Classification (NCBI taxonomy): domain Eukaryota; kingdom Metazoa; phylum Chordata; class Amphibia; order Anura; family Pelobatidae; genus Pelobates; species Pelobates cultripes. The sequence continues at coordinate 93,655,642 of OW240923.1, read as the reverse complement.
GCTCTGACGAATATCCAGGCTGACACTGTCGCCAGTGCTTTAGTCGGGATATTCACCCGAGTGGGATTCCCCCAGGAAATCCTGTCCGACAGAGGGACCCAGTTTACCGCAGACCTAACTCAACAGCTGTGGAAGGTCTGTGGTATTAAGTCCCTGCTTAGTTCCCCGTACCACCCACAGACTAACGGTCTCTGTGAACGCTTTAACGGTACCCTAAAGCAATTGCTGAGGACCTTTACAGCGGAATACAGAGACTGGGAACGATTCTTGCCGCACCTCCTGTTCGCTTATCGGGAGGTGCCACAGGAATCCACAGGGTTCTCTCCCTTTGAACTGCTCTATGGCCGGAGAGTACGAGGACCTCTCGACCTCATCCGGGAGCACTGGGAGGGGGAGACAGAACACGACGGGGTACCCATCGTGCCATACGTATTAGAAATGCGGGACCGTATGGAACAGTTAGCCCGGATGGCACGGGACCACCTCCATGCGGCCCAAGGGCATCAGAAACGTTGGTACGATCAGGGCGCCCGCCAGAGAACCTTCCAAGTAGGCCAGAAGGTGCTGGTACTTAGACCTGTCAAAGGGAATAAGCTCCAGACCTCCTGGCAGGGCCCTTACAAAGTGGTAGCACAAGTCTGTGACACCACCTACGTAATCGCCAGCAACAAAGATGAAAGGATCCGGAAGTCCTTTCACGTAAATCTACTAAAGGAATATCAGGAAAGACCCGAGGATATAGCCGCCATATGCATACCCGCTACCGAAGACCCTGACAGCTTACCCATACCCGACCTATTAGCTAACCCAGAACCTAAAACCCTACTCAATACCGTACAGCTAGGGGAACGGTTAACTCCCGCCGAAAAGGGACAGATCCGACAGCTGCTGACTGAGAAAGGGTTGACGTTTTCCCAAGAGCCCGGTACACCCCCTTAGCAACCCACTATGTAGAGACCCCAGGACAAACCCCTCTCCGACAAACCCCCTATAGGATCCCTGAGGCAGTAAAAGAGGAGATGAGGAAGGAGATCCAAGAAATGTTAAGACTGGGGGTGATAGAGCCCTCGGACAGTCCATGGGCCTCCCCGGTGGTTCTAGTCCCCAAGAAGGACGGAACCACTCGGTTCTGTGTCGATTATCGACGTCTCAATGACAGAACCGTGACAGACGCCTACCCCATGCCCCGAGTAGACGAGCTATTAGATCGCATTGCCAGGGGACGCTATCTGACCACCATCGATTTGTGCAAAGGATATTGGCAGATCCCCCTGGACAAGGAGGCTATCCCTAAGTCGGCCTTTGTCACCCCATTTGGCTTGTACCAGTTCAAAGTCATGCCATTTGGGATGAAAAACGCTCCGGCTACATTCCAGCGCTTAGTGGACCGCCTCCTCGATGGCTTCCAGGATTTCGCTTGCGCGTACCTGGATGACATTGCGATCTATAGCGAAACCTGGGGGGAGCATTTAAAGCATGTCGAAGCCGTACTGGATCAGATTCGAGCCGCAGGCTTGACTCTGAAACCAGAGAAGTGTAACTTCGGCATGGCCGAAGTCCAGTACCTGGGACACCGGGGGGGATGTGGGAAGCAGCGCCCAGAACCCGCTAAAGTTGAAGCGGTAGCTAACTGGCCCACACCCCACACCAAAACTCAGGTCTTAGCATTTTTGGGGACGGCAGGATATTATAGGAGGTTTGTCCCAGACTATAGCGCCATCGCAAAACCCTTGACAGACCTAACCAAAAAAAACTTGCCTAGGATAGTCCTGTGGTCTCCCGCCTGTGAAACCGCCTTTCAAGCCCTAAAGAATGCTCTAATCCATGCACCTGTCCTGTCTGCCCCCGTCCCTAACAAAAGATTTGTCGTCCATACAGATGCATCCATGTATGGACTGGGGGCAGTTCTAAGCCAGGTTGGTGAAGATGGAAGCGAGCACCCTGTCGCGTATCTCAGTAGAAAACTGTTACCTAGGGAAGTGAGTTACGCGGCAGTGGAAAAGGAATGCTTGGCCCTAGTCTGGGCACTAAAGAAACTCACCCCATATTTGTACGGGCAGGAATTCACTCTAATCACCGACCATAACCCCCTGGTATGGCTGAATAGAGTAGCTGGAGACAATGGACGTTTATTAAGATGGAGCCTCGCACTGCAACCCTATAACTTCTCTATCCAATACCGCCCTGGCAAATTTAATGGAAATGCCGATGGTCTGTCCAGACAAACAGAACTATTACCCTAACAAAGGACCGGACAGCCCCAAGTTGACCCGAAAAGGATCAATCCGGGTCTGCCGGACTGTTCCACAAAAGGGGAGCAGTGTAACAGAACTATGCTTTTACCTATGCTTTGTGCCTGGACTTATATTTCAATGCCGCTGGATGTATTACACAAAAAAAGAATGACTATTTCGTGGAAATATCCCTACTGGAGAATACAGCTCAAAATACCGAACATCGGACCACCCAGGGGAACAGTTAATTGGTACTTTACCTCCCAGCGCTTTTGGAGCCGTTCGCATGGTTTTCATACGAATTCCTTTGTGCTCAGGTTAGATGGCCGCCATTTCGGGACTTTACACCAGTTCGCGGCCATCTTATGCACAAACAGCGGTGTTTGCCTGTGAACGCATGGAACTAAAATCGGATACACAAACAGGCGAACACCGCTGAGACCTCCAGGAGCTCGTAAGTTCGTGCTGGAACTACCGAACAACCGGCCGTTCGGTAGTTTTGTTTAAGCTCTCATAGGGATTCCAGCGAACACCAGGATGACTGTGGATGGCAAGGGGTTCGTGGGGTTTTAATGCACGAACGGAGACCGACCGCAAGGCCAAAACTTATGGAACTCTTTTCGGCTAGAAAACCTGTGCGGTCGGTCAAAACTTCAAAGATCCATAACTCCCGATCCCCTCAACCGAATGGTCTGAAATTTGGAAATATTGTTCCCCTGAGTGAGAGCTATTAAGCGGTGCTGGACTTAAAGGTGTACCCCCTGTTTTTGGGGTACATCCAGAATGTGGTTAAAATTGTGTCTGTTTTAATTATGTTATATGTTATCTGAGGGGAGGAGACGTGGGGGTGTTACCAGGTATATGATTGGGTGTTTTTATCCTCCCTCTGGGAGTATCCTGTGTGTACCTGATCCCAATAAAAGCAGGCTGGGTGTTCCAGTCCTCAGATCTTCTTGACCCTGCAAAACGTAGCCTTGTCTCGTTCTTGGAAGGGGATTATTTGGGAATGTTATTCTGCTCCTGTTACAGCTGAACCTGACTTTTACTCTGGATATCGTGAATGGGATTATACCAGCTTACTTCTCCACAGCAGCTTGCAGGGAAAAAGGACGTCTCCAACGGCCGATACCCTCTCTCTACCAGGGTAGCCGTTACAAATGTGATCGAAAATGGTTTAACGTTGAATGGAGGGATGGTGCCAGGGGATTTCGGGCACTACTACAAATTGAAATGCGATGAAATGTTTATCATACGTATAGTGTCCCTTTAATGTTACAGATGAGTTTTTTTATTTTTAAAACATTCAGTTTGTGCTTATGTGTGGTTTCCTTATATTTTAGCTTTAACATCTTTATATTTTGACATCTTGTAATTCTTTGTCTTCTTGTTTTAGTACTCTTGTTTGTTTCACGTTTCATTCTGTTTCTGTTATTTATGTCTGGAATTGTGATACTGTTGCCTATTGATAGGCTAAGTTGAGTACTTGGTTTCACCTGAGCTTTTGATGTACTGTGTCAGCATCTCTTCATGAAAAAACACTGACAGGTTTGAAATAACCAGAGGATATTTCATGAATATTGCAGAAAATATAGGGAATATTCTCTGTGAGTTTATTGCAGAATAGTTTCATTTTTTTTTGCTTTTATTTTATTTTTTTACGTTAAGTTAGTGAATACCAATATTAACTTTTTGGATGTTTTAATCTTAACCATCTTTGCTGGTGTGCCCCAGTAAGTCATAGCATACAGTCTTCAACTGTCTTATTTTGTGAAATTATGCAAATATACTTGCCTCTAACAGAAAATAACACTATTTCTTACTTTGTTCTAATATCACTCTCTTTTATGAATGCACCTACAGCTTATCAGCCCTAATAATCTTTTCTTATTTTCTTCAGAAGTTGGAGTCAGACAGGTTGATCCAAATGCAAATAGCCTTGTCTACACAGTGCAGAGTGCTGAAAGAATGGATCAAATTGAAGTACCCAGGGAAGAACTCCACAAAATTACAGGTAATGTCTAGCATATCTTTTGTAGCTTAATGCTCCTTGAATAATAAAAAAAAGACTGGGTGCCTCCGTTAAAAGATGCTCCTAGTGCTCGCCAATAACCATCAGCACCGCACTCGACACCACAACCACCGCCAACGCCACAAACCGCCTTAGCTTTGTTGGGGTTTCGCCATCCTCCACCCACCCTGGACCCAAGACCGGGTTCCAGATTCCAGTGGTGGAACCTCTCCTAAGTCCAGAGAGCAGGAACCAGGAACAAGAACAAGCTCTTACAAGAGCTTACTCTGGGGAGTATTGTGATATAGCAATCTCCAGAGTGTAGGCAATTCTCCAATCCCCCAAACATGAGCCAAGACTTCATGAAGGGGTAAGCAGGTCTGTTTAATGCACACAAAAGGACTTTCTTTTATACACGTTTTCACGTCAGAGGCACACCCCCTGGACCTGGTGGTAAACTGTGACAAAAGGGACACAAACCAATGGGAACACTAATTAACAAAATAACACTCCCACATACACCGTAAAATCCCTCCCCTCTATCCGGGAGATAATTGGCTTAAGAAACTGCAGTAAATGCAATTATCTCCAGGTACAGAAAATATCTCTATTTTACACTAACAGTAAAATACATAAAAATACATAATTCCTATTATATTACATAGAACCCCCACATTTAACTGATCCCCAGATAGCGCCCAATATAGGTGAACAGCGCTCAGATCCCACGAACAGAGTATATTTGCCATAGGGTTAAAGTTTTGGGGAAGCCTCTTTTGACCGACCGCACGCACGGAGGATTTCATGCCCAAAACAGTTCCACAGAATTTGGCTGTGCGACCGGTCTATTTCGAATGTTAAAGTCAGTTCACATAGAAAAATAACTAAGTCCCATTCGAATGCATGAACGGGGCGCCGTTTGTGCAACTAGCTTAGTATAACTGTGCGTTCAAATTATCGAACGCACTTCAATTTCAGGCGAAGCGTCCAAGTGGAGGAGAAGGAAAGGGTCAGCGGTGTTCGTGCAAGTGTGTAGCCGATTTTAGTTCCATGGATTTGATGGCACACACTGCTGACCTCGTTCGACGAATAAAGATGGCGGCCGCCCAGCGGTCGGCAATTAACCTGCGGTTAACCGCCAGCCTGGGAGGTAAATTGCCTGCATACTTCCACTTGCGTGTGGTCCGACGGGGCGCCGTTTGTGCAACTAGCTTAGTATAACTGTGCGTTCAAATTGTCGAACGCACTTCAATTTCAGCCGAAGCGTCCAAGTGGAGGAGAAGGAAAGGGTCAGCGGTGTTCGTGCAAGTGTGTAGCCGATTTTAGTTCCATGGATTTGATGGCACACACTGCTGACCTCGTTCGACGAATAAAGATGGCGGCCGCCCAGAGGTCGGCAATTAACCTGCGGTTAACCGCCAGCCTGGGAGGTAAATTGCCTGCATACTTCCACTTGCGTGTGGTCCGCCTGTACGATAATTGGTTAGGTAAACCCAAATTAACGAACCATATTAGAAAAGGACACGAACAAAGTATTTTAAAGCTCCCACGCCAGGGAAAGGATGCATTAAGCATCAGGGCTGCTGGCTGCTACGCGCCCGCCCCTTTTAAAGAGTCAGTGCATGCGTACCAACCCCCAGTGGTCAGAAGAGCTCTAAACAAGAGAGCTCAACGTACATGTACCTTTTGGGGGCGTAGTTATGTAAATCACGCCCCCAATCATATAAAAGCCCAGTCTGCCTCCAAATCAGTGCCCTGTTGTGGTTCCTAGTGTCCCCTCAGTGCGTCCCTGTATTCTTTTGATTGTTCTTTGTGTTTTGACCCGGCTTGCTTTTGTCTATTCTGATTTCTGGTTTCCCTGACTTGGCTACGGTCCTCGCTATTGTGTATTTCTAGCTTCCTTTGACCTTGGCTTGTTTCTGGCATTTCTTGTAGTTTCTATTATTCCGGCCATTCTAAGGACTGGTTAAGGACTTTCTACCTGTCTCTATTATCTTGGTGATTTTCACTCTGCGTATTGGGTATTAACGTTACATTACAACAGGGCCAATGGACCCTGCAGGTGTTAATCCCCAAAAAATGGCTCAGGACGCTAGGCTGGATGGAAAAAAGTGCTCAGTGTAAATAGGCGCTTAGTGGAAATGCAAATTAAAAACAGCAGCCAAATGGTATGGATCACCGTATGGATCAAATCGCCCAAGCCTTACAAACTCTGATTACTCAATCTAATGAACCACGTACCCAATCACTTACCCCTGTACCTGCTGGTGCAGAATCTTCTACTCACAGCCATAACTCTAATCCAAATCACCCCATACGTTATAATGGGGATCCATCGAAATGTAGAGGGTTTCTTAACCACGTTAGCATTTTGTTTGAATTATGTCCCAGAGTGTCCCTACTGATAGGGCCAAAATATGTTTCATCATTACCCTGCTAACTGATAGAGCCCTTATTTGGGCAAATCCGCTCCGGGAGAACAAATAGTCCATTAGTTTTTGACTACCCTCAGTTCCTAGCAGTGTTCAGGAGAGCTTTTGATCCTCCAGGCAGGAAAGCCAGTGCTGCCTGAGCTCTCTTGCCATTAAGACAAGGAAACCGTTCCCTCATGGATTATGCTTTAGAATTCCGTTCATTGGAATCAGAAGTTTGTTGGAACAACCAGGCATTCCTGGTTTGGACACATTGATTAGAAGCTTAGACACAGGCAAAACACCGTAGAAAGGCCCAGAAGATCGGCTATCAGACCACCTCCCACTCTCCCCTCTGAGTTGATGACGGTTGCTATCCCAGAACCTATGCAATTAGGTAAGACAAGGTTATCTGAGAAAGAGCGTCAACATAGAAGGAGGTTGTGCATGTACTGTGGTAAAAGAGGACATCTATGTTTAGCATGTCCAGAAAGGCCAGGAAACTTCAGAGCCTAAGGCCATAAGGACTGGGTGTACTTAATGATTCCTCCATACATAATCATGAAAAGTGGCTTCTACTACCTATCACCTTAAAATGGGAGGGTAAGGTTATCCATTCTCATGCCCTTACAGACTCTGGGGGTGCATAGAACTTCATAGATAGGATCTTTGCTGAGGGATCTGCTATCCCTCTCCGAAACAAAACACCCTTGGCCATAGAGGCCATAGATGGTAGACCTCTTGAGGAGCCCTCCATTACTAAGGAATCTATTCCGGTCCTTATGATGGTTGGGGCTCTTCATAAGGAGATCGTTGTTTTACAAGTTATCTCCTCACCATCCTTCCCTTTGGTATTGGGGTATCCATTTATTGTTTAAACATAATCCACAGATACATTGGGAATCAGGAGAGATTGTTAAATGGTGCCCTTCTTGCTCAGAAGGATGTACCACTAGGATTAGACCCATGGTTCTCATAAACGTGCCTGTCTTACCTCTGTTGTCCACTGATGTGCCCAAGGTATATCAAGATTTGAAGGAGGTATTTGACAAAAAGAAAGCTGATGAGCTACCCCCGCATCGGTTGTATGACTGTCCTATTAAACTGTTGCCAGGGACTATGCCACCGAGAGGCACTGTTTACCCTCTCTCTCTCAAAGAGAATCAGATTTTGGAAGAGTATATTCGGGAGAACCTAGAGAAAGGTTTCTCTTCTCCTGCTGGAGTGGGGTTCTTTTTTGTTTCAAAGAAAGAGGGTAATCTCAGGCCGTGTATAGATTACAGGGGTTTGAACAAAATCCCTGTACATAATGTCTATCCGATTCCTCTGATCACAGAACTATTTGACCAGTTGAAGGGTTCCAGGATCTTCACCAAATTAGATTTACGAAGTGCTTATAATTTGGTGAGGATTAAAAATGTACATGAATGGAAGACAGCTTTCAATACTAGGTACGGGCATTATGAATACACAGTCATGCCTTTTTGACTTTGTAATGCCCCTGCCATCTTCCAGGACCTGATAAACGATGTATTGAGAGAATACTTGCAAGAATTTGTTATCGTTTACCTTGACGATATACTAATTCATTCCCCAGATATAAACACCCATCATATGCATGGGAAAAAAGTCTTGCATAAATTGTTGAACAACGGCTTGTATCGCAAATTGGAGAAGTGCTTATTTGATCAGGAAAAGGTGCATTTTCTGGGGTATATCATCTCTGAGTCCGGTTTCGAAATGGACCCCAAAAAACTAGATGTCATCCATAAATGGCCCTTACCTACAGGGTTAAAAGCCATCCAACGTTTCATTGGGTTTTCTAACTACTATAGGAGGTTTATAAAAGGGTTTTCCTCCATAATGTCACCTATCTCAAACATGACAAAGAAGGGCAAATCTAATCAGTTATGGACTCCGTAAGCACTAACTGCCTTTAACACCCTGAAGGCTGCATTCGCTTCAGCACCTATCCTAGTCCATCCGGACCCATCACTCCCTTTTCTTTTAGAGGTAGATGAATCCGATATAGGTGTAGGGGCTATTCTCTCCCAATGTTTGTCTCCTGATCAACCCCTCCATCCGTGTGGATTCTTTTCTAAGAAACTTTCCAAAACAGAGAAGAATTACGAGATAGCAGATAGGGAACGCTTAGCAATTGCACTGGCCCTCAAAGAATTTCATAATTTGCTAGAAGGCTCTTCAACTCCTGTTACTATCCTGACAGATCATAAAAACCTATCTTACATGAGCGAGGCCAAGAGACTGACAGCTAGACAGGCAAGGTGGTCTTTGTTATTCTCACGTTTTAACTTTATACTTACCTATAGACCAGGTACCAACAATATGAAAGCAGATGCATTATCTCATTAATTCGAACCTATCTTTTTCCAAAATCGAAGAATTAGCTCCTATTATCCCTAAAAATAAGATTATAGCAGTTACCCATCTAAACATTGGTTCCGATCTCATTAGGACTTTACGAGATGTACAAAACATAGCACCTAGTCAGACCCCACAGGATAGGCTATTCGTCCCTTCTGAATTCCTAAGGGAGGTCCTAGACTTATGCCACGATAACAAGACAGCTGGTCATCCTGGAACCAAGAAGACCAGTGACCTCATTGCTGCTCGGTTTTGGTGGCTTTCTTTTAGGCATGATGTGAAGGATTACGTACAAACATGCCATGTATGTGCCCGATCTAAAACCTCACATGCTTTGCCCTGCGGTCTATTGCAATCTTTGGAAATACCTAAAAACCTGTGGTCTAGCATATCCATTGATTTTATAGTAGAATTACCTAAATCGAAGGGTAATATCGTGGTCTTAACTATCACAGATAGGTTTACCAAGATGGTACATTTTGTGTCCTTACCTAAGCTTCCCTCATCTATCGAATTAGCGGATATCTTTGCTAGAGAAGTATTTCGCTTACATGGCATACCCGAAGAGAGAGTGTCCGATAGGGGTCCTCAATTCATCTCTCGATTCTGGAAGGCATTTGCTGACCAACTTTGTATCAAGTTATGTCATTCTTCAGCCTCACCCTCAATCTAACGGTGATGCTGAAAGGACTAATCAATCCCTGAAACAGTACCTATGGTGTTTTATTTCTGACAACCAGGATAATTAGGCGATACTGCTTCCCTGGGCTGAGTTTGCTTATAATTGTACCCAAAGGGAGTCCATGAGCTGCAGCCCTTTTTACCTCAACTATGGCTTCTATCCTTCCGTTCTTCTGGCTGTCTTTCCTTCATTGGAGATACCGGCTGTAGAGGAATATTTGGGTGGCCTGAGGGCCATTTGGGAGCAGGTTCAACACATCCTGACTCATAAGGTCGCCTTGCAGAAAAAATACGCTGACAGACACCGACAAGCTGCTCCATCTTATCAAGCAGGTGATAGGGTTTGGCTCAGTACCAAGAATATCAATCTGAAAGTGCCTTCCAAGAAACTGGCTCCTCATTTCATAGGTCCCTATCGGATTCTGAGACGTGTGACGCCGGTTTCATACAGGTTGTAATTGCCCTCTGCTTTGTGAATCCCTAATACCTTTCACATGTCGTTATTGATACTTCTTTCTTGCGATAGGTTCACTAGACCCTTCTTTGTTCCTGCTCCTGTTGTTGTCTTCAGTCAATCTGGCATCTGCATGGAGTTAAGTGGGAAGACAGCCACTATTTCGTTACCAGACCAACATTCGGCTTCATATGTAGCTCAAGTTATGCGATATCTTCGCCAAAACCTTAAACCTGGCTCCTACGGAACATATGCAGATGTCTTACGCTACTTAGATAACTTCCTCACCATCGAACCACACCAAAGCACACCACACAGCCTGAATCACATGTTCACTCTTTTCAAAGATTAGGAGTACCCATAGCCGGCACAAAACACAGAGATCACATTCCCGGGGTTTACACTCGGTTCTATTTCTATGCAGGCCAACCTGCCACTAGTGTAAGTAGATAGAATTCTTTTACATCAACATCTGCACGTCACAAGACTCTTGCACCAGGAATCTGCTACAGTCACTACCTGGTTCACTCAATTTTGCGGGGAGAATAATTCCACAAGGTAAGTCTTTATTTCCAGAATCCTCTTTCTTGCATGGTCTCCCTGTCGACGACTCCACAGCTCTCTTAGACAAACCAGCTAGAGCTGATATTAAGAAGGTGGCATCTGTTCCTGTCCTCTTGGAATGGCAGGTCACTACTCGTTCCCCCCGACGATTCCCCTATGGTCCGGACTGACACATCAGGTGCCGTAGATTATGCAGCAAAGTTTGGTTACAAATGGGTACACGTCTCTTGGCCAATTGAGTCTACCTCGCAAGTAAATTTCAATACCACCTCAGCACTATTTGAATCTACCCTATCGTAGCAGCTACACATATATACGGGGCAAAGAGTGGAGAGGGCAGTCGGTCAGATGCTTTTCTAATATCTTGGCGACATGTAATATTGTTAACAAAGGCCGCTCTCAGTCCCTCTCGATTTATTAACTTGGTAAGGAGTCTTACCTGGCTAGTGGCAAATCTTCAATTCTGCAAAACTTATTTTCACATTCCGGGTATTCAGGTTAACGCAGCAGACGCTCTCCCACACTCTAATTTGCAGGAATTTTTTGAAGGTCATCCATCAGCAAACTTGCAGCCCAAGGAGCCTCCAAGCTTCAAAGTCCTAATTATGAGTTAAATACTCTGTTGCTCCATAGTAGGTCGCTTGCACAGGCTGGTTTATACCTTAATTTAAGAAAGCCTATTCCAAGAGCGTATCAGTTGTTTAACCCCTTAAGGACTGGACTGTTTTTGCGATGTTGTACATTTGCAACCAGGAATATTTTTACACTTTTCTGGTGTTTGTGTTTAGCTGTTATTTTCCGCTCTCTCATTTACTGTTCCCATACAAATTATATATTGTTTTTTTCAGGACAAAAGGGGCTTTCTTTACATACCATTATTTATATAATCTCATGTATTTTAATTTAAAAAAAATATGATGAAAAATTGAAAAAAATACATGTTTTTTGACTTTTACTTGAAAAATCTTTTACTCATCTACAAAAGCGAATAAAAAAAACTGCTAAATAGATTCAAAATTTTGTCCTGAGTTTTAAAATACCCAGTGTTTACATGCTTTTTTGCTTTTTTTTGCAAGTTATAGGGCTATAGGTACAAGTAGGATATGGCGGTTTCAAAACAAATTTTTTTTAAATGTATCAATAGTGACATTGTAACACTATTATCTGTCATAAATCTCTGGAAAACACTCCACATGTATATTTTTTTTTTTAAAGTAGACAACCCAGGGTATTCATCTAAGGATATTTTGACACTTTCTATGCAGCCATTTTACCACAAGTCTTTGCCAAACTTTGCATAGATGGTTGTTTTTTTTGTTTTTTTTCACATACATTGCAATTCAGGTATAAACTTACAGATCCTGTTATGTCTTGCTGCCAAACAACACGCCAATATGTGTTCAGCAACATCTCCTGAGTACAGTGATACCACCCATGCATAGGCTTGTCCGATTGTTTGGGGGCTAAAAGGCCACATTTGGCAGGTGCGCATATCCATTTTTCAACTTGGAATTTTGACATGTAGTCAACCTGCGCACATGTCCTATTTGGGACATTTGTAAGGCCGGCCAATGTATTTTACCCCCACCAAACCATATATTTTTTGGAAAGTAGACACCCTAGGGTATTTCAAATGGTGGTTTTTTAACACTTTCCATGCACTAATTCTACCACCAGACTTTGTCAAACATTTAGGTAGTCATTTTTTGTGTGTGTTTTTCACACACATTGTACTTTAGGCATGAATTAACAGATCGTGTTATGTGTCACTGCCAAACAACACCCCAATATGTGTTCGGCAACATCTCTTGAGTACAGTGATACCACCCATGCATAGGCTTGTTGGGTTGTTTGGGGACTAAAAGGCCACATTTGGCAGGTGCGCATACCCATTTTTCAACTTGGAATTTTGACATGTGGTCAACCTGCGCACATGTCCTATTTGGGACATTTGTAAGGCCGACCAATGTATTTTACCCCCACCAAACCATATATTTTTGGAAAGTAGACACCCTAGGGTATTTCAAATGGTGGTGTTTTAACACTTTCCATGCACTAATTCTACCACCAGACATTGTCAAACATTTAGGTAGTCATTTTTTGTGTGTTTTTTTTCACACACATTGTACTTTAGGCATGAATTAACAAATCGTGTTATGTGTCCCTGCCAAACAACACGCCAATATGTGTTCAGCAACATCTCCTGAGTACAGTGATACCACCCATGCATAGGCTTGTCGGATTGTTTGGGGGCTAAAAGGCCACATTTGGCAGGTGCGCATATCCATTTTTCAACTTGGAGTTTTGACATGTAGTCAACCTGCGCACATGTCCTATTTGGGACATTTGTAAGGCCGGCCAATGTATTTTACCCCCACCAAACCATATATTTTTGGAAAGTAGACACCCTAGGGTATTTCAAATGGTGGTTTTTTAACACTTTCCATGCATTAATTCTACCACCAGACATTGTCAAACATTTAGGAAGTCATTTTTTGTGTGTTTTTTTTCACACACATTGTACTTTAGGCATGAATTAACAAATCGTGTTATGTGTCACTGCCAAACAACACGCCAATATGTGTTCAGCAACATCTCCTGAGTACAGTGATACCACCCATGCATAGGCTTGTCAGATTGTTTGGGGGCTAAAAGGCCACATTTGGCAGGTGCGCATATCCATTTTTCAACTTGGAATTTTGACATGTAGTCAACCTGCGCACATGTCCTATTTTGGACATTTGTAAGGCCGACCAATGTATTTTACCCCCACCAAACCATATATTTTTGGAAAGTAGACACCCTAGGGTATTTCAAATGGTGGTTTTTTAACACTTTCCATGCACTAATTCTACCACCAGACATTGTCAAACATTTAGGTAGTCATTTTTGTGTGTTTTTTTTCACACACATTGTACTTTAGGCATGAATTAACAAATCGCGTTATGTGTCACTGCCAAACAACACGCCAATATGTGTTCAGCAACATCTCCTGAGTACAGTGATACCACCCATGCATAGGCTTGTCGGATTGTTTGGGGGCTAAAAAGCCACATTTGGCAGGTGCGCATATCCATTTTTCAACTTGGAATTTTGACATGTAGTCAACCTGCGCACATGTCCTATTTGGGACATTTGTAAGGCCGGCCAATGTATTTTACCCCCACCAAGCCATATATTTTTGGAAAGTAGACACCCTAGGGTATTTCAAATGGTGGTTTTTTAACACTTTCCATGCACTAATTCTACCACCAGACATTGTCAAACATTTAGGTAGTCATTTTTTGTGTGTTTTTTTTCACACACATTGTACTTTAGGCATGAATTAATAAATCGTGTTATGTGTCACTGCCAAACAACACGCCAATATGTGTTCAGCAACATCTCCTGAGTACAGTGATACCACCCATGCATAGGCTTGTCGGATTGTTTGGGGGCTAAAAGGCTACATTTGGCAGGTGCGCATATCCATTTTTCAACTTGGAATTTTGACATGTAGTCAACCTGCGCACATGTCCTATTTGGGACATTTGTAAGGCCGGCCAATGTATTTTACCCCCACCAAACCATATATTTTTGGAAAGTAGACACCCTAGGGTATTTCAAATGGTGGTTTTTAACACTTTCCATGCACTAATTCTACCACCAGACTTTTTCAAACATTTAGGTAGTCATTTTTGTGTGTTTTTTTTCACACACATTGTACTTTAGGCATGAATTAACAAATCGTGTTATGTGTCATTGCCAAACAACACGCCAATATGTGTTCAGCAACATCTCCTGAGTACAGTGATACCACCCATGGTATAGGTTTGTCGATTGTTTAGCTTTAAAATACTTGGCAGCTATATCCACTTTTTCAACTTGAATTTTGACATAGAATAACCTACATTATGTCCTATTTGGGACATTTGTAAGGCCGACCAATGTATTTTACCCCCTCCAAACCATATATTTTTGGAAAGTAGACACCCTAGGGTATTTCAAATGGTGGTATTTTAACACTTTCCATGCACTAATTCTACCACCAGACTTTGTCAAACTTTTAGGTAGTCATTTTTTGTGTGTTTTTTCACACACATTTTACTTTAGGCATGAATTAACAGATTGTGTTATGTGTCACTGCCAAACAACACCCCAATATGTGTTCAGCAACATCTCCTGAGTACAGTGATACCACCCATGCATAGGCTTGTCGGGTTGTTTGGGGGCTAAAAGGCCACATTTGGCAGGTGCGCATATCCATTTTCCAACTTGGAATTTTGACATGTAGTCAACCTGCGGACATGTCCTATTTGGGACATTTGTAAGGCCGGCCAATGTATTTTACCCCCACCAAACCATATATATTTGGAAAGTAGACACCCTAGGGTATTTCAAATGGTGGTTTTTTAACACTTTCCATGCACTAATTCTACCACCAGACATTGTCAAACATTTAGGTAGTCATTTTTTGTGTGTTTTATTTCACAGACATTGTACTTTAGGCATGAATTAACAAATCGTGTTATGTGTCACTGCCAAACAATATGCCAATATGTGTTCAGCAACATCTCCTGAGTACAGTGATACCACCCATGCATAGGCTTGTCGGATTGTTTGGGGGCTAAAAGGCCACATTTGGCAGGTGCGCATATCCATTTTTCAACTTG
>OW240923.1:93620388-93640153 GCA_933207985.1 Pelobates cultripes | reverse complement strand
AGGAGGGGGGAAGAGATATTAGGAGGGGGGAAAGAGAAATTGGGGGGGAGAGAAATTAGGAGGGGGGGTGAGAAGAGAAATTGGGAGGAGTAGAAGGAAATTGGAGCGGGAGGAGAGATTGACATTCATCACATACACACAATGCACCCCTTGCACACAGAAAAACACACAATGCATTACACACACACACACATACACAAGCAATGCAACCGTTACACACAATGCATCCCTTACACACACAGAAACACACAATGCATTCATTACACTTACAGACACACAATGCATCCCATACATACACAGAAACACACCTTGCAGCCCTTACACATACAAACACAATTTCACACAATGCATTCCTTACACACATATCAGGACATCCCTTACACACTCCACCCCCTGTGAACAAACTCATTGGTGGAACATGAAGGTGGACCCTGGGACCCAGACCTTGAGCTGTGTAAAGGACCCCCAAAAAATGGAGCTGCTTCCCGTTCTCCCAGAACATTGATTTTGTGACCACAGTTACAAACCGCCTCCAGAGAGCCTGTTCTGCACCAGACCAGTGGAGCCAGACTGCAGCTAGAGCCCATCATCATCCTCATCTGGTTGTAAGTAGGCAATCTAGTATATTATTCGTGGCACTAAGCTCTAATTTACCTCACATTAAAGAAACACTATAGTCCCCAGAACCACTTCAGCTTAATGTAGTGGTTCTGGTGTCTATAGCCTGTCCTTGCAGGCCTTTTAATGTAAACATGGCGGCACTGCAGCACTGGCGTTAGTTAACATGGCAAATCATATGGGTGGGGCATTGTGATGTCACATGGGGGGGGGCGGCAAACTTTACTTTTGCCTGGGGTGGCAAAAATCCTTGCACCGGCCCTGGCTGGAGGGGGCTGTGTGAGCTGTGGCCGAACAGTGTCCCATGGTAGTTAGGGTGCCGTGTGGCCAGTACAGCTCACACAAGCAAACAGCTGATAAACTGGCCGCACGGAGGAAATGTGTATGTGTGACTGTCTGCCTGTGACTGTATGTGACTGTCTGCCTGTAACTGAGTGTGTGACTGTCTGCCTGTAAATGTGTGTGTGACTGTCTGCCTGTAAATGTGTGTGTGGGGCTGCAGGGATTTTGTAGAAAGGGGCGGGGGTTTTGTATTGGGACAGGAGTCTTTACAAATTGTAAGAAAAAAAAAGAGAACCTTTAAAAAATTTTACAGGTTTGTTTTTTTTTGGGGGGGGGAGGGGGGGGGGGTGCCAAGCACAGGATCCGCCCCGGGTGCCAAATGCTCTAGGTACGCCCCTGCATAAGAATGCCTTTATTTTATACTCCCAAATTTATTAAATAAATGAATATAGAGAAATCTCCTAGCATAAACTACATAAACTCCTTAAAGACTTCTTTGACTTCTCTGACTTGTTAAAGGCACCAGCTGGTGTACTCTTGCCCTATCCTCAAGTTTCTGCTACTCCTTGCAAGAATTACAATTGCTACATTATCAATGGGCCAAATTAATTCAGGAAAAAACTGCTCAATATTTTGCCATGAGTTCATTGCAGCCTCCTACTGCAGTAGCCTTTTTAAGTTGAGCTTGTGACTAAGTACTAGTTCACAGCTAGTATTTTCCAAGTTTACCTCTGCTTAATCTGAGTTGTTACTCTACTAGTCTGCAATAAAGTTTATTCACTTTACCAAAGACCAGAATTCATTCTTTGTTGTACACACATGCAGCCATCTTCTGGGTCATATCAGTTTACACAGATGTTCAACTGTGTGTTCAGTCTGTGATGTATTGTATTAAATGGGCAGTCTAGACACCATAACCACGACAGCACAGTCTAATAGTTATGGTTTTACCAGTCCCTTGGTGCTGTTCTGAGTTAGTAGTTTTATTATTGTTGAATGGTTTGACACTTACCTGGATCTACCCGTTTCACCCTGTCTGGCTCCCTCTGAAGATATGACGAATGCAGAAGTAATATCAGTTCTGATCGTGTTTGGATCAAAATCATTGGCTGAGAGCATCTTGATACCAAGAATTTAATCCAAATAACAATGAAACTAATATATTTATTGTGTAAGAAATATTCTGTTTAGGATATGAATAAAGAAAATGTGTAAATGTGAATGTCCCTAGAAATTGACACTTTTAAAAATTAACATTGGGCTCATGGAGAATTGACAAGGAAACTGCAAAATAAGTCGTTACAAGATACATTGGGAATTCAAATAATAAATAATATTAAATTGGGTAATAGTAACAACCCCTGGATGTTGGGCAAAAAATATCATCCCCAGGATGTTCTTGAAAATTAGAGTAATCTGAATGTATATAATAATATTAAAAAATTGTTACCAGTATTAATGTATTAAACTGTGAATTGTGGTGAGTCAACAAGAGAATTGGAAACTCAAAGCTAAAATATTTTTCTGGGGAAAAAAATTGTGGTTGGAAAATCTTTCTATTGTGGCTTACATTTTGAAGTTTCTGTGTTAATTCTCTACAATTTTTGGTTTAGTGAATTTTCAAAAAACCCAATAATTTTGCTGGTCTGCATCAGACAAATTAAGTCATATACATTTTGTTTCACATAACTTATTCTTAAAGGACCACTATAGTCACCCAGACCACTTCAGCTTTATGAAGTGGTCTGGGTGCCAAGTCCAGCTAGGTTTAACCCTTTTTTCTATAAACATAGCAGTTTCAGAGATTATAAAAGGGTTAATCTAGCCTCTAGTGGCTGTCTCATTGACAGCCGCTAGAGGCGCTTCCGCGCTTCTCACTGTGATTTTCACAGTGAGAAGACGCCAGCGTCCATAGGAAAGCATTGTGAATGCTTCCCTATGGACTGGCTGAATGCGCGCGGTTCGTGCCACGCATGCGCATTCAGCCAAGGAGGAGGAGAGTTCCCCGCCCGGCGCTGGAGAAAGAGGTACATTTAACCCCTTCCACCCCCTAGAGCCCGGCGGGAGGGGAGCCCTGAGAGTGGGGGCACCCTCAGGGCACTATAGTGCCAGGAAAACAAGTATGTTTTCCTGGCACTATAGTGGCCCTTTAACCCCTTAAGGACACATGACATGTGTGACATGTCATGATTCCCTTTTATTCCAGAAGTTTGGTCCTTAAGGGGTTAAGCATTCATGGTGAAATTGCTAACAACGTTCTTTTAAGTAATGCGGCCACTTTAACAGTATTGCATTCTGCTTAGCTTAGTACAATAAAAACCCCTTCTGTCCTGTTCTAAAACATTAAATGCCTGATTATCATAAAACAGTTATTTGCTGGTTTAGTGTTGAACATTTCATAGAAAGCAAATTGTTCTCATATTTCATACTTATTGTGTGAAATAATAAGTTTTCACTTGGCGCATATAATTTAACATAACACATAAAAACTTAGCACTCCAGGTCAAGTTAAGGCCAGGACTAATGTCTGGTAGTTCTCTTGATGATTCCAATGGTCATGATTGGTGGTGATCTTGTCAACCTCAACTGTTGGCTCTATTGATTTCTGCAGTCTGCATACAATGCAGTTCTTACGTTATCCCAAGAAGCTGCACTGGTCCACCCTCAGGACATTCGAGCAGACACTGTTGTCCTCTATTCTTTGACAATACATGGTTTCAAGAACACATCTAAATAGCTGGGGATCAATAGATGAACTGGGGACAGTAGCTCCATTCACTCTAGACTGTAACTCTTTATTGGACTTAGTCTGGTCTCTGTTACTCTTTTTGAAGGTGACCTAATTGGCATTGGACAAAAGAGAAAGGACTGTTTTGTCCTGATGTCTACTTTCTCTGTGTATACTTTATTAAGTTCACAGAGTGCCGTATTCTTTTTTTTTTTTTTTTTTATATATATTCGTACATATCTATTTCTCTTACATTTATAGAATCTGATGAGTAACTTTGAGTATATTTGCATAGAATTTTTAAAGAATTTAACACTTTCATTGTTTTGTATGGGGAACAATATATGGGACATTTACGCTTTCAACTCACAAGCCAACACAAAAAATGGACATTTGTTAGTTGACTTATTCACAACCCCCTCTTCAGTCATAATGCATAAAATAAGCTAAATTATCATGCTCTCGGAAGGTGGTGGTGGGGAACATCACAGATTAACAATAGTGGTAGTATGATCACATGAATCAATGGGGGAAGGTCCTCTGTTTTCAGTCCAAAGGGATTCATGATCCGTGATCTTGCCTTTTCATGATCAGTGCAGGATACCTATTAAAGTTACCTTGCTTAGAAATTCCAAGAATTTGTTTGTAAAAATCCAATTCTACTTTGCAAAAAAATATATCTTTTCGATTTTTAAAAAAAATAATGATACTGTCACAAATGTTGTACAATGTGATTGCTTCTCTCTGAAACATTATACATGCAGTTATTATACAAGGTATATCTGATACTAAATAATTAAGAAATAGAGAGAACTTTTTGTTTGCCTGCAAATAGAAGCTCATAAGTTGTGCAACAAAACAAAAAGATGAAGGGAAATATGTGGGCCGGAGACTAGGTCAAGATCCTTCAGAGATATTCCACTTGTCATGCAATGATGGTAGACATGTATCTTAACAAGCAAATACTTTAATGTGCACACTAATTGTTACATGCAGTGCCTAAGGGGAACAATAATAAATAACAGAGGTTTAGGCAAATATTATCATTGATATTATCTATGTGTTAAAGGTCAAATTACATCAACGTTGGGCAAAGCCAAATAAAAAAGTCACATCTTGAAGAAAAGTCTCCAAGTTAACTGTATACTGTTATAATTGCATGTTCACCTAACAAGTGCCTCTTGTTGCTGTACTTGGTTGAAGGTGGGTACCCATACGTGTTTTAATATTAATGATAAATAAAACAATATGGTTCTTATACCTGTTAATGACTGTCCTGATAAAGTGACCCAACACGCAGAGTGCAACCTAAAAAAAAGTATTACCAGACCTTAGAAGGACCTGGCTTAACCTGGGTAGTGAAAGAATAGTCAGGAGATGGCCAAAATACAAGGAAACCAGAGATCAGGAAAATGATAAGGAATAGCCGAGTCAGGAAACCAGATAACAGGATAAACGAATATATAAGTCGAGCCAGGGATACCAGAGAAGTAGAATAATCAAAATACAAAGCTGAGTCCAAAACCAGTAACGCGCAATCCAAATAACACCAGCACTAGAAGGAACAACAAATGAACCACATTAGTGCACTGAACAAAGGCAATAGACGCTTTATTTATGGGGGAGCGTCTTTTGCTTTAAACCACCCCCCAAAACATCACGGGGTGGCAAGAAGAGTGTGGTTCCATGGCATTGCCAATATGCCATCGACAAACGTGCACCATGTCATAAAACGGGGCATGGACAGAGCACTTGCCAAGAAGAGTCGGCAAAAGGAGCCTCTCCATGTGAGCGTGCAGGACTAAGGTAAGGTATCGTGACAATGACAAAACAAAATATATAGCACACTGCTAGTGATAGTGCTGTGCTCACATCGGCTTAACCAGAGCTCTTGCACTAAAATGTCAGCAGGAACAATTAGAGAAATAGCACTCACCACATAGTTTAACTCAGAGAAACTTGGAAACCGAGATAAAAGTAAATCACATTATTCCACTGTTAAAACCATCTTCTGACAAAGAAGGCCATTCAGTACATCTAGACCACCACCAAATGACAAGTACTTAGTCATAGAATATTATGTTGAAAGAAAACACATCCTTTACAGGCGTGCCACAATGCTAATACATGAATTTAGCAGTTTACCAAATAGCCACATATAGTGACACTAGGACTGCTAAACAGTGATGTTGCAATTTAAAATACAGACAACTCATAATCATACTGACCTCCCATAAAGTCATACAAAAAGACAAATATGCAAATACTGCACGTTAGTGAAAATACAAAAAACACAAAGCGTTAATGTATTAATGCTTATAATAACACGAGTTAGAGGAGAAACAAGGTATTTAACCCATCATATCATGGATGGAAATCTTCAGGTAGTAAAGGTTCTGTAATTATTTAATATTAACTCTTACCACAACACAATGTCATATAATTTATGTCATATTTGAAAAGGCAATATATAGCCACATAGTAAGAAATCTGTAGCAAATATAAGTCACCTATACCAGACCACATGAAACTAATTTACTACAATCCGTTAGAAAATAAACTTACCGTTTACAATTGAGCAAAGTACAAAAACAACACAAGTACGAAAAAATTAATAAACATCCACACTAACTTGTTCATACTAAATATAGATAAATAATCTTCTATTCATACACATATACAGACAAAGAAAATATCCATAACTGATTAAAGGGACACCATAATCACCAAATCGGCTACAGCTTAATGTAGTATTTTAAAAATGGAATAAAGTGGTTTACTTTTATTTTGGATTAAGCTGAGTATATGCTTTAACTCCGTGGATTGGCTAGTGGTATTTCCTTAATCGACTTAATATTTCAAGTACAAAAAGCATGCTAGTTCCTAAAGTCCGACTTGTTACTTCTCCTAATGCCCCTCCTGGACAAGTGTACAATGACATCCTACTATCACTAACAAGATGCCACTGTAAAAAGAATAAAAAAAAAAAATTAGAAAAGAAATTTTAAAAAACCCTCATAAAACAATAACATGAAAAAGAAAAGTACCATGATAAACTCAAAGGAAACTGAGCAACTACCCTGAATCCCCCATGTGTTATATGGTGGTAGGGGACCAAGAAAGCAGTTTTTTAATGGCATCCAACTAGCCATATCTAGATTAATGCTGTTCCCTAAACTCACATCTCATTCGTATTGAAATCTGCACTTTTTGTAAATGAAAAAGAGGATACATTCTTCACACAAAAGTCCCCTAAGTAAGCTAGAGAGAGTGCATCAGGTGCTGTGAGTATGTCTTTAAGCAGCCATCTTTAACCAATGGACAAAGGCATTTTCCAACTTATTTAACTTTAAGAGCTGGTCAAAATTATTTGGACTTTAATGTAAAGGCTCCTAATTAATGTAAGGCTTCACAATTTCATATTCATGAATAGATCTCAATTCATCCAGTTTTCAATCCATCTGAAGTTATCTACTCTTTTTAATTAATATGGAGTGAGGATAACAACCTACTGACTTCCATTTGTAGCAAATAGAATAGTGATATTTTTTATAGTGTGTAGGTTGACGATTTGAGGGTGAATGTAGTCTTTGTGATGACTAACACCACAAATCAGGAAATGCACCTTGCAACATGCTTCACAACTTCGATTACTACTTTCTATTATAGTTCAAAAAACTAAATTGGTAAAATGAACACCCTAATCCTAATGCTTTTATTTCTTAGGAATCATTGTATTAGTCAGAGCAGTTGAATGAGAAAATGAAGAACGTTGGAAACTAATATCTGTCAGTTCCTAACATCTGACAAATATTTATTAGACACCCTGAACCATGTGATTGTCCTGTAGGTTATGTGTAAAATTGTTATATGTAAAAAGGGATTCTCTGGACCTCTAAAGTACTTCAGCTTTCTAAAATGCTCAATACGTGAAGAGTGTGTCCTCTTTTTTTTTTTATCAAGTTACAAAAAGTCCAGATTTTTGTTACACCACCCTGGCTGTCAATCAGACAACTGGTCCTGTTAATTCCTGTTTTGGTTAGCTCAGTGGAGCTAAATGCAAGAGACAGGCAACTACCCGGAGCGTCTGCCTTGCAATGACTTTTCATTGACCTGCATTGAGAAGTCTGTGATTTAACGGCCACAGATTGCCTGAGTGGGGTTAGAAGGGGACTTCTGGCAAAGGCTGCAGACAGGAGATCTGCAGCTTTTGCAAACTGTTTTAGATATGCCTCAATAAAAAAAAATGCACAATTAAACCCATGTATATTTTCATTTGGGTTATATCAACTAAAAAGTGATTTATTTTTTATTTGGGCAGTGGAGTGTACCTTTAACATAAATAATTGATTTGTGGTCAATACTATTTTTAATAGAAGAAACCTGTGACTTTTTACCTTTGCTAAATATCTTAATTGTCTATACTATTCTATACAATTTTCCTTTCTTTTATTCAACTTTGGTTCCACATTCATTTAAGACATCTTCTCTACTCTGTCATTTGTTAGTGAAGTTTGTAACTGAGACAATGTTAAAGGTCTTGCTAAAATCTAGATAAGGGACCTTACCCTAGTCTTAAATGTTCTGCCAGAATTGTTAAAACATGACACATCATACTGATAACTATGAGTAACAAAGAACGCGTGGGCGACACTGGTCAACATCATGTGAAGTCCAAATAAATTACTAATTCACTTGTATCTGTGGGGCTAAATGGGGTCCTTAAAATATTTAGCTTTTAATTGTAAATTGCACATGGAGAGAATGTAATGTTTCTTAAATGACCTCATTCTAATACATTATCTCGTTGTACTTCCTGGCTTAAACGTTTATTTAATTGCCAAGTTATCTGTGCGTGTTTACACAAGGGTGAGATACAAAGTGTCTTTTTCCTATTATATTTTGTTTGAACTCTTTTACAGTCTATCCTGTTAAGTGCGACAATTGACTGTAAGAAATATTCTCACGTTCCATTCTGAAGTACACGTACTGATCAGTTAAATAGGAGTAAAATCTCTTATTAAGATATAGATTCATTTAAATGTGCTAACATTTTGGGGGCTATAAAAGTAGATTGGGGTTTAATCAATAAAAAAAGTTTTTTTTTGTTAAAAAGACAAGGAAACAGCAATTTTCTGAGAAAAAGTAAGGAGGTTGTAAAATATTAATTTGTGCTAAACATTTGTGCAAAACAAAAAGCGTGAATATTTAAGTTATACAGTTCCTAAAATTCGCACCTTTATTTCAATAAAGTGTAAACAAATCAATTAAGAAGGTTTAAAAGAGTATGCCCATGTTATTTATTAAATTAATGTGAATAAAAGACATTTGATTTTCAATGTATTA
Source organism: Pelobates cultripes (assembly GCA_933207985.1). NCBI lineage: Eukaryota > Metazoa > Chordata > Amphibia > Anura > Pelobatidae > Pelobates > Pelobates cultripes. The sequence goes on along the minus strand of OW240923.1, from coordinate 93,631,179 downwards.
TTTCTTTGATTCCACACAATTTGACCTTGAACTCTACAAACGGCCTGTCATAACAGATATTTTGTTTTGACACCCTTAGTCAAAGCTCCAGTTATTTTATTTAGTAGGCATGACGCTCTTTCCTACGTTTGTTTACTTAGATGTTTTGTTAAATGTGCAGCCATATGACTTAATGGGACATAGAACCTTGTGTCTCTGTATTTCCTAGACAAACACATCTTTTAATTTAACAAGATCACCAAAATAAATCGATGTAATTATCATTTATTTGAGATTTGCTCCTTACAGTTTCTTTGGCAAATAACGACTATAGTCCACTTTAGTGAATATGGTGCAAGGAGTCTCCTACGTCCCACCTTAGTGGTAGTTTTGCCAGTAGTCCACCTTTGTTATGTGTTACATTGTTTTCAAATTGTTTGACACAGTGGCGTACACATGATCCATGGGGCCCCAGTGCGAAAATTGATCCGTGGCCCCCCACACCCCCCCCGGGGACGCAACACATGACGGCGGGCACCTGGTCGCAGGGGTTGCAGGGCTGCGACCCCGCGACCGCGGTATGCACACACACTTAAAGGACCACTACAGACACCATGATCACATCAGCTCAATGAAGTGGTCTGGGTGCCAGGTCCCTCTAGTTTTAACCCTGCAGCTGAAAACATAGCCGTTTCAGAGAAACGGCTATGTTTCACTGAGGGTTAATCCAGCCTCTGGTGGCTGTCTCATTGACAGCTGCTAGAGGAGCTTCCGCGATTCTCACTGTGAATATCACAGTGAGAAGACACTGTACGTCCATAGGAAAGCATTGAGTAATGCTTTCCTATGGGCGGTTTAAACGCGCGTGCGCCTCTTGCCGCGCATGTGCATTCGGAGCTGAGAGGCGGAGGGATCCCCAGCGCCAAGGGAGTCCGACGCTGGAGAAAGGTAAATGCTGAAGACACACACACACTCTCACGAACAGACGCATACACACTAGCCGCGACCCCTGCGACCCTGGTATGTACGCCACTGGTTTAACACTATCCGTAGATCCCTTGGTTGTCTGCAGTCCTGAAGCTCATAAAAAATATTTAGCTAAAATTGAAGTTCCCCATCCGCACTTGCGAAATCAATTGTGTCTGTGTATGCATGGAATTTACTAGCTGAGAGCTGACGCTCTTTGTTAATTAATGCAGACTAATCATGAACCAAACTGATATAGCAACTGCAGGATAAACATCCATGGGAAATGAGGGGCAAAAAGAGGAGATTGAAGTTGAGAAAAGGGTTGGAAAAGGAACTTGAATGAGGGGGCAGAAGGGGAACAAACACTTGAATGAGGGGCCAGGAGCCCAATAAATGCATGGTTAGTGTCAAACTATTTGAAATTGATTTGACATCAGGGGGCCACAGGAGGCACTTACACCATAACCATTACTGCGTAGTATAGTGGTTATGGAGCTTAGAGTAAGCTCCATAACCACTTAGAGTAAGCTCCATAACCGCTATACTATGCAGTAATGGTTATGGTGTAAGTGCCTCCTGTGGCCCCCTGATGTCAAATCAATTTCAAATAGTTTGACACTAACCATGCATTTATTGGGTTCCTGGCCCCTCATTCAAGTGTTTGTTCCCCTTCTGCCCCCTCATTCAAGTTCCTTTTCCAACCCTTTTCTCAACTTCAATCTCCTCCTTTTGACAAAAACGTGGCATTATACGGAATCAGCAGGGCCGGATTAACATAGGGGCTGATGGAGCTGCAGCTCCAGGCCCAGGCCCATGGAATAGGCCCATTGATTTATATAAAAAAAAAAAAAAAAAAATGTTTTATTTTTTTTATTTTTTTTCCACACACTACTCTTAGGGATTCCACCTGACTTTTATTTTATTGGCACAGCTAGTATTTGAGGCTGCCTGGCTGGTGCCAATATTGCAGTGATACTGGCAATACAAATGCTGGTATTTTTCTCAGTATAAACAAGAGATTACTCTGCAATACCAGCACTGGCCAGTAGGGGTCACTGTGCATGGAGAGAGGCAGGGATAGGAAGTTCCAGCATGTCCCTCCCTGCCTATCTATACTCACTGATCTGCATGGGTGCAGCTACAAAGAGTCCAGACAGCAACTCCCACCCTGCAGAGACAGCCTACAGCTCAGGGAAGCAAGGGATGGGGGAAAGGCTGCAAGGAGACATGGGGACACTAAGGGTCACTGGGAGACATTATGGCAGACACTGAGACACTAAGGGGCACTGGGAGACATTATGGCAGACACTGAGACACTAAGGGACGTTGGGAGACATTATGGCAGACACTGAGACACTAAGGGACACTGGGAGACATTATGGCAGACACTGAGACACTAAGGGACACTGGGAGACATTATGGCAGACACTGAGACACTAAGGGGCACATTATGGGAGGGACATTGGGAGACATTATGGCAGATACTGAGACACTAAGAGGCATTGGGAGACATTATGGCAGACACTGAGACACTAAGGGGCACTGGGAGACATTATGGCAGACACTGAGACACTAAGGGACACTGGGAGACATTATGGCAGACACTGAGACACTAAGGTACACTGGGAGACATTATGGCAGACACTGAGACACTAAGGGGCACTGGGAGACATTATGGCAGACACTGAGACACTAAGGGGCACTGGGAGACATTATGGCAGACACTGAGACACTAAGGGACATTGGGAGACATTATGGCAGACACTGAGACACTAAGGGACATTGGGAGACATTATGGCAGACACTGAGACACTAAGGGACATTGGGAGACATTATGGCAGACACTGAGACACTAAGGGACACTGGGAGACATTATGGCAGACACTGAGACACTAAGGGACATTGGGAGACATTATGACACAGACACATGGGGACACAGTGTCCCCATGTCTCCCAGCCAGTGTCCCTGGTGTCTCAGTGCCCCCTAGTCTCCCAGTGCCCCCAGTCTGCCAGTGTCTCACTGTCCCCATGTCTCCTAGTGCCTCCATGTCCCCCAGTGCCTCAAGTGTCTCAATGTCCCATGTCTCCAAGCTAGTGTCCCTAGTGTCTGTGGCCCTGGTGTCTCCTTGTCCCCATGTCTCAATGTCCCCATGTCCCCCAGCCAGTGTCTCTAGTGTCTGTGTCCCTGGTGTCTATGTCCCCATGTCTTCAAGTGTCCCCTGTTTTCCCAGTGTCCCCATGCGTCCCAGCCAGAGTCCCTTAGTCTCCCAGTGTCACTGGTGTCTCCGTGTCCCTAGGTCTCCCTGTGTCCTCAAGTCTTCCTAGTGACATGGGGACCCTTGGATACATGGGGACACAGGGAGACATGGGGCATTGAGACACTGTGATACATAGGATCACTGGGAGACCTGGGGACACGACACTAGGGGACACTGGGAGACATGGGGCACTGAGACACTGATACATAGGAACACTGAGACCTGGAGTAATCGACACATGGGGGCAGTGGGAAACATGGGGCCACTGGGAGGAATTCATCTATACAGCAGAATCAAACTAAGTAGTTTTTTTGTGATTTTACAGCATTTTCTCTTATGTCACTCCTTGTGATTTACATCATGTGATGTCACCCATACAAATTTAATTATGCAAATTAGCAAGGCCGGTATGTTTTTCCAAGAAAGGTGGCAACCCTAACCACTTTTCACATACTCTTACTTAAGTATGGAAACTTAAGAGGGATGTATGGGAAAAAAACTTGTGTGGACTGGCTGACAATGAATATAGTTAAAGGGACACTATAGTCACCAGAACAACTACAGCTTATTGAATTTGTTCTGGTGAGTAGAATCATTACCGTCAGGCTTTTTGCTGTAAACACTGTCTTTTCAGAGAAAATGCAGTGCTTACATTACAGCCTAGTGATAACTTCACTGGCCACTCCTTAGATGGCTGTTAGAGATCCTTCCTGGGTCATGGCTGCCTAAAATGCATCCAAACATTCAGTGTCTCCTCCCTCTGCATGCAGACACTGAACTTTCCTCATAGAGATTCATTGATTCAATTCATCTCTATGAGGAGATGCTGATTGGCCAGGGCTGTGTTTGAATCATGCTGGCTCTGCCCCTGATCTGCCTCTTTGTCAGTCTCAGCCAATCCTATGGGGAAGCACTGTGATTGGATTAGGCCATCACTTCTAATGATGTCAGCAGACTGCTTGTTTTTCTGAGTCTAACAGCATGCAGAGTTACAGCTTCAGGCTTGAATACAGTAAGATTTTGCTATATTTATGGAGGCATGAGGGGCCAGGGGGGCTAGATGGTGGTGTTAACACTATAGGGTCATGAATTCATGTTTGTGTTCCTGACCCTATAGTGATCCTTTAAGGTAATGCTGACTTTGGTCTCTCTAACACTGTGGCATGTTCCCTTTCTTCTACACTCACTACATACAGCTTTTCTCTGTCCCAGACTATATACCAGGAGCTTCTGCCTGCTACTAAGAAGGTAAGGAGACAAGTGGACCAGCAAGTGCTAGGGGACAGTCCTTAGAAAGCGTTGAGCGAGCGCATCATTAGATGCATTTATGCCAAGCTCAGGGTGCTGTCTGCATAGTATGCCCTTAGTTGGCCAGCTGCATGATTGGCAGGCAGCCTGACATGCATTCATACCAGGCTGGCCTTCTAATTCTTTGGGCAGACATATCCTCTTTTTGGGCATGTTCGCCCCTTTTGGCAGGTTACGTGATTTGTGTCAGTGGCACACATATACATCATTAAACAATAGTTTGGAAAAATTATTTAAATGTATTTTAAATGGTGCCACATTTTCACATGAAAACAAAATGTGTATATATATATATATATATATATATATATATATATATATATAAAACAGTGGAAAAAAGCAGCTAAACAAGAATACAATGTTCCCCCCTCCCATTGACTTCCTGCTTGACTGGACACTGCTGTTAGGGGTAATGGATTTACTTAAAAGATGAAAACATAAATTAGAGAGAGATTAGCCTAGGGTATGTGTTTTCTTATAGCTGCTGTTTTCTTTCTCTCCAGCACCATCTCCATCAGGTATATGATGCTTGGGAGTGTTTTACTGTTTTTGGTCGATATGATTCTGTAATTAGGCCCGTCATAATTGTCAGCACCAGGTCCACTGGGCTCTTAATCTGGCCCTGGGAATCAGTACAACGAGTTGTAGTGGTTTTGGTGCTTAGAGTCCCTCTTTAATTATTCCACAGACTAAAGCATTTAGTCGTTTATTATTTTACCTTTAGTTCTATCAGTTTACGTAACTGTATTGTGATTTTTATTTGATGTCTAATTTGTTGTAGAATTAGAGCACAGCACTACTTATTTGTGCATATTCCATAAGATCCATTTTAAGATTAAGATCTTTTAATTACTTTGTTTTTATGTCCCTTAGAATTCACATTACTCAACTGCTGTTATACATGTTCTTATTTCTTCTGGTGTCAATGCTCTCTGTTATATTACATCATTAAGTGACATATTTGTGTGCGATGTAACCTAGCAATGCTCTCAATGCCTTTGGGCATTTTGATGACACATGATATATTGCCACATGGGAGGTAATTCATTTAGAGGGGAGAGGTTGTCCTATTCCCAGCATATATCTTAATGATTGCCCCTCTCGAATTGGAACATTGTATTCTTGTTTAGCTGCTTTTTTCCACTGTTTTATATATATATATATATATATATATATATATATATACACATTTTGTTTTCATGTGAAAATGTGGCACCATTTAAAATACATTTAAATAATTTTTCCAAACTATTGTTTAATGATGTATATGTTTTTTTGCTATATATAATATATTTATAGAATGCCACTGAGAAATAACATAAATCACACACATTTATATACAGAATGATAATAATTATGTCACTGTACTTTTTTGTAAATGTTAAGCTTCATTATATTAATTGATATTTGCGATTTATTCTTTACAAGACAACAAACTTAAATAACTCATAACTCTGTCCTAGCATGGCACCTGTCACGAATATCTACACAAACCTAAGGCAATTAGCACATCACATGATCTGCTTAATGTTGCCAATCTAGTACCTGTGTGGCTTTCCAAGATGGAGGAGTTGAGAACGTTGGAGGAACTATGGGACACCTCACGGGGTTTGATCCAGGTATATTATGAGATTTAGGCACAATGGCTGGCTTCAGCTTTCAACAAACCTTTTTGTAGTGTTTGCACCATGTTTGGACTAATTTCTTAATGGCTGTGTGTAACGGACCGTTTTGCACACAAGAGGTTAAAAACCGTTTAGGCGATATTCCCCTTTTCAGATGCACAGACAGCTACTGCAATCACCAATCTCCCGAACGGCAAACTCATGAATTCATGGGGCCATAGTCCAGTAGCAGGAGGCGGGCGACCAGGCTCCTCCATTGGCCAGTGGCGAGGTTGGCTCCGCCACACTGTGTTTCTTGTTTTTTGGGGGTTTGCAGTCCCCACAGAAACCTGGGCTTGTCCCTATATATCCCTTGTTCCTATTCTTTTTCCCACATGTAATGTTTACTCTGATGGATTAAGGCAGCTAAAACACTACAATTAAGATATGTTTTTCATGCTTTTATATCATCGCACAGATTGTATTGCTTAATTTGACTGCATTGGGAAATTACTATTTTTTAAATTATGTTTCTGTTTACTAATGATGGTTGCACTGTTGTGCACTGACTGGATATGTATATACCACTTAGTACTTGGCTCTTAATTCTCTGCATTGTGTTAAGTCTGTGAATCAACTCTTGTTGTAACCTTTCAATAAAGAGTTATTTATGAAAGGATTTAGCATGAGGTAATTTGAAGTAATGGCCTAGAAACACACAGTAAAAAACATAATATGAAAGAAAGAAAATGGAGACATACAGGGTTATCGACTAAACACTGGATATTGTCCAGATGGCCAAAATCCGGTAAATATGACTGAACGCTGACCCCAACGGCAATTCTCAGATTTACTAAAGCAATATATGGTTGGAATTCGGTCAAGCCGAGCGAATCTGTAGCAATCGCCCTCATGCATTTGATATCCTGTTTAAAATGAGTGCTTCACATCCAAATCGTATACAAAATATAGGATCCAGAGAATCCACAAAACACTGAAATTAACATTTTGCTTTTTGTAAGTGAATTAATAGTGTGAATTACTATCGGCGCTGCGAGGGTTATGTGGTGGATGGCCGGTGCTTGCTAGCCAGCTGCCACATTAAATAATTAAAACAGAAATAAACAAATAAATAAATAAATAAATAAAAAGACCCATGGGAGTCAATAAGACATCATATTATTATAAGGAAGGCTTTAAACCCATGTGGCCGGTAAGGGCATATCAACTAAATATTTATAACTAGCAGTTGGGCAGCCATTGCTGCTAGTTACTTGAAAGGCACAATCCCATGGGAAAGCAACCAAGTAAATAACATGGGGGGCATGCAACCTACCACATGCCCCTATCCATCAACATCAGATCACTGTGCACCATTCTGATCACCTGTGGCTAGTGGGTGGAGGCTATTAAAAAGGATAAATAGGAGGGAACATCCTCATGTTCCCCCTGCCCTTGGTATAGAATTAATAGCCCCCACCCAGTGACCACGGGTGAGCACAGTGGGGGGGCCAATAGTGTGCCCTCCCCTATTGCTTAATTTAATTGCCCAAACCCCCTCATTACGGGAATCTGTAGACCCACCATTATTTAATTTCAAGTCTCCCATCTGATGTCCGTGGGAACTATGAATCGCCAGTGACTTAAAAAAAGTTTTATATACACATATATATATATATATTTATATATATATATATATATATATATGAAATCAGGGGGCTGGCTGCACTCACCTGAACATGCATAAATAGGGTGCTGCTGGGAACCAATTTATACAATACAAAAGAAGCAGTACCCCATTTATACATGTTCAGGTGAGTGCAGCCAGTTCCCTGGTTTCTCATATTTATACAGTGCCTTGCAAAAGTATTGACCCTTCTTGGCATTTTCCGTGTTTCGTTGCCTCACAACCTGGAATTAACTTGGATTGTTTGAGGATTTGCATCATTTAATTTACAGAACATGCCCACAATTTTGAAGATTTTTTTTTTAATGTGAATCAAACAACAAATAGGAAAAGATAACAGAAAAAGTCAATGTGCATAACTATTCACTCCCCCAAAAGTCAATACTTTGTAGAGCCACCGTATGCGGCAATCACAACTCCAAGTCACTTTAGATGAGTGTCTATGAGCTTGCCACATCTTACCACTGGGACTTTTCTTACTTCTTTGCAAAACTGCTCCAGCTCCTTTAAGTTGGATGGTTTGCGCTTGCGAACAGCAATCTTTAAGTCTGACCAAAGATTTCCTATTGGATTGACGTCTGGGCTTTGACTAGGACATTTTAACACATTTACATGTTTCCCCTTAAACCACTCAAATGTTGCTTTAGCAGTGTGTTTGGGGTCATTGTCCTGCTGGAAGGTGAACCTCCGTACTAGCCTCAAATCACGCACAGAGAGGTACAGGTTTTGCTCAAGAATATCTCTGTATTTAGCACCATCCATCTTTCCCTTAACTTTGACCAGTTTCCCAGTTCCGGATGTTGAAAAACATCTTGGTGGTGTTCTTTGGGTGATGTGATGTGTTGGGTTTGTGCCAGACAGAGCATTTTCTTTGATAGCCGAAAAATGCAATTTTAGTTTCATCAGACCAGAGCACCTGCCTCCATACATTTTGGGAGTCTCCCAAATGCCCTTTTGCAAACTCAAAACATGCCATTTAGTTTTTTGCTGAAAGTAATGGCTTTCTTCTGGCCACTCTGCCATAAAGCCCAACTCTATGGAGCGTACGGCTTATTGTCGTCCTGTGTACAGATACTCCAGTCTCTGCTGTGGAACTCTGCAGCTCCTCCAGGGTTACCTTAGGTCTCTGGGCTGCATCTCTGATTAATGCTCTCCTTGCCCGGTCCGTGAGTTTTGGTGGGCGGTCGTCTCTTGGCAGGTTTGCTTTTGTGCCATGTTCTTTCCATTTGGTTATGATAGATTTGATAGTGCTCCTGGGGATCATCAAAGATTTGGATATTTTTTATAACCTAACCATGACATGTACTTCTCAACAACATTGTCCCTTACTTGTTTGGAGAGCTCCTTGGTCTTCATGGCAGTGTTTGGTTAGTGGTGCCTCTTGCTTAGGTGTTGCAACCTCTGGGGCCTTTAAAAAGGTGTGTATATGTAATGACAGATCATGTGACACTTAGATTGCACACAGGTGGACATCACTTCACTAATTATGTGACTTCTGAAGTTAATTGGTTGCACCAGAACTTTTTATGGGCTTCATAACAAAGGGGGTGAATACATACGCACATGCCAATTTTCTGTTTTCTATTTCTAAAAAATAGTTTTATGTATATAGTTTTCTCATTTCACTTCATCAACTTAGACTATTGTGTTCTGATCCATCACATAAAATTCAGATTAATAAAACATTGAACTTAAGGGTGTAATGTAACAAAATAGGTGAAAAGTCAAGGGGGGTGAATACTTTTGCAAGGCACTGTATATTAATGAGTCTAGCAAACTCCTTGGTTTTGCACCCCTCCTTTTCCCAGGTGTGTCATCCCAGGGCCCTATTTAGCCTTGTACTGCAGAGAACCCCAGATGGTATTTTTTCCCCAAGTAAGTAGCTCATTTAGAGGACATACGGCTGTTAGAGTATGACCTGCCAAAGATGGAGTACATTGAGGTTGTGGCAGGCTTATGCAATGTATGATCATATAATGTAACTAAACCCCCATAATTTCTTTGCCTAGATTAGGTGTTTTTAAAAAACTAACAAAACTGTCAGCACTGAAGTTGCTGTTTAGTGGATAAGGGAGTGCGCTGGATCTTCTTTTGTATTTAAAAAAGGTTTTGTGTCAAACATTTACTATTTTCTAAGATGTAAATTAATTTTTAGAAGGTGAGAATATATATATATATATATATATATACACACACACAATGATTTACATTCAACTGCAAAATACATAAAATAATACTATTTCTTGTGCACGTACGAAAAATGTATTATATGACTAGTGCATATCTTTCTATAGTGATTATCTCCACTTAGCAATGTCAATGTATATTGACTATTGAGTTGCAAAATTTAGTCCATAAAAAACAAACTAGAATAATTCTGAAAAAAATAAATCTAACCAACTCTGGTCTAAATATTTGCATGTGCATTCCCCCGCCCCCCTCGCCCCCCCTCCCGACCCAGCACATCTCTCAATGTTTTTATATGTGAAATGCTGATATTATACTTTTAACCTTTTCTCATAGAATAAAGCTCATGTTGTAAAACATTTTAAGGGCTACCATGCATAATATAATGCCCCTTTAAGCATAATAGTTGATAATTATGCCAACAAAGAAGCCATTTGTGTGATATCAAAGAATAGTTATTATAATATTTATAGTATTTATATATTAATAATTATCTGTGTCATTTTTCTCAACAAACCTTTAACTGAGAATGTCTCCCACCCTGCCTGGCCTGCAGAGTACACAGGGCCGGTGCAAGGATTTTTGCCGCCCTAGGCAAAGGTAAAGTTTGCCGCCCCCCCCATGTGACATCACAATGCCCCACCCATATGATCTGCCATGTTAAGTGCCGCCGTGTTTACATTAAAAGGCCTGCAGGGGCAGGCTATAGACACCATAACCACTACATTAAGCTGCAGTGGTTCTGGGGACTATAGTGTTTCTTTAATGTGAGGTAACTTAGAGATTAGTGCCATGAATA
>OW240923.1:93486695-93611542 GCA_933207985.1 Pelobates cultripes | reverse complement strand
TATATATATACATATATTAATTCTACATATATATTTATGTAATATTTTTACATAATTGGGTATCTTAATTAATTATAATTAGCAGGACCTGCCTGACAACCCATGCCGAAAGTAAAGGGAATTTAATTTGCTAGCACTATATTTAACCCTATAACTTTCCAAGACACCATAAAACCTGTACATGGAGGGGTACTGTTCTACTCGGGGGACTTTGCTGAACACAAATATTAGTGTTTCAAAACAGTAAAATGTGTTACAACGATGATATCGCCAGTAAAAGTGACGTTTTTTGCATTTTTCACGCACAAACAGCACTTACACGGACGATATTATTGCTGCAATACTTTTACTGTTTTGAAACACAAATATTTGTGTTCAGCGAAGTCTCCCGAGTACAACAGTACCCCTCATGTACAGGTTTTATGGTGTTTTCAAAAGTTACAGCGTCAAATATAAGGCTTGTGTTTCATTTTTTTCACATTAAAATTCGCCAGATTGGTTAGGTTGCCTTTGAGACCCTATGGTCATGGCCGTCTTTAACGCGGGGCAAACGGGGCAGCTGCCCCGGGCCCAGTTGCTTCTGGGGGCCCAGAGCAGCTGCTCTGTGGGCCCCGCGATTTGGGCAGCCCCTGCGGTGCGGCTCCCGCACACTGAGGAGGCTCCCTGGGTGGCCCATGCACTAAGGGCCACCCGGGGAGCATGTGTCAGCAGGGGCCCAGTCGGGCGCTGTGGCGCTTAAACAGCGCGACCGGGCCCCTCTTCCGGTTCTGCAGCCGGCTGGGAGGAAGTGACCTCACTTCCTCCCACCGGAGATAGCCGTGCGGGAGGAGGAAGGCAGGGAGGAGGGGAGTTACAGAGGAGAACTCCCATCTGCCTCAGCCTGCCACTGGACCAGGGAAACCACCCTCCAGGAAAAGGTAAGAACCTGGAGGGTGGCTAAATGTATGTCAGTAGGTATGTGTGTATGCCTGTATGTGTGTGTGTGTGTGTGTGCCAGTATGTCTGTGTGTATGTGTGTGCCAGTATGTCTGTGTGTATGTGTATGCCAGTATGTCTGTGTGTGTGTGTATGCCAGTATGTCTGTGTGTGTGTGTGTGTCAGTATGTCTGTGTGTGTGTGTGTGTCAGTATGTCTGTGTGTGTGTGTGTCAGTATGTCTGTGTGTATGCCAGTATGTCTGTGTGTGTGTATGTAGGTATGTCTCGTGTGTGTGTGTACGTGTGTGTCAGTATGTCTGCCAGGATATATTTGTGTGTCAGTGTATGTGTGTATGTTTTAATGTCTGTGTGTATGTCAGTGTGTGTGTGTCAGCATGTCTTTGTGTGTCAGTCAGTATGTCTGTCAGTGTATGTGTATGTATGTGTGTGTGTGTGTGTCAGTATGTCTGCCAGGATATATTTGTATGTCAGTGTATGTGTGTGTCAGTATATATCTGTGAATGTTTAATGTCTGTCTGTATCAGCCATTACGTCTGTCTGTGTATATGTCAGTATGCCTGTGTGTGTGTCAATGTGTCTGTCAATATGTGTCTGTGTGTTTTACTATATCTGTCAGTGTATGTGTTTGTGTGTGTGTCAGTATATCTGTTAATGTATGTGTCTTTGTATGTATGTATGTCTGTGTGTGTGTGTGTCAGTATGTCTGCCAGTATATATTTGTGTGTAGTGACTTTGTGTGTCAGTATGTATCTGTGAATGTTTTAATGTCTGTCTGTGTGTGTATGTGCCAGTACGTCTGTGTTTGTGACCAAATGGCTACTAAAAAAGACTGGACATACCCCATTTGCAATACCTTGGGTTGTCTACTATTGCAAATGGTATGCCATTATGGGTATAAATTTCTTTCCTGGGCTACTATAAAGTCCCAAAGGCAACGTAACCAATCTGGCGAATTTCAAATGTAACGTGCTATATTTGACTTCCCAAAACGCCATAAAACCTGTACATAGGGGGTACTGTTTTACACGTGAGACATCGCTGAATACAAATATGTGTATTTTATTGCAGTAAAAGCAAACAGTATTATGACATTGACAGTTAAAATGTCATGTAGAACTAAAAAAATCAAAAAAATCTTATTTTCTCCTCATTTTTTCATATTAAATTATGTTTCATAGCTAAATATTTGATATTAAATGAAAGCCCTGTTTCCCCTGAATAAAATGATATATAATAATGGTGGGTGCATTTACTATGAAAGAGGTGAATTACGGTTGGACACGCATGTAGTGCAAATGCCAGGTTTTGTTTACATTTTGTTTTGGTCACAACGTGTACATTTGGCTTCGTCCTTAAGGGGTTAATGTGATACAAATGGGTGATTTTTTTTTAGGGTCTAGTGACAAGTGATGTCGCGAACTTCCCACGAACGGCTCGCCACTGTTCGCCACGAGCTCTGGTCAGCTGACACATCCCGGCCAATCTCCAGCAGACCCTCCCACCTCCTGGACAGCATCCATGTTGAAGGCATGGATGCTGTCCAGGAGGTGGGAGGGTCTGCTGGAGATTGGCCAGGATGTGTCAGCTGACCGGAGCTCGCAGCGAGCCGTTCGCGGAAAGTTCGCGTACGGTTCGCGACATCACTATTAGTGACATGGTGCTCTCTTGCAGCCTAATTCAACAACAAAAAAAGTTAATTAGGCTTTTTTCTGTCTATGGGGGTCTTAGCTGGTTAATGAAAATCAGTGCTGCTACAGTAAAAATTTTATTAATGGACTTTTTGTTTTGTTTTTTTTGTTGTCAAAGGGCTTGACTAAATATTGGTTTTGATCCTGGGATTAGAACTACTAATTTTAGTTTTCAAAGCCTGAACTGGGAAAAAAAAAAATCTTAAACTACTCTGGTATTTCTCCAATTTGGCTATTCGGTATATGCAATGCTCTTGTCAAGTATTTACAACTCTCAGTTTAGTAAATAGCGGATTATGTAACCTTTAGTAATTGTTTTTCTGCACTGTTTAAAGCCGAGCTCGACAAATCCTGGGTTGCCATGATTCCTGGCCAGTTGAGGGAGCATGGAAGCAGGTGGGCAAAATGTAAACCTTTGTCGAGGGAGCTGAAATCTTCGGGCTTTTCTTGCTCTGCTCCCTCTCGTGACCTGCAGTGATGCCGGGAGCCAGAACATGCCACTCTGCCCCTGGCACCACTAAACAGCGTGCGAGCAGAGCAAAAAGAGCTTGAAGATTTCAGAAGCCCACTGGACCCCAGGGAAATGATTCATTCCACCTCTCTCAAAGTTAGGAACACTGGGTGGATTTAAGTTTAAAAAAAAAAAAAAGAGAGTTTGTTTAGGTTACTGGGCCCCATCTGATCCCATGGGAAAAGTGTTTTTCCCTCGCCTTTTTTCCCAAGCTGTGCCAGTCAAGCTTGATGATCTTAGCCAATTCAATGCTTTTCTGTCAGAAAACAGTGGGAGCCTACTGTCTATGCTCATAACCTATCAGCATGTCCTCACCGAAATGCATTGAAACAATGCATATCTATGAGGAAAGTCCAGCGTTTTCATGTAGGAAGCAACTTAAGTGGCCGTCTGTGTGACTGTCACTAGAGGTGGTACTAGGCACCTATTTAAACACTGAATTTTCTCTGAAAAGACAGTGTTTACATGGAAAAGGCTGCAGGGTCAGCCTATAGACACCATAACCACTTGAAGCTGTAGTGGTACTGGTGGCTATAGTGTCCCTTTAAGAAATGTATTTTTGTTTTTTGAAAATAAAGCTTTGTTGATTTATAAAAAAAAAACAAACAAAAAAAACCTGGCTTGTAACTTTTTTTTAGCTGGTTCCTAGATGTAAAGCAGATTTGTCAATCCCTGGAGTAAAAGGCCAACTGTGATGCCCAATGGAGGAAGCAACTGAATTCAGACAATGAGGTGACAAAAGAAGTGGGATAATGGGCTTCCGCATGTGTGGGATATTGTTGGGGTACATATAGATACTGTGGTGCTGCAGGTGTGGGATATTGTTGGGGTACATCTAGATACTGTGGTGCTGCAGGCAGTGGGATATTGTTAGGATACATATAAATAATGGGGTGCTGCATGCACTGGGATAGTATATACATTTATATAATGGGGTGCTGCAGGCAGTGGGGTATTACTGGGCTACATATAGATAATGGGGTGCTGCAGGCAGTGGGGGTATTACTGGGGTACATATAGATAATGGGGTGCTGCAGGCAGTGGGGGTATTACTGGGGTACATATAGATAATGGGGTGCTGCAGGCACTGGTATATTATTAGGATATATAGCTAATGGTGTGCTGCAGGTGGTGGGATATTGGGGTACATATAGATAATGGGGTGCTGCAGGCAGTGGGATATTGGGGTACATATAGATAACGGGGTGCTGCAGGCAGTGGGGTATTGTTGGGGTTCATATAGATAATGGGGTGCTGCAGGCAGTGGGGTATTGTTGGGGTATATACAGATAATGGGGTGCTGCAGGCAGTGGGGTATTGTTGGGGTACATATAGATAATGGGGTGCTGCAGACAGTGGGGTATTGTTGGGGTACATACAGACAATGGGGTGCTGCAGGTAGTGGGGTATTGTTGGGGTACATATAGATAATGGGGTGCTGCAGGCAGTGGGGTATTGTTGGGGTACATATAGATAATGGGGTGCTGCAGGTATTGGGGTATTGTTGGGGTTCATATAGATAATGGGGTGCTGCAGGCAGTGGGGTATTGTTGGGGTACATATAGATAATGGGGTGCTGCAGGCAGTGGGGTATTGTTGGGGTACATATAGATAATGGGGTGCTGCAGGACAGTGGGGTATTGTTGGGGTACATACAGACAATGGGGTGCTGCAGGTAGTGGGATGTTGTTGGGGTACACATAGTAGGGGGTGCTGCAGGGTTATTGTTGGGGTACATATAGATAATGGGGTGTTGCAGGCAGGGGGATATTGTTGGGGTACATATAGATAATGGGGTGTTGCAGGCAGGGGGATATTGTTGGGGTACATATAGATAATGGGGTGCTGCAGGTATTGGGGTATTGTTGGGGTACATATAGATAATGGGGTGCTGCAGGCAGTGGGGTATTGTTGGGGTACATATAGATAATTGGGTGTTGCAGGCAGTGGGGTATTGTTGGGGTACATATAGATAATGGGGTGCTGCAGGCAGTGGGATATTGTTGGGGTACATACAGATAATGGGGTGCTGCAGGTAGTGGGGTATTGTTGGGGTACATATAGATAATGGGGTGCTGCAGGCATTTAAGTGTGTTAGGTACATATAGATATTAAGGATTATTTGCAGGCAGGGGATATTGTTGGGGTACATATATAGATAATGGGGTGCACCTGCAGGTATTAGGGTACTGTTGGGGTACATATTATAGATAATGGGGTGCTGCAGGCAGTGGGGTATTAGGGTATATACAGATGGTGGGGTGCTGCAGGCGTTGGGGAATTTTATATAGATAATGGGGTGCCTTGAACAGTGGGAGGTATTGAAATTTTATACAGATAATGGGGTGCTGCAGGTAGTGGGATATTGTTGGGGTACATATAGATAATGGGGTGCTGCAGGTATTGGGGTATTGTTGGGGTACATATAGATAATGGGGTGCTGCAGGTATTGGGGTATTGTTGGGGTACATATAGATAATGGGGTGCTGCAGGCAGTGGGGTATTGGGGTACATATAGATAATGGGGTGTTGCAGGCAGGGGGATATTGTTGGGGTACATATAGATAATGGGGTGCTGCAGGTATTGGGGTATTGTTGGGGTACATATAGATAATGGGGTGCTGCAGGCAGTGGGGTATTGTTGGGGTATATACAGATAATGGGGTGCTGCAGGCAGTGGGGTATTGTTGGGGTACATATAGATAATGGGGTGCTGCAGACAGTGGGGTATTGTTGGGGTACATACAGACAATGGGGTGCTGCAGGTAGTGGGATATTGTTGGGGTACATATAGATAATGGGGTGCTGCAGGCAGTGGGGTATTTTTGGGGTACATATAGATAATGGGGTGTTGCAGGCAGGGGGATATTGTTGGGGTACATATAGATAATGTGGGGGCTGCTTTGCAGGTATTGGGGTATTGTTGGGGTACATATGAATATTGGGGTGCTGCAGGCAGTGGGGGCATTGTTGGGGTACATATAGATAATGTGGGGTGCTGCAGGCCATTGCCAGGGGTATTGTTGGGGTACATACTTAGATATTAGGGTGCTGCAGGCAGTGAGGGGTGTGTTGGGGTACATACAGATATTGGGGTGCTGCAGGTAGTAGGATATTGTTGGGGTATATAGATGTGGGGTGCTGCAGGCAGTGGGGTATTGTTGGGGTACATATAGATAATGGGTGCTGCAGGCAGTGGGATATTTTTAGGTACATATAGATAATAGAGATTGCTGCAGGTAGTGGGATATTGTTGGGGTACATATAGATAATGGGGTGCTGCAGGCAGTGGGGTATTGTTGGGGTACATATAGATAATGGGGTGCTGCAGGCAGTGGGGTATTGTTGGGGTGCAGGAATTCAGATAATGGGGTGCTGCAGGCAGTGGGGTATTGTTGGGGTGCAGGAATTCAGATAATGGGGTGCTGCAGGCAGTGGGGTATTGTTGGGGTGCAGGAATTCAGATAATGGGACACATTTAGATAGGGGGTTGCATGTCATGGTATTCCTCCCAACATTAAGAGGGACTTGGGCTAAAAGCAGGGACTGTCCCTCTACAATAGGGACACTTGGGAGCTATGGATAATGGCTGCTAGCTGGTCACGTGGTGTCGTGTGCTGTATGAGAGGGGTTTTACCATGTTTATAGAATAAAGTGACGTCATGCACAGCGCTAAACACCAGAGCCAGCAGCCCTGGCAGTGTGTGTAGCGCTCGCTCTGCCTCCTGGTTATTACTCTCCATTCACAGCGGGCGGTGTCCGGCGGTGGGCGTGTCCTGTGGCAGTGGGCGTGTCTCCGTGTAATCAGATTCTGTGCACAGATGGGGCTGTGTCTGCCCTGCCTGGGGGGCGCTGCTGATGATGTGGTGGAGACCCCCGACCCTGTGAGTAGGTTACCCTAAATAAAACAACCTGCACCAGCCCTAACTCTATCTGCCCCTGTCTGATAGTTACCCCATCCCCCTATATCTGCCCCTGTCCGATAGTTACCCCACCCCCCTATATCTGCTAATTACCCCACCCTCTCTATCTGCTAATTACCCCACCCCACTCTATCTGCCCTCTGCTAGTTACCCCATCCCCCTATATCAGCCCCTGTCTGATAGTTACCCCATCCCACTATATCTGCCCTCTGCCAGTTACCCCATCCCACTCTCCATCTGCCCCCTGCTAGTTACCCCATCCCACTCTCCATCTGCCCTCTGCTAGTTTCCCCATCCCATTCTCCATCTGCCCTCTGCTAATTACCCCACCCCCTATATCTGCCTTCTGCTAATTACCCCACTCTATCTGCCCTCTGCTAATTACCCCACCCCCCTATATCTGCCCTCTGCTAGTTACCCCATGGATTTTTCAGCAATTTACTTTTTTATTGAATAACCCCGGTAGTGTTTTTGCTTAGTATTTAATTGTTTTGTATTCAGAGAGCTGAGTCAGGTGATCTCTCTACACAGACACAATGTGCCCTGTACTAAGCTCAGTCCAGATACATGCAGCTCCAGGCAGGCTGGGTTTGCAGGAGTGCAATGAGATTTATTATTGGTTCTTATTCACTAAGTGGTGAGCAGACAATATCTTCATCACACCGGCTTATTCACTATTCTCCAATCTGCAGTAAACTTCAGGCTAAAATATCCAAATTGTAACTATACATGAACTTCAGAATTTTGTTAAACTCTTATGTTTGCCTAATTCAGAGTTTAGTGAAGAAATCACTGTTTCAATCAATTTTGAATATTTGAAATACAAGCAGGCTTTAAGCAGAGAAAAAGCACACATTGGCTAAAATGTATTTCATGTGAAAAATTTTCATTATAGGCACCATAACAACTTTATCGCGGTTACAATGACAGGAGGTCTCTGGTGACAGCATACGTTTTAGGGATTAAAATATTAAACAATTTAACCCCACAGTTTTGAGTCCAGTGCTGGTTAACTCTGTCCCTGTCTTTACACTTTTGTCCAAAACTTGAATCTGGAAGCCTTAGTCAGACGCACCACTGAAAGAGCATCAGTTCTAAGCCAGTCAGTTGCTCTCCAATTCGTGAAATGGCTTGAGAAAAATCCATATTTTTCTCATGAATATGGTCTCTGCCATATCATAGCCCAGCCCTGACAGGGGTTGTGGCTAAGGCAAAGATTACTCACTTCCTTCTATCCATACTGATTCATACCAGCAATTGGTGCTGTGATAGGCTGCAAGTTTCCAGCTGACACTCTCAACCAATCACAGCTCCCCATTGCTGTTCATATCAATACTTCCTCATTAGCCCAAGCAGCACAGAAGGGGATGGACTGCTGGGGACTCTTGTTTAGCATTCGAACATTAAAAGCAGTTTAACACTGAATGGATGGACAGTGCCAGGGGACTGCAGACACTATAACCACCTTAATGAGATTAAGCAGTTCTGGTGCTCACAGTATCTCTAATTGTTTTAGCCGGTAAAGGTAAGCCTGTGTCAGGTAACTCCTGGCACCATAACAACTTCATTCTGATGTCCAGAGAATTCCGTTTAAATAAACCTCCAGACAGGAACTGACCCAATTTGTTTTATTTATTTTATGCACAACATATCGGTAAAACAATATCTTAATTGAGAAGTAAAACCCTTTCAGCCACTTACCTAAATCCCGCGCCGATGACCCTCAGCACTTCTATCAGGCTCTGCCCACACTCCTTCCCCGCCGATGTCAGCTGACGGGGAGCCCTAATGCGCATGCGCAGCAATCGCCACGCACGCATTAGACCTCCCCATAGCAAAGAATTATTTAATGCTTTCCTAATGGGAAAATGTGACGATGTCCAGTGTCATTTCAGTGCGATTTACTCACTGAGAATCGTGGATCGACTTCTAGTGGCTGTCAGGGACACAGCTGGAGGCTGGATTAACCCTGAAATGTAAACATGTTTTCAGCTGCAGAGTTAAAACTAGGGAGGGGGGCTGGCATTGAACTGAAATGGTCTTGGTGCCTAAAGTGGTCCGTAAAATTCCTGAGAATTCTCAGTTTATTGAATAAGGAAGTCATGACATAATGGAATGGACTGCAGTATGGGAGGGAAACACAAAAAGTGTCAGACTTCAGAGCAGACATAATAGTAAAAGAAAACTAAAAACACACACACATCATAGCAAACTATAACTTAGCCTACTTATTGCACCCCAAACATGAGGCTGTCTACCCTAGTGATCACTGACAATTGGCAAAGCTAAAGTCTGCTAAAAAGAGCCATCAACGAATTAAAAAGAGAATAAAGATCGATCTGATCAAATGTAAGTTGCTGGCAAGTGGGAGAATGAACGTATTAACCATATATAACACACGGCAATGTTTCAGATTCCAAATACCTTTTAGTGAACAACCCCATGATATTTCCATTCACTCTGCAATGTCTGCAAAACTAAATCCAGCATTTCATGTAATGTAAAAATCAGGCTATATTTTATTATATTTACAAGTCAGAGAAAATCTCTGTCACACGGCAATAAGAGGATGGGAACTCACTTTTTACATAGTCTTAAATTACATGGTATTGCAGTTTATATGGGGACAGACAATTACACCCAATCAGCCTAAAATTCTAATTCTCCTATAAACATCTTAAGTGTTTGTGGTAGTGCTGCTGGTTACCGAATGTCCATTATTGGTGGGAGCTCCAACAAAGATGAAATCAGTCGTTCTGTCCTATTTTGTCAATAATTCTTTCCTGTTTTTTTTGCTGATAATAGTGATATTTTGTGGTGTTTTGTATTTTCCAGGATTTGAAAAGGAGACAGCTAGCTGAAGCCGCAGAGAGAAGGCAACAGGAAGTATGAATTTTACGTTGCCTTTCCATAGTTCTATATATCCGTCAATCATTTAGAGCTTTTTCATTGGAGAAATGGTGCCTTGCTCTCGATGAATGCAATGGAGACACGACGACACCTGGTCTGAAAGGATCAGCATAGACCATGCTTACAGGACTACACAAATTTTTGCCAAATTTTTTTTACCTTAACTCCACTTCCAGTGTCTTCTGACAGGAAGTGTTCTTTGTTTACTTAAAGCAGTGGTTCTCAAACCAATCCTCATGGCCCATCAACAGTCCAGAATTTATGTATTTACCTGTTTTAGTCCAATGGAGACACTAACAAAACCTTAACTGTTGGTGGGTCTTGAGGACTGGTTTAAGAAACCTTGACTTAAAGGGATGCTCCAGAGCCTTTTTTTACTTTTACAGTTTAGTAGTTATGCTACCAATGAAAACATGCATGTTTTTGGAGGGTATATGAAAGAAAACAGCTTGCAAAAGCTGCAGACTTGCTGTCTGCAGCCTTTGCCAGCCCTGACCCTTTTTTTCTTCAGGGAATATTCAATTCAGAGGTTCCTCGTTGAGCAGGAATCGTAAACGGAAGTGATTGCGGCTTTCCTATGCTTCTCGATGAGCAGTATTATTTAGAAAGGGGGAAGGCAGGCACGCTCTGGTTCAGCATGCCTGCCACCTCCGTTGGCTCTGTGGAGTGCCATTCTTGTCTGATTAACAGCCAGGGAGGTGTTTCTGCCTCTAATTATAAAACTGAAGATGTCTTTATTGAAATTGGCAGTTTTATAACCTGTCAAAACCATGATTGACTCTAGACATGTACTATACCACTTTAAGCAAGCTGAGGGAGGGGAGTGCTACTTCAATGCGTTATGTATATACAATGCATTAAAATATACTTGTAAAAAAATATGGTAAAACGCTAAAAAAAAAAACCTTATATTTTAAGTTAATGCTTTTGATGAAATGTCCCAGGCTTTGCTGCTTCTGCAGTGAGCCCCTGCCAAAATCAAGACGCTTATCCCATAAGCACTGCCTTTCCTGGTACAGCCATGAATTCTAGATTGTGCAGTACAACTGTCAACTTTCTACTGTAGAAATCTAAATGCTGAACTTGATCTCTCAGAAACCTGTCGTAACATCATGTACAAAAGTAACAGCACCCTCAGTGGCGTACATACCAGGGTCGCAGGGGTCGCGGCTGCGACCGGGCCCGGCCCACCAGGGGGCCCGGCCGCCCCTGCGACCCGGTATGTAGCCACAGGGCCAGCCTCTTCCCCTGGAGGGCCAGGAGCCGGCCACCCCAGGGCCCCCCCGAGGCTGGCCCTGCTGACCCCAGGCAGGCGGGTGGCCGGTCCGGCAGGCGGGCGCGCGAGGGAGCACTCAGTGCTTCCTCTTCAGCTGCCTCGCGCAACGGACTGATACCGGAGCCGGAAGATGACGTCATCTTCCGGCTCCGGCATCCCTACGCCGCGCGCGAGGGAGCTGACACACTAACACTCCAAAAGGTAAGGAGGCTGGGGGGATTAAATAAAAAAAATAGTGTTAGTGTTTGAGTGTGTGAGTGTTAGTGTGTGTGTGAGTGTTAGTGTGTGTGTCTGCTAGTGAGTGTTAGTGTGTGTGTGTCTGCTAGTGACTGTTAGTGTGTGTGTCTGCTAGTGAGTGTTAGTGTGTGTGAGTGGTAGTGAGTGTTAGTGTGTGTGTCTGCTAGTGAGTGTTAGTGTGTGTGTCTGCTAGTGAGTGTTAGAGTGAGTGTGTGTGTGTTACTGTGTGTGTCTTACTGAGTGTGTGTGTGTGTTAGTGAGTCTGTTTGATGTCTGTTAGTGAGTGTGTGTTTGTCAATGAGAGTGTATGTTTTGTGAGTGTGTATGTATGTCTGTCGCTGACTGTGTCTCTGTCAGTAAATGTGTGTGTCTGTTAGCTAGTGTGTATGCGTCTGTAAGTGTGTGTGTGTGTGTCTTCAGCACTTACCTTTCTCCAGCGCCGGACTCCCTTGGGGGATCCCTCAACCTCACAGCTCGAATGCGACTGCGCCGCATTCGAAGCAGCAGGCCTTGCACCAGTAGCACCTATGGATGTTCAGTGTGCTCCTCTAGCGGCTGTCAGTGAGACAGCCACTAGAGGCTGGATTAACCCTCAGTGAAACATAGCAGTTTCTCTGAAACTGCTATGTTTTCAGCTGCAGGGTTAAAACTAGAAGGACCTGACACCCAGACAACTTCATTGAGCTGATGTGATCTGGGTGTCTGTAGTGGTCCTTTAAAGGACCACTATAGTGCCAGGAAAACATA
Organism: Pelobates cultripes; assembly: GCA_933207985.1. Lineage (NCBI taxonomy): Eukaryota > Metazoa > Chordata > Amphibia > Anura > Pelobatidae > Pelobates > Pelobates cultripes. The sequence goes on along the minus strand of OW240923.1, from coordinate 93,599,313 downwards.
CTCGTTTTCCTGGCACTATAGTGCCCTGAGGGTGCCCCCACCCTCAGGGACCCCCTCCCGCCCGGCTCTGGAAAAGGGTAAAACTTACCTTTTCTGGCGCTGGAAGTGAGGCTCTCAAATCCGATCCTCCTCTTCTCCTCCCCGTCGGCTGTATGCTGCGGCCAAGAGCTGCTTAGCGCGCATTCAGCCAGTCACATAGGAAAGCATTCATAATGCTTTCCTATGGACGCTGGCGTGCTCTCACTGTGAAAATCACAGTAAGAAGCACGCAAGCGCCTCTAGCGGCTGTCAATGAGACAGCCGCTAGAGGAAATAGGGGAAGGCATAACCCATTCATAAACATAGCAGTTTCTCTGAAACTGCTATGTTTATGAAAAAATGGGTTAACCCTAGCTGGACCTGGCACCCAGACCACTTCATTAAGCTGAAGTGGTCTGGGTGCCTAGAGTGGTCCTTTGTGTGTGTGCATCTGTATGCACTGGCGTACATACCGGGGTCGCAGGGGTCGCAGCCCTGTAACCCCTGCGACCAGGTGCCCACCGCCATGTGTTGCGGTCCGGCCCGCGCGCGCGGGGGGCCCACGGATCAATTTTCGCACCGGGGCCCCAGGGGTCATGTGTACGCCACTGAGCACCCTACAGGTTATAAAAAAAAAATTAAAAAAAAAAATTGATAAATGTAATAAAAAGCAAACAAAACACCCAGGATAACACATTCTAACATAACATACAAGAGTGCCTGGACTGCAGCTCTAAATATGTTCCTCCTGTCCCCTATTGCTGTAGCAGTGGGGATTTATAAAAATTAAGCTGAGCCCCTCTGGCCCACATCTTGTGCCCTCCAAGTTAGTAGGTGCCCAGGTGATGCACTTTCCCCTTTACTTCCATTCGTCTCACTATGTTTATATCTCTCTTACTTGGGGATTCTGACTAATCTTATATTTAAACTTGTGCCCCCATTATTATGGGAACAGTTAAAGGCTAGTTCCCTGTTGCCCACCTATGTGGGCAACAGGGAACATGGTAGGACATACCATGTCCTAACAGCGCTCTCCTTCCTCTATTTCTTCTGTTTCCAATTGCTTTAACCATTTGAAGCTAGCAGAATTACCTTTTTTTTTTTTTTTTTAATTGTTCACATTAAAAGATTACTTCTCGCTATAGTGGTTATGGTGCCAGGAGAGCTCTGGCCCCATTTCCTGGCAATGGGGCAAACCATTTTGTAACGGTTTGCCCTCTTAGCAGGGTCCCTACCAGTTGTTCAGGATCTTCTATGGCCAGTGATGTGCATCTGGCTTCTGCAGAGATAAAAAACATTTTAGTAGTTACATGATTGATGGTTGAATTCATCCAGCTGCCAAAATAACTCTGATTTTTTTTCATTGAAAATCATTTACAATAAATGCCCATTAAGTACACTTGTCCCTATTTTACACTTAAAGTAGGGTAGTTTATCTAAATTTCCTTTCTAATATTCTTATGGTGTCTCTTGTGTTTTGTCCCTTAAAGTCATCCTCTCGAGGAGTTAAGAACCCTTCTTCAGTAGAGCAAAAAAAGAAGAAGAAAGAGGAAATGGAGAGATTGACTACTAATTTGGAACCTCCTGGGACTGGTGGCGGACTGAGGGTAGGTTACTATATATGATTGATTTTTGTCTTGCAAAATTACTAATTTTCACTTTTTTAAAAATTTTAATTATTTTTTTTTTTGTGGCTAGATTTTAGATTTACCCATTACTGGCTGCCCATCTTGAGTAAAGAAATGTAATTTTTTTTCACTTGCTTTGGACAGCCAGTGGTAAGCTCAGGTCTCCAGTTGAAGCTCTCAGCCCATCTCTCTGCCATCCGCTTCATTGCTTATGCTAATGCTTTCATATTAGAAGGATAGCCTGAGAACAGTTTAACAATTTAAAGGTAAGACAGCCACAAAGGGGTCTACAGCCACCATAACTACTTCATTGAGTTTAAGTTGTTTTGGTGCCTGGAGTATCCCTAAAACTAAAACCAGATTCATTGTAAGTTATTTGGCACATTTCGGAGACTCATTCAGAAATAAATCTAATTGTGATGTTATCTGAATTGTGCAAACCAAGCTTATCGAAACATTTTATCCTCAAATTGTTACATTATTCAGACTTGGTGCTCAATGACCTAAATTAGCCACTAGATGGGGCTGACAAGCTGAGCAGTTTTTCGAGAGAGAAGTCTTGAGCTAAACCCATTATGTAGAGATCTGCCGGCTTGTGTGCTCTGTAAACAGGAATTATATAACTAAAAGTGGACTGAGTGGACAATTAACCAGTTAAATTCTACTCGGTAATCCTGCTATACTATCACCCGATATGTACAGGGTGTGGGCAGAAGGGTATGTGTAGCTTCCACTACTGCTAGTTCATTTGTAGGCTGGTGAGATTAGATTATTTAACTGTTTGCATTCTGTCCTTTAACCCCTTAAGGACCAAACTTCTGGAATAAAAGGGAATCATGACATGTCACACATGTCATGTGTCCTTAAGGGGTTAAAAGTATCCCTGAACTTTTCCCACTCCCTATACCTGTGACCTATTCTTCTGCCTTCAACTTGCTAAAAAACATAAAAATCTGAGGTTCCCTTAGCTTGCAACATCATAATGATTTATTTTATTTCCTTAATATTAGATTATCTGTCAAAATATGTGGACAGCATGAGCCTGTACATGTGTTCATGCCATGTAGTCTGTCTGCAAGCACGGGAGTATCAGAGGATTTTGCCATTCCCTTTGGTGTTGCTTAATTGCCATCAACTGTATTCTCAGTGGACAGTAGGTGGCAGACAAGCACAAATTTACAATTACTACAGAATCCCAAGTGATTTTTATTGATAATCTGCTAAGAATGGTGGTTTCCTGAATGGCCCTGGTAACCTACTCTCTTTTGTCTATTCAAAACGACCTTTGGACCTTTAGTGTTTTTACATTAGGATGTACATTAAGAAAACAGGCTTGCCAATGGGGTTAATATTGGATGTAGTCGCTATATGTAACCACAAGAAGTGATTTGTGTGTTTTCCTCAATTAAAGAAAGAATGGTGTAAATGCACGTGTTTTCAGATGTGTGCGTTATGCATATCACTGTAAATTTACTAAATATTTATTGTACTGAAACATTATTTGGCCAATTAAAAGAAAATGTGTATTTATCGATTAGTGCTTTTGCTGTGTTTTTTTGTTTTGTTTTCTCATTGTTTTGTATAGATTTTTTTTTTTTTCTGTGTCGGAATAAACAGTTGTCATGTTAACGTCATGCAAATACCTTTCTCTGGGTTTATTGTAGAAATGATTCTAAATTCTCTGTAAACTGCAGATGTTGATATAATTTGTTGAGTAAGCCATATTATTTATAGCAGTCCTTATCACATTAATCTTACAAATGATCTTGTCTTTCCAGTGGCAAGTTGGTTAACAACATCTTGGTTAATAAGAAGCGGATTTCACGTGGAAAATCACCATTTTTGGCTTTTGCTGTTTACTCGTGTGGACGTGGACAGTAGGCAGTATGTGGTTAAGGATACCAATCTATTCATTGCTTGGGGTTCCTGCACCTGACGAATGTGATTGAAGAGACGCACTGTTGCTTGTGTTAACCTAAAGCTCAGATTTGCTTAAATAAAAGGGTAACCCAAAGTTTAAGGAAGTGAGTGTCTTGAGGCATTCCTCGTTAAAGAAAGCATCTAATTTATGTGTTGTACACTAAGAAAAAAAAAAATAATATATAAAAAATAATAGTGAAGTGTTAACTTTTTTGTTGCTGCATGTATTTAACTAAGAATTACAATTGTGTGAGGAGTCTAGTATAAATTCTGCTGCTTTGGAATCTGCTGTCATTCTAGAAAAAACAAAATGATATGAACACTAAGGTAAAGTCTGTAAATATCTCACATTAATGACAATAAATTTATATATATTAAACTCTGTAATATTCCTTTATTAACATAATCACACATGCTGAAAAGAGACATGCATCCATCAAGCTCAACCTTTCTTACATCTGTTTTTGCTTTTGATCCAAAAGAAGGCAAAAATAATGGCCTTCCACTGTAGGAAAGAATATATATACCGGTATATTTTAAGATCACTTATAAATTTGTTAAATAGAAGAGATCTCAGAACAGAACCAGGAGAGACACCACTTACCACTTTTTTCCAGCTTGAATATTTACCATTAATGAAAATGTTCTACCCAAGAACAAGAATTATCATTCTAGACCAATTTCTTTTAGTTTGAACACTAACCTATTGTGTTAAATTATATTGAACGCCTTGGCAAAATCCGAGTAGATCATGCAAACACCCTTAGCTAAATTTCTATTCTTCACAGAATGCAATTAAGTTAGTTTAACATGAGCTATATTTCATAAAACCATGCTGATTATTGATAATACCAATGTTCATCCAAAATAATTTTGGAATATTATCATTTAATAACCCTTCAAATACTTTCCTAACCACAGGAGTTAAGCTCACTGATCTATAATTTCCAGGCAAATATTTTGAACCTTTTTTAAATATAGAAAGCATATCTCCCTTCCTCCAGTCCTCTGATACAATTTCTGTAAAAAAAAAAAAAAAAAAGATTCTTGAAAGATTAAAAACAGAGGTTCACTATTTCCACACTTGGCTCCTAAAGTACTCGTGGGTTAATACCATCAGGCCACGAAGCTTTGTTGACATTAACTTTCTTTAGTTGTTGTAAAACCTTGTCTTGAGTCATCCAATCACAATTTTACTGAAGTTGTTTTGCTGCAATAATGTACATTTTTTTTTTTATTCAAAATGTTAATTCTTGCACATACATGCACAAAGACAAGCTCACTACAGAAAGCGAACACTGACACACATGACAAGCTCAATACACACAAGCTCACTGATGCACACAAGATCACAGCTCACTACACAAGCTCACTGACGTGCACACAGTGTTACAACACACAAGCTCACTGACACATTCACAAGCTCACTCACAGACATACAAGTTCACTACTGAAAAATTACTACACACAAGCTCACCCACAGACATTTAAATTCACTATCATAAAATCACTACACAGCTCAGTACACACATACCAAACTTACTACATAAAGCTAAATGACATACAAACTTACTACAAACATCTAACTACACACAAACTCACACAGCTCACTAATGGCTCACTGACAAACACACACGGCTTGCTACAGAAAGTTCACTGACACACAAGCTCACTTATACATACACAATCTCACTACAGACAGCTCAATGACCTGCACACAATGTCACTACACACAAGATTACTGATACACATACACAAGCTCACTGATATACAGACACAAACAAGCTCACTAAAGACAAGATTTGTCACACACAAACTCACTACACACAGCTTGGTACAGAAAGTTCTCTGACACAAGCTTACTGGCACACACAAGCTCACTGACACAAACTCACTAAGCACAAGCTCAATAAACACAAGCGTGCTGACACACACAAGCGTACTGACACACACACACACACAAGCTCAATAAACGTGTACTGACACACATGAGCTCACTAAACACAAGCTTGCTGACACACACAAGCTCACAAAACACTAGCTCACTAAACACAAGCTTACTGACAGCACACACAAGCTCAATAAACACAAGCTCTCTACACACACACACATACACAAGCTGACAAATTATCACTCCCCAGTACTTCTGTCAGCTCCATTTCACCTACTCGAAAAGGCGATAACAGTAGCCCTGCTTCTATTAGGTCATGGACACAACATCCCTTTCCCAGCAACGGCCATGAAAGCGGAACTGTTTAGGCTTATGCAGACAAATACTGACAATGCAGGGGCAGGAGAAGTAACTAGTGGCTCTGGCAACTCGGATCTCCACGCTATGATTTTCTCTCTCGTTGCGTCTATGGGGAAAATTAACGAGAGGCTGGATAGAATAGAGGCACGTACCCTTCCCATCGCATCACCTGAGGCCCTAGCTGATGATCTTCCAGGATCATCACAGTTACAATCTGGTAATAGTGTACCCTCAGGGTCTGGAACTCATGTCGTCAATCCTGCCCATATGGTACATGCGAGTCTCATAAAAGACATCCTGGAAGGCAAAGATGTGAATTTTGTCTCTCTACTGATTGCTTCTCAGGATATTGTGGAGAATCGCACGTACGCATACAGTGATATTTCTGTTGTTTTGAAATCTAGGGATCTTAGACTAATTGAGAAATTGTCTATCCCGGCTTTTGTCATTGCCTTTGGGATATATAAGGATGTCATATGCTCCGTTCACCCTCATGGGAGGGAGGAGTTGGATCTCTACTTGCACAAGCTGTTGGACTTACTTAATAAATACGGTGGTACGTCATTTTATGATTACCACCGGTCCTTTTCAGCGAAGGCGTCTGCAACTCTTGCACAGTTTAACATCAAAACAGATTGGAGCCAACTGGACATTGAGCTGTTTTGCAGGCACTCCGCTGGGCTGAGGACACCTGCTTGTGCAATCTGTGCATCCACTATGCATGCCACAGACTATTGTCCAATTGCACATAATATCACTCCTACCATGGCTTTCCCAGGTTCGCCAAGTTTGACAGAACGGGTAATGGATAAGCTTGGTCGTCCTATTGTATATTTAGGAAAATCACAGGTGTGTAATAATTTCAATGAAGGTACCTGCGGATATAGTGCCTGCTGCCTGTTGCATGTTTGTTCTCACTGCTTTAGTGCACATGCAAAGTCCATGTGCCCCAATAAAATGCATATCAAACCTTATCCGACCTCAGTAAATGTTGGTTCTGTGGCTAGCTCTTTAGCTACCCACCATTCCAAACACTTGGTCAATTTTCTAATTACGTGTTTCACGCATGGTTTTCATACTGGTATTATTCACCTCAGCAAAACAAAGACTGATCATTGATCTCTCCGCACCCCACTCATGATCCCTAGTCTCAACTCCGTAATTCTCTTGGAGGAGTTTTCACTGCAGTTTTCCGCGATTGATGCTATTATTACAGTAGAGGTGGGGGCCAGGCTCAGTAAGACAGACATTGTTAATGCTTTCAAGTTACTACGCATTCAACCATTTCTATAGCATCTGCATGGTATTAAATGGAACAGTCTGTAATAGTTCTTCACAAGACTCACATTTGGTTCGAAAAGCAGCCCTAAAATGTTCGACACGTTCGTTGAGACCATGTGTTGGCTTCTGTTGAATACGTGCAGGTGCCATACAGTGATCCACTATCTGGACGATTTTCTGTTTGAGAGCAATTCCTCCCCCCCAGGCAACTTAAATAAAGCCATTGAGTTATTTAATTCCTTAGGTGTACTGGTCTCTCCCCCAAAAAACAAAGGACCTGACACTTTTATGAGTTTCCTGGGTATTCGCCTTGATTCTGTGGCCATGGAAGCCAGTCTCCTGCTAGATAAAATTGGTAATATCCTACAAATCATCAACCAATACATCCATGTTGGTATCTGTAACCGTAAGGAGTTAAAATCTCTGTTGGGCTCCCTGAACTTTGCCATTAGAATCATCCCGCAGGGTAGAGCCTTTATCGCTAGACTCCTTAGCCTACTTCCAGAATTTTCTAATGATTTTAGCCGTATCTCCCTCAATCCACAAGCTACCACTGACCTTCTCACATGGTGCACATTCCTGTTACATTGTAACGGGAATAACCTGTTTCTCCCTCAGTTGTCTGTACACTTCTCAGTCATCTGGACAGATGCAGCAGCTACCATCGGTTGTGCAGCCATATTTAGCGACAAGTGGCTCTGGGGTAGTTGGCCAGAGGAGGTGCAGGATATTAAAGGGTTCTCCCGCAACTCTGCCTTATTCGAGGTGTATCCTGTTGCTGCAGCAGTGGCATGGGGCCATTTATGGTCGGGTTGCTCAGTGCGATGCTTTTCCGACAACCAAGCTACTTGCCATATCATTAACAAAGGGTGTTCAGACTCACTGGCTATCATGATGTTCATGAGCAGACTGACTTGGTAAGCTGCCTGTAATCACTTTTATCTAGTTTGTTGTCATGTTCCTGGAGTTTTCAATACCGCAGCTGACCAATTGTCTCGTTTTAAATTTCAGGCATTCCGAGAAACTCTGCCCACTGCTTCACATGTAGCCACAGCCGTTCCAGGAGCTAGTCATTGATTAAATGAATTGCTGGAGCATAGTCATGTCCTAACTAGCATGGCCCTTTCAACTAACACTCGCTAATCCTACAATAGGGCTTTCTCTTTATACATGACATTTATGGCAAACCATAAATTGGATAATATGTTTGACGTTACATCTCTGGTAGCATTCGCTACTTTTTGCCACCTTAGGTTAAGGCTGTCCCATCAAGCTATACTTAACTGGCATTCAACACCACATGTATTCAACATTCCCCAGACAATCCCAGTTTTCTTTCTTCTTATCCAATTAAGACCATACTCAAAAGCATACACAAAGCCAGTGGTCCTACTCCACATCAAAGGTTACCCATTAATATACAATTGTTCAAAGATATGTCAGACTTGCTAGATTCAGCCCCTTTTGAACACATTACTAAATACGGTTATTAAAACTGCAATTTATCTTGCTTTTTATGGGTTCCTTAGACCATGAGAATTTACCATCCATAGTAAACAAAACATAACTCCCATGGATGCGTCAAACACTCCTATCTAGTAAAACTCCAAGATCCCTACATCCTGTCACTACCCGTTACAAAAACTAGTCAACTGAGACAGCCAGTCCAGATCACATATTACCCTATGCACAATAGATGGTGCCTGGTGAAGGTTCTTGACTCTCATCTCCTCACACTCCCTATGCTATCAGAAATACCATTTATGTCACTTCACATGGCAGTCCTGACTACTTCTAGGTTTATGCTGTACGTGTGATTATTACTAACAAGACTGGGTTTGAATCCTAGTAGAGTGGAAAAAAAGAAAAAAAAAAACTACCAGTAATTGTCTTGATAGTGTCAATTGTCACCAAATATAAATTTTAAGATTTGACTATTAGTGAATGTTTGTAATATGATAAATTACCAAATTGTAAAACTTAACTTTTAATAAATGTTTAGTAAAATAATAGTGATAAAAAAATAAATAAATAAAGATACATGAAAACCGAGATAATCAGTTTTCGCCCGGGTTGCTCATCAGAGGGGGGGGGTTGCTCATCAGAGGGGGATGCCCCTCTGATGAGCAACCCGGGCAAAACGCGCGCGTCAGGGGTATAGGATGCCTAGCCGGCAAAGTTCATGCTTGTTACTAGCATTGCCGATATTTTAAGAGTTACCTTACTCTCTGCGGGCATCCTGTGACTGAGTGATTGTCCATTTACCTATTTATTATTATTTTTTTCTTTTCATTTTGCTGCTATATGGGGGGAATTAGAGTCAGAGTAGGCATTTGATAAGGGGTGCCCACGAAGGCACGTTAGATTGATCTGCTATTACCTAACCATAGGCTTTTGCTACACTCTTTCATCTCCTCCCACAGCACTTTCGTTCTGATAAACTTTTTAAGGACTTTTTGGTGACCAGGCGATCTACACAGAGTATACTTAATTAAGCATTCCTATTCTTACACACTAGCCTCTTTCTGCAGAAGAGTTTAGCTAGTTAACTGTGAAGATAATTGCCTCCCAGTGCAGTACTATTGCGAAACAGAGATATATTTATATAGTCTTTCACCTCTCAGTCCTGACAACTACCAGAATTAAGTTTATTTTTTTATTTTCTTATTTCTCTCTTTGTTGGTTTATGTGCTGTCATAGCAATACTTACCTAATTTATGGACTGATTATCTCGGTTTTCATGTATCTTTATTTATTTATTATTTTTTTTATCACTATTATTTTACTAAACATTCATTAAAAGTTGTTTTACAATTTGATAATTTATCATATTACAAACATTCACTAATAGTCAAGTCTTAAAATTTATATTTGGTGACAATTGACACTATCAAGACAATTACTGGAAGCCTTTTTTTTTTTCTTCCACTTTACTATGAACCATTTAGGGGTTACCCCCCATTGTTTTGAATGTTCTACCTGTACTTAATATTATTAGGCTCTATTTTTCTTTTTCTTTTCTTTATGAATCCTAGTAGATATTCAGGACACCCCTTCAGGATAGGGACCGCTTCTACTGCATCCAGTCAGGACATACCTGTCCATGTTATCAAATCACTAGGTCGATGGAAGTCAGCCGCTTTCTCGGTATACATACCTCAACCTGTACAGGAAATGCGGAGGGCTTTCATAAAACAAGATGTTTTCCTTTGTATTATGTTCATCGTATTAATTAATATTTCTTTGGCATGGTACTTCTCCCTTTTGCCCACTTTATTTACTCTCCTAGTTCTGGCACATTTCAACCGACTTATACCCAATATACATGTTATGTCACTATACTGTATGCATTAATCAAATCGATGGTTGCCCTGAGCACAGATATATATATCTATATACATATAGAAATATATATATATAAACACAAGCTTACTGACAGCACAGTATATATATATATATATATATACTACAAATGTCTCCATCGGGAGGTGGAAATGCCTCAGTCGATTGAGATATCACTATTTGGCATCTTCATTGTTATGTGGTTTACACATACCATATATACTCGAGTATAAGACGAGTTTTTCAGCACATTTTTTGTGCTGAAAAACCCCCACTCGTCTTATACTCGAGTTAGTGTCTGTATTATGGCAACTTGTTGGGGGCCAGCAGCGAGCTGTAACTTAAACCTTTCCTGCAGCTCCTGTCTCTCTCCTCCGGTCCGGTCAGCTCCCCTGCAAGTCTCGCGAGAGCTGCGGGGTCAGAGCGTTGCCACGGGTTACCGTGGCAACGCTCCGTGCAGCAGTCACATCGCGAGACTTACAGTGGAGGAGAAGGGAGCTGACCGGACTGGAGGAGAGAGAAGGGAGCTGACAGGAGCTGCAGCCCCCCTCCTACACAGTGCACACCACTGGACCACCAGGGAATGAGAGCCCCCCTCCCTGGCCAGCTAACAAGCAAGGAGGTGGGACAAAAAAAAAACATACAAATTTAAATAAAATAAAATAAAAATATTAATAATATAAAAATAAATATTAAAACAATAATAATAATAATATAAAAAAATTATAAAAATTCCCACCCCCCACCAAGGCTCTGCATCACATACACATACACACACACTGCACTCATACACACACACACACACACACACTGCATTCATACACACACTGCATTTATACACACACACACACACATACACTGCATTCATTATATACACACACTGTAAATAAATATTCAATTAATATAATTTTTGGGGGATCTAATTTTATTTAAAAATTTACCAGTAGCTGCTGCATTTCCCACCCTACTCTTATACTCGAGTCAATAAGTTTTTTTGGGGGGTAAAATTAGGAGTCTCGACTTATATTCGGTTCGACTTATACTCGAGTATATACGGTACATTCACATTCATTGTAAAAAGTATATTTTGTGCCTTTTTCCCCTCCACTCTAGTAAATACCACAATAATACACTTAATGAGAAACATGTTTTATTCTTTTGCAATTTCTTATAATCATCATAAAAAAGGGAACGAAAATATCTCGAGCAGAGAGGTGAAGCAAATTATTGATATAAATCAATCCACGTCTTACTTCTTGATAGCAATCAGAAATATGGAAGGAGAGGGATACTAAGTAATAAAACAATCTACATAAGTCAGATCTTTACAGTTTCAAACTGTTTCAAAATAATCAAAACATATTTAAGAGTATGTATTTATTTAAAAAAAAAAAAAAAAAAAAAGAATGAATCAACAAGTCACTACACAGTGTTCTTGATTTTTGATTTACAGAGATGACTGTACTAAAATCACCTAGTTTGTACAGAAACGGCAAACACCAAGCGAAAAACAGCAAATGAAATGTATCAATCAACCATTAATACAAAATCTATTTAACAATGAAAGATAGGTGGGCTTTGGCGGTCCTGATACCTACACTGGAGCTGGTCCTTGGCCCCCAAGTTTTCTGGTGTCTGCCTTTCTCGTTAATATTCACTTTATCTCCTTTTTGGATTTGTAGTTTGCCGATACCACCAGGTAGGTGTCGGGGCTCAGGTCTTTGATGTTGGGTGATTTGTTTGAAATCGGAGAGGTTTTACCATCCAGGCGGGAAATCTGCAGCATCCTGCATGGGTCATGCTTTAGTAAATAGCCAGCAAACGTTTCCCATCCACCTCCGACTCGGACCATTACATGTTTATTGTGCAGCATCTACAAAGAAAATACATCAAAGTGTCAGCGCAGAATAATTATAATCACCATTACCACTACAGCTTTGAGAAACCTGTCCTTACACCCTACAAAACAAAAATATATAAAACTATTAAGTTCTCTACGTGGATTCTAAAATGTCCTGCACTGTAGCTCCACCTTCCTGACTTCTGACATCATTTCCCCAAGCAAATCAATATCTACACTAGTACAAAATGTGATAGTCCATGCACACTAACTATTTTGATATTTCCTGCCCAGCTCAGAGTGCTGCTCATGCGCGCACTCTAGTAGCTAGCTTATGTCACAGCTAGTTGCCCAAAGCATATGCAGATCAAAAAATGTGCATAGACTGTACAAATGTTTGTACTGTCAAAAGAGAAAGGAATGCTTCCTTAAATGATCCAAAAAACTGGGGGTGGAGTAACTGTACACAAGATTAACAATATGAATAAGAAGGTCCTTGCATCATAGCAACTACTATAAAATGTATAATAAGTTGTAGTAGTTATGGTGAAAGAGTATTAGCCCAATGCTCTCAACCAATTATTACTATACAGATTTCATGTATTTGCACTTGATAACGGGGACTGTAATATCTTCTATATCAGTGTGACTGAAGATGAATTCAATGGGAGCCAGGGACAGTCCTGTTTTTTTGTTGCTGTTTTTTTTTTTTTTTACTTTTTATTAAACTCAAATCACTTCAATCAATCAGAAAACTGGAGGACAGCAAATAAATACTTATAACACCAGGACTTGTAAACTGTGATGTAGTGGCTATGGTGCCAATTTCTCAACCCTCCTTATTCCAGTGAAAGCGGATTACTGAATATGGAACTGTCACTGACCCAATGAGAGTAGTTCTTCTTTAAAAGTCAGAACTAACTTTGGACTTTAATATTCCCCCCATAAGCAGTTTTACATTTAGTAAATAAAATATGTAATATGGGTATTGATGCAACACCCATATCAGTGATACACCTTGCTTGTCAGACTTTCTAAAGAAAACAAGTGATGCATGATAAAGCAGAACTCATTATGCAAATCCCAAACAAACAACCGCTTCGGCAGCTCTTAGGATACAAAATGATTTATTATACCACGAAAGAATATACTGAGATTTTCTCGATTAAATCACCTTCATAGAAAAAAAATATAATAAACACAAAAATCACACGTGATGGGAGAACCGTATCACTGCGTGGGCTTTTGATTCCAAGGGTGACTCCGTCCAGATCCGGTTCAGTTAGGAAATATTAGGAGGATCTTCATAAACAAGAACCATATATTTTATGGGGAAAAAAAGAAATTGCTCTCGAGAATCTTGACAAAATAAACCACATCTAACAGAATATTTCTCATTAGCAGGTCATCATGGGATCTTGCAGGCATATCGCAATCACCAGATTAATTGAGCATATCCTACTTCTCATAATATGACAACTTAAATAATATTGATTTTAGTAGGTCACTTACACAATTGAATAGTCAAAGACCTCTAACACATAGTTATTATAAAAATGTAAGCTACAGTATCCTATAGTATTGTTATTATATTGTTATATCGAAAATGTTAACTAAAATTACACCACTTGATAAAACATTGAAAATCCCCTATAACTAATGTTAAAATTATTTCATGCGATACTTTTATTTTTAATGGTTAATGCAGTGTTGTGGTTTTCTCTTACAGCACTGTTAATTCCCACCTCCCCCCCTCCCCCATGCCGAAAAGGTAGTCATTCATAAATATAGAAAAGGTATGAAATCCTCATGCTGGCTGTGTTGGAATTTCACTGAAATAGAGGCCACATACTCAGTATTTTTGCTATGCCTGACACTCCTAGACACTGGGCAGAGCTACCGCAGTCTAAAAGTGTCAGTCCTGCAGGGAATTGGCTTTATCAATAAAGGATGCCACGGGACCCCCAATGGACCTCAATTCTACAGCAGTGATATTGGCTCCTGATGCTAAAGAGGACAACGCCAGCCAGGGACAGGTTCAGATCATTAGAACTCACCTTTCCCTGCCCCTCCAGCCACTGGACCCACAGCGGCAATGTTACTGATGTTCCAAATAAAAGTTAAAAATCACTACTTAGTAGATATACCCCAATGTAAACATGCATGCATTTAATTATGCATTTTTTCATTGAACCTTTAATACAGCGTTGATACAGCCTCATTTCTGCATCCCGATCCACCTCCACTGATGTCATCAGGCTTAATTTTGTCCAATCAAATGCTTCTCATAGAGAAGCATTGTGACCTTAATGTGCATACACAGCATTCGCCGCAATGGGCCACGCAAATGCTTATCGTAGAGAAGCATTGAATAGAATGCTTGACTGAAGGTACAACGTTCTCATGCAATATGTGAGAACATTGAATGTCAAAGACTTAGTTTGACTTGGTCCTGTATGTGAAAGCACCATCTAGATCAGGCGTAGGCGACCTTCGGCACTCCAGATGTTTTGGACTACACCTCCCATGATGCTTTGCCAGCATTATGGGTGTAAAAGCATTGTGGGAGATGTAGTCCAAAACATCTGGAGTGTCGAAGGTTGCCTATCCGTGATCTAGATGCTGACAATGTAACAACCACCAGAGGGCTCCCAATTTAAATATTGCTGTATCTCCGAAATGGCCTATTTTTACATTGGGCAAAACAGCAGGGGCAGTGCACCCAAACCACTTCATTGAGAAGTCACAGTAACAGGGACACTCTACTGCCTAAATACAAAATGAATACAAATCACTGTTTAGTAAATATGTCCCAAATGAAAACTTCCATGCATTAATTATTCATTTTTTAATTGGGGGTACATTTAAATACAGCTGGAAAACCTGCAGATCTCCTGTCTGCTGCCTTTGCAAACCTTCCCGTTAATATAAGCTGACCAAGACACATAATCTTTAAAAATGCAGGTTTAAACAGGAGTTGCACCACCGCAATCACACCCCTAGATATTATAACAGAATGCATAAACATATTGCTAAGTCCCTTCTGCAATTATATTTATCCATCAGAGTTTACTAATATATAAGATCCAGTATACAGTTATTTTAATCAATATTGTTACTATATACCCTAACCAGTTGACCTATTCTCCACCAATACAGCAACAATCCTTCAAAACACAATTCTTATGATAATATGATAAAATATTTTAATTAAATGTCTATATTTTGAGCCACATATGGATCCTTGCTCTGACCTGCGGAAATAACAGCAAGCAAGAACATATATCATTTATTATTGTACAGCACAATAATTAGATTTACCAGGACTCAGCTTAAAGGAGATTCTTTTTAAGTCCTTGTTTATCAAGTAACACTTGAAGATAAAAGGACAGACAAGACCATTTATCAATTTCCTTACAAATCAACACCTGCCATTATGAGCAAGCCTAGAATATCCTTTTTCCTAATTAGATTTAGTGCTTTCTGTTACCCTCATTTGCCATAAGACAGTATCCCCAGCAAAAAAACTGTGAATTTTAATTAGATTCACAAATATTTGCAGGAACATCAGGATTCAATTTGAGATATTTTTAGATCACTTTTTAAAATTGAGAAGAAAAAAAAAACATCAGTTTCGGCTTCTGGAAACTATGTTCATTACTTAGTTGTTAATTTCTTCATTGACACTGGAGAAACAATTTCTTTATTTGATCAAATATATTGGTTGCTGCAGGTTAATTTAGTATATAAATTGCTGTTCGTGGATACCAAAAATGCAAATTATATATATTTACACCATTTTATTTTTCATTTATAAGTTTGTTCTTTAGATAAGTATATGGAAGATAAAAAATTTAAATTATAGTTTCTTATTTTTAATCTTTCAGAAGGGTCTAAAATATTAGAATAAATATTTTTTTTTTTTTCAATGTGTTTTATTTTGAGCATATTTTTCATCATCGTATAAAACAGAATACGAGGTATATCAAGGGGTACAGAAGAGAAAAGGGGAAGAGGGGGGGGGGAAAAGCAGCTTGTATAGGTTTCCGCATATCATTCAGTACATTACAATGTAATACAATGTGGTACAATTAACAATTGCGAATGTCTAATAATTCGTGGTAAGAGGACATTTGGCAATACAGTTAACATGTGATCCTCAAATTGCATATCAAAAGTGAACAAACATTTTAATGGTGAACATGTTTTTTTTTTTTTTAAAGGTGAACATACATTAAAGCATTCTGGCTTAGTTGTAGGGAGGCAACTATCTGAGCCCATGGAGTAGGAGGAGGGGAAATCCGGCTGGGGTTAGTGGCCGGACCACGGCCCCCGGTGCGTCTCTCCCTCTCTATAGAGCACCCAATTCTGCCATCTTGATTTATACCTACTTTGGCTATTTGTCAGCCGGCTAGCCATACGTTCATAAGCATGGAATGAGTCCAGCCTGCTGAGGATTTCTGACATTGTTGGTGTCAGTGGTGATTTCCATCTATGTGCGATGGCAGTTTTGGTAGCCATGAGACAATGGATCGTGAAAGGGATTGCTTCCGTAGGTAGGGTATTTGGAAAAATATGTAGTAAAAAGCACTCTGGGGATTGGGGAATTCGCACGCCCAGAATTTTGTATAGAAGAGCGTGTATGTCCCGCCATAATGTGGTAATAGACGTACATGTCCAAAATATATGTAAGAGGGACCCTTCGCTATTGTGGCATCTCCAACAACTTGCGTCAGAGCCCGGGTAGATACGGGCCAATTTGGTGGGGACTAGATACCAACGCATTGTTAATTTACAGTATGTTTCCCATTGATTAAGGCTATGGGACGCCTGTTTGGTTAATCTTTGGGCGCGATGCCATAATTCATTAGAAAAAAGCTTTCCTAGGTCCGATTCCCATTTAGACATATACGATGGTTTGGACAGTTTGTCGTGTAGCAATAGAGTGTTGTAACATAGAGATAGTGCCTTAGTTTTTGGAAGCTTGCCCATGCATTTGTGGATGAAGGGCGGTGTAGGGTCGGGTTCCCTCAGGCTAATCCCGCTTTCCTGAATTATATTTTTTAATCTGAGATAGGAGAATAATTCCCGTGAAGGGATATGGAATTCCCTGATCAGGTCTGGGAAGGGCTTGATGCCTTCAGCGGACAGTAGGGAACGAACTTGGGTGATCCCCTGCTTAAGCCAGTTGTCTAGGTGTATGTTTGAGGTTTTTGTAGTCAGGGCTTGGAGTGGGGCAGCTAGGAGTAGGTCATTATTTCGTAAGAAGAGCGGTGTAGTTTGCTTCCAGTTATGAAAGAGCGCGACTGTGGTGGGCAACAAGGATGTGGCTTTGGGAAGTTTTGACCCTGCCCACAGGGATAGTGGGATTGAGCCATTAGGTGTGCAGGCGTTCTCCAATGCCAGCCATATTGGGGGAGAGGGACGCTCAAGGATCGCAAGGCCCTGGGCCAACAGGGACGCCTTATAGTAAAGGGATACATTGGGAACACCCAGTCCTCCTTTTGTGAATGGGCGCCATAGTGAGTTTTGCGCTATCCTGGGGGGTTTTCTCTTCCATATGTGAGCATTGATCATGGCCTGAAATTTCTGTAGGAGCGAGTTAGGGATTGTAATGGGAAGAGTGCGGAATAGGTATAAAATGTGTGGGAGGATCATCATTTTTACAGTGTGGATACGTCCTAACCAGGAGATCTCCTTCTCCTCCCAGGACTTAAGGAGTTGCTCTAATTTGTGAATGAGTGGCAGGTGGTTTTCATGTGTTATTGCTGAGAGCCTCGTTGGCAATTTGATACCCAAATATGAGATGGAGGAGTTCCGCCACTCAAACGGGTATAGTGTTTTTAGAGGGTTTAGAGAGGTATGTGGCAGTCCCAGTGCCATCGCTTGTGTTTTTTTGGCGTTGTTTTTATAGAACGAGACCTTACCGTAATTTTCCAGCAAAGTTAGTAAATTTGGTAAGGATTTTACTGGGCGTGATAGGAAAAGAAGGACATCATCAGCGAATAGGGCTATTTTTTGAGTCCCAATGGGGGTAGATAGGCCTTCGATCGAGTTGTCACTCTTGATATGTCTAACCAGTGGTTCCATGCATATTATAAAGATTAACGGGGAGAGGGGACAACCCTGTCTGGAGCCATTCGTTATTTGGAAAGGTTGAGATAGGAACCCTGAATTGAATACTTTGGCTGCTGGATTGGAGTATAGGGCCATAATACCTTTCAGGAAGTCTTGTGGTATGCCCACTGCAGTTAGGACAGCCCTCATGTAAGACCAATTAAGGCGGTCGAATGCTTTTTCCGCATCTAGAGCTAGTAAAATGCCGCTTTGGTTGGTTTTTTGGGCCCATGAGATGAGGTTCAGAAAGTGTCGGGTGTTATCCCCCGGTTGTCTATGCGGAACAAATCCTGCCTGTTCTGGGGAGACCAGGTCCCTCAGGAGGGGTTGGAGGCGATTGGCTAGTAATTTGGCAAAAAGTTTAATGTCTGCGTTCAACAAGGAGATTGGTCTCAGGTTGGCGCATTCTGTGGGCGGTTTGCCGGGCTTAGGAAGTGTAACGATATGGGCTAGCAACATTTCCTTCGGTATTGTCCCTGAGTCCCTGAAGGAGTTGAAGAGGATTGTGAGGTATGGAGTGAGCTGTGGCTCAAATGTGGAGTAAAAGTGGTTGGAGAACCCGTCTGGGCCCGGTGCTTTATGTTTGGGTAATTTGCGAATTGCATTTCGTATTTCTTCCTCTGTGAATTTGGCTGACAGGGTTGCGCGTTGCTGTGCCGATAGGTGCGGCAGCTCTGCTCCTGTCAAAAAGGTGGCTATTTCTGGGTCTAATGGCTGGTGTAAAGTACTATCCTGTGCGAGGTTATATAGTCCCTTGTAGAAGTTAGCTAGTTCGTCTACTATATCTTGTGGGTTGAATAGCTTTGACCCAGTGGACGAGGTCATATATGGGAGTTTAGATTGTATGTATCGGGATTTTAGTCGTTTTGCGAGTAGTTTGCCTGCCTTGTTCCCTTGCATGTAATAGGTGAGCTTTAATTTGCGGAGCTGTCGTTCCACACTTATCAGGGATAGATCAAGTATTTTGTCCCTTAATTTTTCGATAGTGCGGGATAGATTTTTAGTTGGTTTGAGTTTGTTAATTTGTTCTAAGGATTTAAGTTGAGAAAGTAGGTTATCTGACTCAGTGTGGGTTTTCTTTTTGTTTATTGCGCCTGCCTGAATCAATAGGCCTCTTATCACGGCTTTTAGGGCCAGCCATTTAGTGTCTATGCGAGTGTTGTCGGCAAGGTGAGTCTCCAAAAAAGATAATATGTTATCCCGAATTTTTGCAGCCGTAGTCTCGTTGTCTAGGAGGGATTCGTTTAAGCGCCAGGCACTGCGCCCCCGTGACGGGAACAAGGCCCTAAAAGTAGTGGTTACCGGCGCGTGGTCGGACCATGTCCGGTCACCTATTTGCACTTCTATTATATTGGGTACCGTATTTTTATCTACCCAGCACATATCTATACGAGAGTATGTGTGATGGACTCGTGAGAAATATGTGTAGTTTCGTTCTTTCGGATAAAGGGTACGCCACGAATCGTAAAGGTCGTGCCTGTGGAGCAGCGTGCTAAGGGTTGCACTCATTGTGTTAGCAAGTTGGAGAGGTTGTTTGTTTGCTATTCGCTTAATGTCTAAGTCGGGGTCTAGCGTGCAATTGAGATCGCCACAGATAATAGTATGCCCCACACGGATAGTAGAGATTTTATTTAATGCTCTTCTAATGAAGGAAATTTGGGAGTTGTTGGGTGCATATATGGAAGCGATCGTAAGTTGCATTCCATTCAAAGAGCCTACCACTATAAGGAGCCTGCCCAGCTCGTCTACATAGGTGTTATCAAGATGGAAGACCCAGTCAATATGGAACAGAATTGCCACTCCTCTCGTTTTGTTTGGGGCAAGGGCATGAAATACCTGCTGATACCTGGATGAGCTCAACTTGGGGGGGTTTCTTTTGCACATGTGCGTTTCCTGGAGTTAAACTATGGCGGCCTGGGAAGTATGAATGGTCTTAATCACAGAGCTCCTTTTAAATGGGCTATTTAGGCCGTTAACATTCATAGAGAGACATTTAAATTGGTACATCATCTTAAAGGGATATATAATAGAGCTTGTTAGTCACAGCATATTGTCTGCCAGCGACACACATGGGGCTTGTGGTAGTGTAGAGTAGGGGAAGATCAGATGACTGATTACGTCCTGCACAGGTATGGGTCAACGTAGCTGCCAAGGGGATGGGAAGGGAAATAACAGGAAAGATAAAATCAACAAACAAAGGTATATACAATATCTCTCTGAGATGAGAGAAAATACTGGGATCCAGAGGGGAGCCTAAAGCTCCAAGCACCTCGGATACCCTTGGGGGGTCGTGCGGAACAGGACCGCACCCGGACCAGATTCTCAAAGTAGGCAGGAATGGAGAGGAGAACATGCGTGAGAGGGGCTGAAATCTGGACAGCATTCTCACCTGTGCTCTCTCTAAATCTCTGAGGCAGTATAGGGGAGAAGGGCAACGGATTTATGGTAGCTTAACCGGGAGTATTGTGGCTAACTGGTGGATGGGTTTTTTTTTTTTTTTTTTAATATATTTCCCTCCGTTAAACTGAGCATGGTCGAAAGTGTATCTAAGGTCGTAATCATAAAACTCAGGATGCGACCATTTAACCATGTGTGTGCTTAGCGCTCCGAGGGGAGGGGGGGGCCTTGGGAGACCTAGCCTTGGGGCCAGCTAGAGTACAGGAGGGATGAAGCGATACACATGGTAGCCTAAACTCATCCGTAGGGAAGAACGAACATTGTAACAGAGCAATTTACCAGGGGGGGGTTATTCCCTTGCTAAACATTTCTCAGATGAAGCAGTGAAACAAGCATGACCTCCCCTCCTGAATATAAGCAGTACTTAGTGGACACTATAAACATTTTTTTTTTTTTTAAATCCCTTCAACTTGTGAACTATTCATGCCCTCCCACCCTACACCCTCATTAAACATTTTGCCACCGTGTATAATCATACGATACCACTCGTAGCAACTGGGGTCTATGGCCCTTATAGGTGTATTGTCGCAGAGTCCATGCGTATGGCATAAGCCAGCTGGAGACAGTTCAGGGGTAGGTGGTTAACGTCCGTGTCGGGCGAGGGCATCAACAAGCAGCATGGTGTCTTCTTGCGCGGCTGTAGTATACATCAAAGAGTAGAGGCAGGGAGATGCTGTCCTAGATGGGGTGGCCGTTAGCGTCGAGCGCCAACCATCTGCCAGTCTGGCTGGGACCTCTTCGGGGTGGTCGAGGCGGCTGGTTGTAGGTGGGTGGTTTCTTGCTGGCCCCAAAGTCCCCAGTGTTTCAGCGTGGTTAGCCCTTTCGAGGGGTCATCTATAATGTGGAGCTTATTCTGCCGCCAGACCAGCAGTCTCGTAGGAAATCCCCAGCGATAAGCCTGGTTGTGGTTGCGTAGGGTTTTTGTAATGGAGGAGAATTCTCTGCGTCTTGCCATAGTGAGGGCCGATAGGTCCGCAAAGATAGAGACAGCATTATATGGGTCGGGCAATGGGGATTGGGCTCTAGCGGCCTTGAGAAGAGCCTCCTTGGCTTTAAAGTGATGGTAGCGCACGATAATGTCACGCGGGACGTCCGCGCCAAATCTGGGCGGTTTTGGAACCCGGTGGGCTCTATCCAGTTCCCATGTAACACCGGAGAGGTCAGGGACCAGCGTGGTACTTAATGAGTTAATGTAGGCCGAGATCTGTTCTGTTGTGATGGACTCTGCTACTCCCCGGAACCGCACGTTGTTCCTGCGGGAGCGGTCCTCCATGTCCGCCATTTTGTGCCATAATTTGGTATTATCTTCCTCTAGTTTCTGTAGTCTGTCCGCCATCAGATTGTGGGCAGAGGAGAGATCATCAGTTTTACGTTCGACCTGATCGGTCCGGTCACCCAGCTCCTCTAGCTCTTGATGGATGCCCGCCAAGGAGGTGGTGAAGTCCTCTTTAATAGTGGACCTGAGGTCCGCGAGCACTTGTCTCAGATATTCTTTTGAGAATTGTGAGTCGTCTGATAGTGAGTGCGTGGGCGACTCGGTGCAGGGGTCAGGGTCCGGAGACTGAGCTCTGCTGGCGGCGCCATCTTGGGCCTGTTTCAGCCTTTCTCTCTTATGGTGGCGGACCGCGTCCGTAAGTTTTGTCTGCTTCGAGGGAGACATTAGAAGCCGTGTAGCCTTTGCCCCCCGCTTGGTCAAGGTAATCCAGCGAAATTTCCTCTTTAATAGTATTTAAGCTGGTCCGGGTGGTGCGGAGCTCCTACTCCATGCGACCGATCTTGCCGGAAGTTGGACACGCCCCCCAGAATAAATATTTTAATCCAGTAATTGCACCTTTCCTTTTTCCCCCTGAAATATATAACAGTTAATGCCCTTCTTAATGCCCTCACTCAAGACTCCTTTTACCATGGGTTAGAAGGGAATAATTTGTGGACATTCCCACCAGATGTGTATCACTGTTCCCTCTCCTCTTATACAGCTCCAGCACACAGATGAGGCATTTGGGAATATCTTGTGGACCAACTCTGGTGGGAAATACAATATTTGTCACCAAAATTGGTAACAACAAAAGTATATGTGTATATATATACATAATACTTTAAAACCCTGAATGCGAGTAATTGTAACATGTTGTCATTATTTTGGGGGCAAGGCAGTCTTAAAGACGCCATGAGCATGTTAAAATAATGTTTGCCTGTTATCATAATGCCCGCATGCAAGAAATACAGATTTTAGGCTAAAATGCTGGCTGCAATGAAGTCCTGTAATGTGTTAATTTAGACCATCTTCCAACATTTCATTACCCACAAAATAGCCACCTTTGTCGTTCAAACATTATGGTTGAATTCTAGCAATTAAGTTAAGGAAATTAAGGAGGGCTCTGAGTACACTGAGTACAGTACAGAGATTGTATGCAGAGTATATCATGATAGTACAGATGCTTGGTGTACGTGTACTTAAAGGGACTCTATGGGCACCAAAACAACTTACTGAAGCAGTCTTGGTGTATACATAGCGTTCCTGTAGTAGCTTTGCTTAATTCTCTGTCATTCAGAAGTTAAATCACATTGTTTATGCAGTCCTAGTCACACCTCCCTACATGTGACTTACACAGCCTTTCTAAACACTAAAAAAAAAAGTTATATTTACAGAACATGAGATAAACATTTCTAAAGCAAGTTAACATCTTATTGAAAATGTTTGTTTTTTTTCATGTAGGCAGTGTGAGTCATAGAAGGGGAGGCATGACTATGGCTGCATAAATAGAAACAAAAGTGATTTAACGCCCCAATGGCAGAGAATTGAGCAGTGAGACTGTAGAGGCATGATCTTTATACCAAAACTGCTTCATTAAGCTATAGTTGTTTTGATGCCTGGAGACATTTATGTTAAATTGTGGGGATATTTTTAGAAAGCTTTCCTAGAAATGTCCACTGTTTCTTACTTATAGCCATAAACAGATTATTTGGCCAATTTTATATATCTATTTTTGTCACACCACAATGATACTTCTGTTTCTTTACTCATGTTTGAGGCCATATCTAAAATGTTAAAACACAAGAGTTACAAAAAATGTGCAGTCCTATCGCATACCACAGTTTTATACCCCTTGCAATACCTGTATTTGCTGTCGTGGCATAACAAGCTTGTATGGCAAACCTTTGCACAACAAAAATAAAGCATTAAAAAAAAACAAGATTACCATATAATCCTTGAAATTAATGATCTATTCCAGTGTTTTCTTCAAGGGTAAATTAATAAAACAAAAAATAACTAAATTGTGTAACTTTATATTTTTTGAAATTATCATGTATACTTAGACAGCAATCTATGTACAAAGCGGCTGTCTTATCCCACAATAATGTGTTAGATCTGCATCTCA
The DNA here is from genome assembly GCA_933207985.1 of Pelobates cultripes. Classification (NCBI taxonomy): domain Eukaryota; kingdom Metazoa; phylum Chordata; class Amphibia; order Anura; family Pelobatidae; genus Pelobates; species Pelobates cultripes. Next base: position 93,575,079 of record OW240923.1, on the reverse strand, counting down.
CATCTCAAATAAATGTTCTTCTTTTTATTTTTTAGAAAATGGTAGTAAATGGGTTAATATCTCACTGATCTCGATTGCCTGTCTAGATATTCCAGTGGAAAAAAAGGTCCTTTCATTTACCGCATCATATTTGCAAATATGATGCCTGCTTTGTTCTAGCTAGGCCGATGAGATTAAAGCATATATGGATTTCTTTTTTAAAGTGCGCTCAGGTTTCAGTACATCTCTAATCAATAGTTTAATACAGAAACCCACTGGGAAATAACTTCTTACAGCCTAGCTATTCCTACAGGCGATACAGTACTAGTTATAAAGGCTCTATATATGGAACAAACTGCGTCTTGACATGTGCATCATCGAAATTAGCAAATTGTGTCAGCAATATGTTGCTCAGTAAAATAATAATCGTTCTCTTCCCATTAGTCATTTTGGTTACAATCTTGCAAAATGTCATCAATAAAACGCCCTCGTGATTTTTCCATATTTCTTATCTTCTTTCTATTAGATTAGACTTTTGACAGAATAACAACTTTTTGTTACACACTTTAACTGCAAACTCTCTATTAACAAAACAAAAACCTGTGAATTGAAAAAAAAAGGAAATTAAATTCTTCATCACTTTTTTTTGCAATTTTTTTTTTTTGGGGGGGGGAGGAGGGATGTGAGGGGAGCTAGAAGCACCTAACATTCATCTTAGTCTTTGCCATATTGATTTTATTGTTGGCTGAGAAAATGTGCTCACATGGAGCCCTTAAGGATATTTTCACAAGATTCAAAGAGAATTACTTTTCAGTACTAAGTACTGTTCATACATGTGACATTGAAAGGCTTTCAACAAGCCAGTTACTTTAAGATTTGAACTGATATGTATTATGTTTATTGTTTCATGCCTTGCACTAACCACATGATTTTACTAGACATCTGTTAACTCTTTTATCAACCCAAAAAATTAACCCCCCAAAATGTTTGTGTTACTTCTAAATTTCCAGCCACATGATTTAATTTTGCAGTTGGGCTATTTAAAGATAAAGTTATTTAGGGTTAGAGTTTGTGAGCCAAGCACTTACTAGGTGGGTACCTTCACCCAGGAGTCTGTGGTCTGTAACTTAGAGTAATGAGAGTTATAGTCTATAGCAGTATACCACCTATCTTTACCCAAAATTATCCTAATTAGGACCATAACAATCCAATCACTAGCACTGTAATATTCACCAATATAATAATCACTATGATTTGTGTTTTATTTGACTCAGTGTTTGGTCAAATGCAAAGTATCCATATTAATTAGACATGTTATTTGAGTAGCAAAATTAGACTTCAGGATTTTTTTTTTCTCCATGTTCAAAAACGTAGAAGATCACTTTGAGCTTAGACAGGGGTGCAAATATGACAATGCAAATTCTGCTTAACATGAACTCACAGGGGCTTTCAAATCATTGTAAGATTGTCGAGTTGCCACTTTCTATAGTGTTACAGCGTACACGGCAATTTATCAGACTGTTACAAAGCACATTGGTCTTTACTGCCCACAAACTACCTTTAGTAAATTCATGAATTATATTTTTTCTTCCAATTCAGCTGATTCACATGAAATTCACAAATTGGGTAGAAATGCATTGCCTTATCATCTTTTCAAAAATCTGCAGTCACTCTACGATGCATGTCATTACTTCCTAATGGTACTCTTTCTTCAAAATCCAGCAGTTTTGGTATAGAGATCATGTCTCACGCTAAATTCTCTGCCATTTAGGAGTTAAATCAGTTTTGTTTCTGTTTACGGAGCCCTAGCCACACCTCCCCTGACTCTGACTAACACAGACTGCTTGAAAACCAAATGGTTTAATTTTCAATCAGATGTAACTTACTTTAACATTTTTTTTTATCTCCTGCTCCGTAAATTGAACTGTAATCACACACAGGAGACTCCTGTCAGGTCTAGTAGGCTATTAACAGAGCAGGAGATAAAATATTCAAAATTAAATTGAATGAAGTGTAAACATTGAAGGAAGTGTTTAGGAAGGCTCTAAAAGTCACATGCAGAGAGGTGTGGCTGGGGCTGCACAAACAAAGTGATTTAACTCCTAAATGGCAGAGAATTAAGCAGTGACACTGCAGGGGCATTATCTATACACCAAACCTGTTTCATTATACTAAAGTTGTTTTGGTGGCTATAGTATCCCTTTAATCCATTTTACTCAATACCTGCAACTGGACTGCAATAGAAGGCCAATAAATTTGGTTTACATGAAATTTTAGCCAATTTTACAGGAAAATATTGTTACTGAGAAATCAATAAAAAATTTCAAAAGTAAAAAAAAATAATTCTTCTTTAGTTTAATGAAAGGCACCAGTTTTATGCACTCCAATTGTTACCCACCTCCATAAATTACATTTACAAGAATATCTATTACTCAAAATCATTGACTGTATTATTGCAGACATGAGTTCGGCAGTGTGGAAAAAGCAGTGCTGTGTATTAAACAGAAACATTCGGCCAGTTAACTGTACTTACACAAACATTATTTTAACATCTTTTTTTGTTCAACTCCACTCCTAAAAATTGCCAGTAAATGTCTTTAAAAAAAAAATACCCAGAAGAAAATGATTTGACCAAATGTATTATTTTCGTAATATGTACATAGATGACGACATTTTTTAGATAAAGATAGGATTCCATATAATCTGTAAAAACATTTATATCCCCAATATTTCTTTAAAGGAAGAGAACAAGAGTGAACAATTAAACCAGTGGCAATTTGCATCATTCATTTGTTTCTAATAGCCACAAACAACAATCTATACACAAAATTATTGTTTTGTCCTAAATACATTTTTGCATATTAACCCCAAGTTTTAAATATATCTTTTACATTTTTTTTAATAACATAGTAATAGAGGGTCTAATTTGTTACTGTAGATAGGAAATGTGATATAGTGATTAAAGGACCACTCTAGGCACCCAGACCACTTCAGCTTAATGAAGTGGTCTGGGTGCCAGGTCCCTCTAGGGTTAACCCTTTCCTCTATAAACAAAGCAGTTTCAGAGAAACTGCTATGTTTATAAATGGGTTAATCCAACCTCTAAAGCCTCTAGTGGCTGTCTCATTGACAGCCGCTAGAGGTGTTTGCGTGCTTCTCACTGTGAAAATCACAGTGAGAAGACGCCAGCGCCCATAGGAAAGCATTAGGAATGCTTTCCTATGAGACTGGCTGAATGCGCGCGCAGCTCCTGCCACGCGTGCGCATTCAGCCGAAGAGGAGGCGGAGAGGAGGAGGAGAGGAGGAGGAGAGGAGGAGGAGGAGAGCTTCCCGCCCTGGTGCTGAAAAAAATGTAAGTTTTAATCCTTTCCTCTCCATCCAGCCCGGCGGGAGGGGGACCCTGAGGGTGGGGGCACCCTCAGGGCACTATAGTGCCAGAAAAACAAGTATGTTTTCCTGGCACTATAGTGGTCCTTTAAGTTATAGGTCAGAGGATAAGTGTTCATTCAATTTGTCAATAAGTACAATTGGTCAAAACGTATTTAGGCTTAGACATTGTATGGGACCAATGGGATAATTCCTTTGCAGATTTTCCATTAACTGGACATTATTACGCGGATAATCAGTCAATCTACAAATTGTTCATGAGGTGTTTGAAAATAGGTTTAATTAATGAAATATTATTATTATTATCACCATTTATATAGTGCCAACAGATTCCGTAGCGCTTTACAATATTATGAGAGGGGGGATTTAACTATAAATAGGACAATTACAAGAAAACTTACAGGAACGATAGGTTGAAGAGGACCCTGCTCAGATGAGCTTAAAGTCTATAGGAGATTGGGTATAAAACACATTAGGACAGGAAGTAGCAATCAAATAAGGTGGGAGTGAAGCAGAGCAGAGGATAAGAGAGTAGAGTGCTGCCCTTTAGGAGAGAGAGCAAGAGACAGGTATGTGAGGTGAAAATGTTGACTATAAAGATAAGATAAATTATGTTGTATCTTCCATGATTCACCAATAACAAGGGGAAAAAAACAAAACAAAAAAAACTGTTGACCGTTTCATTATTAAACTCTGCCAGCTATAACCTTTTTATGATTGTAGTCTACAAACCTCTGGACAACGCAAATCTGTGCCATCAAGGAACCTCCATACAATATGTAAACATTCCTTGGTTTGACAGACACAAAGATACAGCCATGTAAACAGTATAGAATAATTCTGATAGATTGAATAAATCTGTCTTTTATAGAAGTATACCAAACACCATAACCACTAGGTGAGAGCACTTGGCTACCTAAACCTAAGGAAAACACCTCCAACAATAACCATTGCCACCCAATGCTGGACAGACTAATACAGAAATTCACTTCAACATTAAAAAAAATGGCAGAAAAGAGATGAGGCCATAGGCATAAGAAGTACTTCCATTTTTGTTGAACCACTTCAAAACAAACAGACTCTTTGCACTATAACCACTATATGTAAATTGTCCTTTTAGGCACAAAGAGAATAATACAAAGAAGAGATCTTCTCCCGTGGATTGATACTAGACTTGTGTATGGTGAAATATTTTGATTTGTCTAAAGATTTGTTTTGGTGCAGGCAAATCGGCTTTTATCCATGTGGTGTTTCCGTTCAGACGTATTATCTCATGTAATTTTTTCTGAAATAACTGTTTGGTGCATTTTACCTCTATTTGGTTCTCGGTTCACAGATACGGTGAGAAGAAGTAAGCAAAAGAGGGAAAAAAAGGGATACATTTTTTTTTATGGTTGTCCCTTAACCATTAATCATTTTCTTTTTTCTATAAATCATCAATTTTTTTGCATCATGGACAAAACTCCAAATCACTAAACAAATCCATTGTCATTTCATTTTTTTCATGATTTATCTACATTGTGTTTCTGAATTTGCGGTTTCGGATGATCTGCCGATCGTCCAAATTCTGACAAATCCCAATTAGTTTGAAACCAAATGCACAAGTCTATTTTATACATCTATAAGTGCCAGTCTTGACTTATTCAGAATGCTCATCACTGTGCTCTAACAGTCCTATTTTACCAGTGCATTTGGAAAAATCACCCATTTTGCTGATTTTCCACCCTTGCGATTTAAGCCTAATTTTTGCAGTTTATTTCACTGTAATATTTTACCAATAAACCCCATTGGACCCTCTTTATCTTTTTCAAGTTAAAATTGCACTAACCAGGGAAACCACCATCCCTCCTGAGATACAGGATACACAAGAGAACACAAGTGTGCAAAATAATAATAATTATTGTAATATTAATAATACTGCACCCTAATGAAGAGGATCTTTTCTCCCACTTTGTATCTTCCTTGGGAAAGGCGCTCTACGCAAAACTTATTAGGACATTTGCACGGTGGATCTTGGGAAATGTGCTGAACCTGTAAAAATAAAGCAGAACATTATTTCCTTTTATGAATAATGTGAATTATGGAATAAAAATTATTGGTAATGTTAGCCTAATCAATAAGATAACAGGAGAGCTCAATTCATAGGCTTGGTAAGTGAAAACTAATTTCTTTATTTGGCTGTCCAGCATCGAGTGGGATTTTTCTAACATGAGGTTGATTATGAATGTTAAAACTAACTGACCATCATGGGTTATGGAGTTTAGAAACATCATGGTTGCAAATATTACTATTACATCAAGTTCATCAAAAATTGTAGGTTAAGGTGATTGGTGATTGAAGGTTGAGGAATTGAAGAAGATTCCTTTCTTATACTGTCTATTGAAAAACTCTAATGGCTCATTTTGTACGAAGGAACAGATAACCTTCTGACATTAGAACCATCAGTTTCGAGCCATCAGTCGACAGTTTTGTTTTTGCTACACACTGTAATCTTTCACACATTCTCAGTAAAAATACTGCTCAGTAAATTTTTGTCCCCACGATGGCAGTTCTCTGTCTTCAGAGCAGCAAGATAAAACCAAATTAAAATCAAGTAACCCCCCACCACCACCTGCAAACTATATACTTATATGTAAAATGATTGATGCCTCTTAAATGGGCGAATGGGTAAATAGTTGTCCCTCTTATAAGGGAGGCTCAAATATGCAGATGGCCAAGCTCACAGCCACTCTACATCACACTTCTGACTCTTTATACAAGGTGTGGAACACATGATTGGAGTATGACTCCTGAGATATTCATGGTAGCATGCTGAAGAATGGACTTCACCCGCTCCATTCTCCTTGTCCCACCCTTTCTGCCTTTCTTCTTTCTACTTCCCCCTCTTCCTTCCCTCTTCTTTCATACCCCTCTAGTACTTTCTTTAATTCTATTTTTATGTTTTTCATATTAAGTACGTTATGACCCTAATAGTTCCATTGGTTTTTGGAATTTAACAACGCAGTTGCCCATATTTTGCCCTTGTCATATTTACTGATGTCATACAACGTGCTGTAGATTTTGATTTCTGGTGTTTATACTTGGGTATCAGATATCTCACATACTGGTGTAATCCCATACGTCACTGTCATCTTGACTGTTTAGCCTTCTTCATTTATGTCCGTATTAGATGTTATTGATGCTTGCACCTGGTATTGTTATATTGATATGCTATATTTCTTTTTTTTTTTAAAGAATAAAAAAGGGGTAGGGGACTCAGTAACCAGCCATCTTCTTCTAACTCATTCTCTCCCAATACTTTCACTGAAACTTAGTATGAGATATGTCAGGCCAAGGGGTTGCCCATGTTTAGATAAAATGACCAGAGGATTCCCTGTCTCCTACCTCAATATAAAATGATCAGGTTGTGATGACCAGTCTTCTTCCTCCATATAAAATGACCAGTCTCCTACCTTCAGAACAACTGAGCATGTTATGACCAGTTTTCTATCTCCATAAAAAATGACCATGGTATTACCAGTTCTCTACTTACAGATACAATTACCATGGAATGACCAGTCTCCTACCTCCAGATAAAATGACTATGGAATGACCAGTCTCCTACCACCGGGAAACAAAAACAGGGTATGACCAGTCTCCTATCTACAGATAAAATGACCATGGTATGACCAGTTCCCTACTTACAGATACAATTACCATGGAATGACCAGTCTCCTACCTTCAGATAAAATGACCATTGAATGACCAGTCTCCTACCACCGGGAAAAGAAAAACAGGGTACGACCAGTCTCCTACCTTCAGATAAAATGACCATGGAATGACCAGTCTCCTACCACCGGGAAAAGAAAAACAGGGTACGACCAGTCTCCTACCTTCAGATAAAATGACCATGGTATGACCAGTTTCCTACCTCCAGATAAAATGACCAAGGGATGACCAGTCTCCCGATATATAAGCTAGGGCCAATGATTTATTCAGGGTTCAATGATTTCTGTTTACTATTAATTTTTCTACAATCGGTGAGACAGTGAACATATTATTTGGCTGAATTACAGAAGGGTAAATGTTTTGTAGAACCACAACAAATAATCACCTTCTGAAATGTGTTTCATTTCCTTAAATTGTGATGTTTTTACACTACAGACACTGAAGAGCCACATATATTAAAATACATAAAATACAGTATACTTCTTGAACTATGTCACCATACCGCATCATCTAACAATTTCCCGGTACTTTTCCTCCCTGGTGATTTGGTTGGAGAAGGAGAAGGAGATGGGGTCGGTGCTGAAAGTGTTTCTTCTTGTTCAATCTCCTTTTCAAGCTTTATTAGCCCAGGTGGTTCCACTCCAAATCTATTCAGCAAAAAAAAAAAAAGTTACATATTTTATTCTTTACTTTAGAGTTCTATATCAGCTAGTAAAATCAAAGAAATGAACCTCCACGACAAACAGCGCAAATACCATAAACGTATAACAAAACTGCACTCATTTTATGTGAGTTACTTTTTTAGGTTCCAGTAGAGCATTTTGAGTTTTATATTGAACACACTGGATCACTTAATGAGTTACCAAAGTAGAGAATATATTTCTTGGGTTTGATTTCAAGGAATTGCTGGGTTAACTGGACAGGTTAAAGGACCATTATAGTGCCAGGAAAACATACTCATTTTCCTGGCACTATAGTGGCCTGAGGGTGCCTCAACCCTCAGGGTCCCCCTCCCGCCGGGATCTGGGGAGAGGAAAGGGGTTAAACTTACCTTTTTTCCAGCGCCGGGCGGGGAACTCCTCCTCTCCTCCTCCGATCCTCCTCTTAGGCTGAATGCGCATTCAGCCGGTCTCATAGGAAAGCATTCATAATTGCTTTTCACAGTGAGAAGCACGCAAACGTCAATGAGACAGCCACTAGAGGCTTTAGAGGCTGGATTAACCCTATTATAAACATGTTATGTTTATAAAAAAAAAGGGTTAATCCTAGAGGGACCTGGCACCCAGACCACTTCATTAAGCTGAAGTGGTCTGGGTGCCTAGAGTGGTCCTGTAAAGGAGGTATGTATTGCAATATTTTATAACATTGAATTGTTTTAGTTTTTGAGAGGGGCATAACACTGAGGTAAGAACTGCACTCTTGCAAATTCCTCATCATATTCACTCTGGACGGACTATGGAAGGACCACATATGACCCAGATGATGACATTTACCTGTCAATAAAGGCAATTTGTGTACTACTGATTTTCTATTTGTTTGATACTTGCTTTATTGCAGATAAAATGACAAAACGACCAAGAGAGAGAGAGAGAGTTCATATTTGTTCACTAAAGACTCCCCACAACTTTCTGGTGGACTTTTTCCTCGAAATGCGGCATTGTTGTTATTTTAATATTATCCTAGTTGAGATATTTAGTTATATATAGCAATTACAATTTCTGTTTGTATACAGTTTATTTTATTTGTGAAAATAAAACAAAGCTAAAAAATAACTAAGCAAGGAAAACTGTCCTGCTTTTAAGTAGATTATATAACTTAAATTGTGAAATGTTTTTATTGTATCAAGGGGGATGTAAATCAGTGGTAAATGCTCCAAATGATGTAGAATTTATTTTCGCATCTGCCCTCAAGATGTTTCTTTTAATGACATTCACGGCTGGGTTTAACCTTTATTTCAAAGGAAATTCCAGGAGTGAAATATTCAGATAATGTAACCACTATTGGATACGCTATAGCTCCATACCTTGACGAGATCCTTCCCAGTTCCAGTAGGCAGAGACAGACTTCCCTGGGTTGCTTGTGAAGCACTACAGAATGACAAGACGTGGAACAAGACTTTGAATGAAATTTAACATTCGATGATCACAATGAGAGATGGGATTAAAAGGTATGTGAGGTGTTTACCCAAAGTGTGAGAATATGAGATGCACAAGTGATGTATAAAACATATATAACATACTAAAAACACAACTATATGAGTTTGAGGTGAGAAAGTTGCTTCCCTTGAAATTGAAAACAGATGGATTTATTATAATTTGCAATTTTAATGAGTTTTCACAGATTATCTCCAAATAATTTGTTTATAAACCACAGGTTTTTATTTTGCTTTATTATTTAAAATAAGAGATTACATGTATTATAACTACTGCTCAATTTATTTCAGAATGCATACCCATAACTATAAGTAAATACAATTTTCCAATGCATAGCTTGACACTGTGTAGAGGTGGTCTTGAACCCCCTTTTAGTGAGAAGCGCAGCTTATCCAGTTTCAGATTGCGCAAATATTTAAGAGCTAGTGTGGTATCCTGGCATTATGCACAAGTACCAGGCATTTCAGAAATGCACTCTAATACTGTTTCAACCACTCACACCAGCACAGTCTTAGCAGTCAAAAAGATGACCTCCCCAAAGTAGAAGATATTCCTGAAGAATGATATATTAAATGTATTATTGATGAAATTACATAGCTGAAAAGATAAGGCTACATTACATGTAATCTTTTACTCTCAATAATAATTAAATTTAGAGCAGTTTCCCTTTACATGTATTATTAAATGGGCTATTTTTAACATTGATCAATAAGTCTTGATCAACATTGATCAAGTCTTTAAAGGAACACATGAAGTACTATAAACACTGCAGTGTGTTGTAGTGATTATGGTGCCTGGAGTTCCCTGGTGCCCTCTTCAATGTAAGTAGTCGCTCTCAGCCAATGAGCTGACCCTCCACGGCAGGGTTTAGCTCAGGATAGGAAACAGTAGCTGCATGCAGCCCCTTTGGCTCTAATTGGTGGAATTGACTTGTACTTTGGTAAGAGTCCAACTATTAGAAAATGGTTTGACCACTCTAATAGGAGAGGGCACAAGGACCAGGACATGTCTGGTGCCATAACCACTACAGCCCACTGCAGTGTTTATGGTGCTGGGAGCGTTCATTTAATATACATTGAATAAGGAACATTAACGACAAGAATTTCTATATAGATAATATTGCAGTACACCCTCTCGGGAATTCGGTTGCAAATGGAGAGTTTTTAACACATTGAATAAATAGAGAAAATGTAAACATTACGTATGGGGAAGACCCTGGGTTTGTAAAATGTTTTGAAGTTCCATAAAATGTGGTCCAGGAAGCATCTTTGAGCCAGTTTAATAAAAGCATGCACATCAGACACGATCAATGAAATGCCCAGTGCTTGAAGAAAGATGGTGTCACGTTAACGACAGACGTGCAAACACAGAAATCCCACAACAGGTGACAGAGAAAGGTCCTTTAACTGAATTCCTACCTAGAAGGCAAGATGATCTATTTTGGAACGTCAGTCATTTAGTCTTTTATGGAAGAAACCAGAAATATATTGGTTTTATAACATAATTATGGACAGTAAACAGCAATCACATGCAGCTCTATCAGGGGCATATAAGGCCTAGAAGGCTCTTCTCTACCCTTGTGTCTTTTTAAATATGTTTTAAAAAAACAACAAAAAATTTAAAACCAACTTGAATACATATTTTTAAAACTGTAAATCTATGCTCATGTCGCATTTATTGTTACTATACCCTTTTAAAATGTCAATGTTTACATTTGACATCATTAGATTATGTTTAAAATGTCAAACTTTGTGTTGGCGTGATATTTTGCATGCATTGTAATGATAACCAGTATTTCAATATCTACAGTGAATTATAATGTATGTGTTACAAATAGTCGGTATGTTACAGGTGTTTTGGTTAGGTGTTTGTCCCTTCCCCATCCATCTAGATTGTAAGTTACCACGAATAGGGGCCTTCATCTTCTCCTGGATTAGTTTTTCATGTTTTGTATTGTCTCTTAGTTATATTGTACTGTGTTGTTATAATTGTACCAATTGTAACCATGGACAGAGCTGCGGAATGTGGTGACGCTTTATAAATGAATAATAATAATAATAAAATAGTTTGGCTAACTCTCAACATGTCAATGAAGTTGTTGTGGTGCCTAGAGGTCCTGTGTGATGTCTTACATTAAAATCTTAAACTATTTGCTAGATTGATGCCGATCGGTACGTTCCCTTGTCTTCCAGCGATGTCCGATGCTTCAATGAGAAAGCCTCAGACTGGACGCTGGTGGAAGACTGACCGTGTCAGCTGATGCTCTTAGAAAATCTGTAACTCTCCATGTAGAAAACGGTGTAAGATAGGTACATCAGCTGACGCTTTCAGACTATGAGTGGCCACCCATCACAGGTAAAAGCTAGGATGTATTTGCCCCCAATGGAAAGCCAGTGAACACTTTCAGACAATCACTGCCGACTCCTCACTGCTCATACTAAGGATTCCGCAGGGAACATAGCACACTGCTGTAGTGGTTATGGTGTTTGGAGAGTTCCTATAGCAATGTGTAGGGAACAGAAACTTTGAACTCTATGACGATGTTCACTCAGCGTTCAATACGCCCAAGGTTTGCTGGAAATCAGATTTTTTTTATCTTTCAAAAAAACTTTCCCAAAACTACTGATCAGATTTAAAGTGATCGTCACAAGCTATAGATCGTTTAACAGGCCACATGATGCTGTATAGACTATTTCTTATGACAGAGACCTGTAAAATGCAGTTTGATCCTTTGGGACGCTAAATCTACTGGATCTTTGTTATCCCAAAGGATCAAAATGCAGGTTAACCCCTCAAGGACCAAACTTCTGGAATTAAAGAGAATCATGACATGTCACACATGTCATGTGTCCTTAAGCGGTTAAAGGTCTTTGCAACCACCACCACCTCTGTACATAACCACCACCTCACAATATCATTGTATGCACAATCCCAGAATCATAACTGCTTTAACCCCTTAAGGACACATGACATGTGTGGCATGTCATGATTCCCTTTTATTCCAGAAGTTTGGTCCTTAAGGGGTTAAACCCATTTGGCTATTTTAAAGGTACACTGTAGGCACTTTTACCATTTCAGCTCATTGAAGTGGCCGTAGTGCCTGCAGTCCCTTGGTGATATCCCTCCATTCAGTGCTAAAACATTCCATGTCATTGAAGTGGTTATGGTGCCTGGAGTCCCCTGGCGCTGTCTCTCCATACAGTGTTAAACCATTTTTGAGCACTTCAACACTGGATGAAGGTTTCTGGCTTCCAACAGCCTGGGCCCCACTGGATGTGTGGCTAAGGCAGAGATTACACACTTCCTTCTAGACATACCAATTCATACCAACAATGAGCACTTTGATAGGCTGAACATGGTCATCACGAGCTATGATTATTTTCCCACTATTCGGTTCATAAATCAAGTGAGAAAAAGTAACGAATAGAGGAAAAAACAGGAGGAATAGTAAAAATATTTATATTTATATAGTAAATATTTAATATATAATATATACAAAAATTTTTACTGTAGTATAAAAGAAACAAAAATAATAGTAATCCCAATATTCTATACAGTAAATCTTCATACAGGTGATTCTACAGAACAGACATATATTCATAGAAAAGGAAAAGCACCATTGGTTAGGTTGCTCTAGAAAACTAAAGTATATTTAACAATATAGAAGCAGTGTATTATGGATTAACCACACTTACCCAGACCTTCAGATTCAAACAAACATGTTTCGCCGACTCCAATACTCCGACACCATGATAAAAAATTAGCTGTGTTATCCCGGGCGAAGAATGAGCCGGATGGAGCATTGACTCTACACGGTATCCTCTTCGATGGAATACTCTGTAACTACAAACCCAGACATTCTATTTTAGCAGTATTTAGAACCGTGCATGTAACACATCAAAATGTAAGAGAAACCTTTTGCTGTTCATATATCTTAAAGGATAATATTGTAAATTCTACCCTCTGATGGCCGTACGCTGCGTACAATCAACGGAACGACCATAAATAAGGCCCCAAGCAAGCAGCCATCTTAACTGATGACCTCATCTGATTTATTCAACTCACTGAAACAGTTGGACTTCTGTGAACAGGTCTCAAAGTATGTGAGATCGTGAAATCTACAGAAAAAAATAGGCAGTCCCACGATTAAATATATTTTATAAATAAACATTTTCAGTTTCCGAAGAGTAGATACAGATGACATTTCGTAACGTATATGTGTTACATTAAATCCAGGAATCTCTCAGATTGACTTCGCGAAGGTGATAGCTTGATCACTCCCAGATAATTAGCTTTCCATGCATTGGGTCGGAGCTGTGTTGATATTATATTAAATACCTTACTTCTCCCCTGGTAGGCTTCAGATTTCATGAGAAACTTCCCCTTCCCCCTCACCCCCCAGAGTGTTCTGCTCCAGGTTCATTGATGTCAATTCATGTGGTTTAATACGGGAAGTAGATGTGTGAGAGAAAACTATGATGTCATGATGTAGGAATCTGTCAGTCTGGCTTATTTTAATCATATGTAGAAATAACTGGTTTTATATGTTTATTTTTTTCCCCCTTCAAATTAGTTCATTAAATTAGATTTCTGAAGTCAGAAAATTAGAAAAGGAGAATGTAAAAACATTGATAAATAATTAACATTTTGTAATGCACATGAGATTATTCAATAATGCTGGGAATTGTCAGGAACTGAACAGGAATTTTCTAATTTTAGGTCAAAGTAGCCAACTGTAAATATGGCATAGTGGAAGAATATTTCTAATTTGGATATTTTAGGCTGCAGTTTTTAATTCACAAATATATAACTAGAGTTAGTGCAAATATACAAAGTACTGCGACATAATCTATCTCAAGCACCGCTATGAGAATTACAATCTAGTGATCTAAGAAGAAATATCTAAAAAACAAAACAAAAAAAACAAGAAATGTCTACAAAAGAAAACTGCAGATTAGGAGACAATTCCCCTACAGTCCCTTTTCCAATTTCTTCTGTGTTGCTAGGTATTAGCTTATGTCTGCAAAAAAAAAAAAAAGGGGTCCAATCACCAATCACTTAGTATATGTTATAAAACTACCACCACACCTTGGTAGGTGAAATTCTCACCTGGTTTGGGGACATAAAATACAGCGCCAAATATACAAGCGTTCCTATAAAGGATCTAAGGATCTCCTAGTTAATTACGCAGTTATCTAGAGAAAATAGGAGAGAGACCCAAATTGCGCAGTGAATTGACCTCCACCTGTTGCACCTCCCTATATATATTTTTTTACTGTATTTAGGGACAGACACCTGCCCCATAGTTGAAAAGTGTGATATATGCCAGTTCCCCAAATGTCAACGTGTCCATGAGGCAGGCATTAGTAATCTTGTCTTTCAGCTGTATTCCTTTATTTTATAGGTACATTTCAAACATAAAAATAAAAAATTAGCAAGCTGTCAAATCTCCCATCCACTAGGGTACCTTGAGAGTTTCTTCGGTTCTCAGTTGACTTTGCAGGGTACAATGTGACTTACGCATTTCGCTCAAGGCAGAATTGTGTCACCTCAAACCAAGTGAGCATATCACCTACCAAGATGTGGTGGGGATTTTATACTCGATTAGAGCCCTTCTGTTTGCAGAGAGAAGATAATGCCTCGTAATACAGAAGAAATTGGAAAACGCAAAATAGGGGGAGTGTAACCTAAAAAGTGGTTTGGTTTTGTAGACTTTTCTTCTTGTTTTTGCTGCCTCTTCAGTTTAGCTCATCTGATCTAAATAAACCAGGAAGTAACTTCATCAATTGTCTTATTGACAGCCGGGGGGTGTAACAAGGCTAATTTATGAAAGTGAACATTTCTATTGAAATCAGGCCTTTTGTAAAATTAAATAAAAAGAGGACACACTCATCACACATAAAGCGCACAAACTAGCTAAGGCCTCGGTTTCATATCGTTAGATAAGCTTTCCAAATGATTTACTGTTATTCTGGAAAACCTTTTCAAATTAATTTTTCAACATATTAAAACATCAAAACATATATCATGTCGGGGGCGGGGCCTGACCGCCATGCTGATCGGTTGCAGGCCGGAGAGGCTCCTGACAAACTTGGTCCCATGCGGCACAAAACTTACAGTAATCTTGGTGACCAAAAGCCATCTCAAGTATCTGGGCAGAAGCTGGAGCCATCGCGGTCCCTGAGATCGGTAGTCTCGGAGCCCCCTGTGGGCGAAATGAGACTTTGGGGACTGTGGCCTACGAGGGTGGAGAGAAGGACGGACAGCCGCCGTCCTGTTTGGGAACCTGGCTACCACGCAACAGCCTTGCGATGCGCCTCTCAGACCTCGCTTCCCCCCCCATGGACCGGGGGGGGTCATCTCAGTCCCCACCAGAGGGAAATTCTGACCCACAAAGGCCTAACACTAAGCCTATCCGGAGCTGTGCACCACGCATCTGACCACCAAAATGGCGGCACTGCAACCTGTACAAGATATCACAGCCGCGCCTGCCTGCGGGCAGAAACAGTCTGCCGAGCATCACCCCTACCTAACAAGCACGCACACGAACCTGCCTTCATACCGCGTGGAGAGAGGGCTAGGGCCTGAGCTGGAGAGTAGAGATGGCAAACGGAACCCACGGGGGTCTTAACCACCCTAGATCCCCGAGGTCGGGTCTGGAGAAAGGCTAATTGAAGAGGCCACTTGTTTACACTTCGAGACCCCTATGCATGGTCCCTACTGCCTCATCACCCATTCGGGATGCTGATCCCAGCCTCAGACAAAGCACCATGAAACAGACTGTCACTGCAGCACTATGGACTGCGACAGGCATGTGGACGGTTTCAACAACGGTGGTTTCACTTACTACAGCATGTTATACCGCAAAATCAAGCAGGTCTTTTCTCTAACTGCTAGTCTAACTGCCAGTCTGTGTCATGTATAAGCGACCTCTATGTCTTAGATTACCCATCCGCTGGCACGCAGTATGGAATTCAACGTGGCATTAGTCAGTTTGACTCCTGTACTCATAGATAGCAGGCAGCATATGGAAGCATACTCGTTCCACTCCTCAAGCATGGAACACAACTATGTCTTTAATATTTCTTGTCTAACCTGTAAAATACAATAAAACTACAATCTGATGTGCAACTAGTTGTGTTAAATGCAATTTTAACTTAGCATGTCATACCATAAAGCGACACCTATTAGCTTGTTCTCTTTACGTAATATCTAAAAAAATAAATAAAATAAAATAGTGCATTGTCTATCTACTCCCCAGTGTAACTAATGTCTTGAAACCAGCATATGGAATGCCGTTGGGGTAATATATGTATGTCTGTCACCACTATACGCACTGCAAAAATAAAGAATTAAAAAACAAAAACAAAAATCATGTATAAAACATATATCAATATACTCTAAATAGTAAATCATTTGAAAAGCTTATCCTACAATATTAAATCAAGGCCAAATTACTTTAGTTGTTTGGAGTGTCCCTTTAATAAATGTGTTTATATTAAAATGTACTAACAAGTGGTAATTTGATCGATAATTTACTACTGGAGCAAACCACAAAAAAAAAGCAGTAATTATTTAATGTCTTTTATTTCACTTTATTAGTTAATGCCTTGCTGATAGAGAATTGCCAATTTAGAGGAAATCAAATGAAATCCATTTGCGTCATTTGAGCATCACCTCTAACACATGACTGCAGTCAGGTCTATAATTTACTCTGATACATTTTATGCGCCAGCATCAGAATTTGTCTGCCGTACCTTCAGTGAATGGCACAGTGCCAGTTCAAACAGGTGGGGTCCAGACATGCCTTGTTTACGTGTATGTGCAAATATTAGACTTAGTGGGGCTTCAAAGACAAACTTCTAAAGAAAAAAACTATCAACCCAGTAATGTGTTATTCTGTTTCCTTGCAACTCACTCTGGAGGGGGCTATTTACTAAATACTGAATTGCAGCTAATTGAATTCCTAACGGCAAAATTCAGGCTAATATTGCCAGGTTGTTGGTAATTTTGTCCACACCAGCTATTTTTGCCCATGTTTTGCCATTTATATTTTAATTTGCTGCAATTTGAACTATCATCAAATTACATTAGTGGACAGAGCGTAAAAAGGGCTATTTTGCTGTCTGTAGAATACATATGCTGCAGTCTTCCTGATGAACTATTCACATAATTTCCTACCTGCAGCATATGAATTATACATGCTATAAGCAGCATATTTAAAGGAACACTCCCGGCACCATAACGGACGCTCTCAGCGTATGCTTCCTGATTTCAAGCCTCGGATTGCGGCAGATGTTGCTGGGTGGAGCGATCAGGCCCCAGATTCAACACTTTGAGTTTAAAACATTCGTTAACAGTTTACAGCCTTAAGGTAAATTCATGTCGAAGGACCTCCTTGCCCAATAACAACTTCATTTGATTTGTATCCAGGACAAGGTGGATATAGCAATCCTAAATTTGGCCCAAAATATAGGGAATAAAATCAAGTGGATTGCAATATTTTAGCCAAAATAGCTCAAATTCTCCCAACTCATGGCTAATAATTTGCAGTTACCATGTCTACCCCCAGACCTAGTTTATTGAATAAACCCCTTTGTATATATATATCTTTATAGCTGAAGTTATTTGGATAGTGCAATCGCTCAGTGTGTTTCGTCTTCAGTTCAGCAGTATGTAATTACTGGAAGTAAGTCTCTTGGCAGACAGTGCCCCAGCTCACCTTGTCTGGATTCCTAATATCAGAGTTTTTTTCCCTAAATTTATCCTGCAGAGATTCTGCTAGTTGGCAAAGCAGTGCTCCATTATCCAGCTTCTCCATGAATGTCTCTGCAGTGATCTCCTTTCCTGCCGGAGAAATAAAAAAAGATTTGTACAGGGAAATACAGTGAATAGCGTCTTCAACATAAGATATACAGTGAGGGAAAAAAGTATTTGATACCCTGCTGATTTTGAACTTTTCCCCCCTGACAAAGAAATGATCAGTGTTTAATTTTATTGGTACGTGTATTTTTACAGTGAAAGACAGGAAAACAAAACAAAAAAATACAGAAAAACGCATGTCAAAAAACGTATAAATTGATTTGCATGTCAATGAGTGAAAATAAGTATTTGACCCCTTTGACTTAGTACTTGGTACCTGGTTGACAATGACAGAGGTCAGACGTTTCTTGTAATTTGCCACCAGGTTTGCACACAACTCAGGAGGGATTTTGTCCCACTCCTCTTTGAAGATCCTCTCCAAGTCATTAAGGTTTTGAGGCTGACATTTGGCAAACTTCAGCTCTCTCCATATATTTTCTATGGGATTAAGGTCTGGAGACTGGCTAGGCCACTCCAGACCTTAATGTGTTTCTTCTTGAGCCACTCCTTTATTTCCTTGGTTGTGTGTTTTGGGTCATTGTCATGCTGGAATACCCATTCAGGACCCATTTTCAACGCCCTAGCTGAGGGAAGGAGGTTCTTACCCAAGATTTGAAGGTACATGGCCCTGTCCATTGTCCCTTTGATGCGGTGCAGTTGTCCTGTCACCTTAGCAGAAAAACACCCCCAAAGCATAATGTTTCCACCTCCATGTTTGACGGTGGGGATTTTGTTCTTGGGATCATAGACAGCATTCCTCCTCCTCCAAACATGGCGAGTTGAGTTGATGCCAAAGAACTCGATTTTGGTCTCATCTGACCACAACACTCTCACCCAGTTCTCCTCTGAATCATTCAGATGTTCATTGGCAAACTTCAGACGGGTCTGTACATGTGCTTTCTTGAGCAGGGGGACCTTGTGGGAGCTGCAGGATTTCAGTTCTTCACGGCGTAGTGTGTTACCAATTGTTTTCTTGGTGACTATGGTCCCAGCTGCCTTGAGGCCATTAACAAGATCCTCCTGTGTAGTTCTGGGCTGATTCCTCACCGTTCTCATGATCATTGAAACTCCACAAAGTGAGATCTTGCATGGAGCACCAGACGGAGGGAGACTGACAGTTATTTTGTGTTTCTTCCATTTGCGAATAATCTCACCAAGCTGCTTGGCGATGGTTTTGTAGCCCATTCCAGCCTTGTGTAGGTCTACAATCTTGTCCCTGACATCCTTGGACAGCTCTTTGGTCTTGGCCATGGTGGAGAGTTTGGAATCTGATTGATTGCTTCTATGGACAGGTGTCTTTTATACAGGTAACAAGCTGAGATTAGGAGCACTCCCTTTAAGTTAGTGCTTCTAATCTCAGCTCGTTACCTGTATAAAAGACACATGGGAGACAGAAATCTTGCTGATTTATAACTTTTTTGACATGGGTTTTTCTGGATTTTTTTTATTTATTTTTTGTTATTCTGCCCTCACTGTTAAAATACACCTACCATTAAAATTATAGACTGACTGATCATTTCTTTGTCAGTGGGCACACGTTCAAAATCAGCAGGGGATCAAATACCTTTTTCCCTCACTGTAAACGTATTCATTCAATAAATGATTACACATAATACTTGCAGTATTAGACTAGAGTTTGTGTGTGTGGCTTTTTCTTTTTTTTTACTATAGAGTTAAATTATATTGTCCATTAATTAACCCATGTTACAGGGCTTCGTGGAACTTCTGTTTGTTCATTAAACAGTGAATTGGTTCAAATTGAAAATCTAATTGCAAACATCAGGCCAAAATAGCTAAGCTAAAAAAATTCTCAGTTACTGCTTAAATGGACACTATAGGCACCAGACCACTTCGGCTCATGAAAGTGGTCTGGGTACAGTGTCCCAGGCCCCTTAAACCTGCAATTGTAATTATTGCAGGTTTTGATTACAGCCGATAGAGGGACTTCTAGGTGGAGGGGGAGAAGTGGAGGCGGAGCAGGAACCAGCGTTGAGGGACTGACATCAGGTAAGTTACAGAAGGTGTTTTTAACCACACATGGATGGTGTGGCCTCAACTGTGGAGGGCTCTATAGGGAGCTGTAGTGCCAGCAAAACAACTTTGTTTTCTTGGCACTAAAGATTCCCTGTAAATGTTTTAGCCTGTATTTTGCTACAATTCACTATTTAGTGACGAAACCTTAAATAATAACAATACTAAAAATAAATAAACCTCTTGCTATAGATAGCGTGAAGTCACAACTCTACCTCCACATATATAAAGAAATACACAGATATAATAAAATATAATGCATACAAATAGGAAGTAAATTAATCAAAACCCACCCAATAACCAGCAACTGTATCGGTCATGTATTGCTAATCTTATAAATCACTCCAATCCTTACTGTCCAGGAGTCCAGAAAAGATGCAGAAAGATCACTAATAGAAAATATGCACCTTTTTAATTACATCCAAGCGTTAATTCAAACATACCAACAATATCTGCAACTGAAATATGTAGATACATAGTTTATTCCTACTTAATCCTGCCTTATTTTTTTTATGACCCTGTGTATTCACAAGAAAAATTACATTTTGCAAAGAGGAATCTAGGCAATAAACCCTTACTCCAGTGCTGATGTTCAATAGGTAGAGAAGTAAATTTTTCCAACAGAACTCTATTGAGTTCCTGTGCACCAGACACAAGGACTGTAAAAGCTGTCCCTTTCCCCTTCTCTTATTGTACAGGAGCCATAGGGCTTATTGTGTACAGGGCTGTATTCTAGCAGCCAAAGAAGGGAAGAGCAGCACCTCTGTGAAGTAATGTAAATGAAAACATACCTATCACAGCAAACCCCTCCATAGACACCGACTCACATCATATTCTAAACCGCATTCGGAGACACAAACTCCCATCATATTCTAAACCTCATTTGTAGACACCAACTCGCATCATATTCTAAACACCATCCGTAGACACCAACTCACATCATACTCTAAACACCATCCATAGACACCAACTCACATCCTATTCTAAACACCATCCGTAGACACCAACTCACATCATATTCTAAACCTCATTTGTAGACACAAACTCACATCATATTCTAAACTACATTATGTAATTTGAGCCAGTAAGGATGTATCAACATCACCGAGAGGTGTAATGCCAACCCAATGTCAATTCTATGCATTTCTAATTCATTTATATCATCGTACGTGCAATTTTAAAGATCCAGCATTTTGATTACTCCCATTATCTTCCAGTAATTTGGTATGCTGAACAGTTGTATTGGAAGCTTAGAGTGTTTAATGAAATGAGTGACTTCGTCCTGGTATAGATACTGTAACTGTGAGTTTATAAGCACTCTGTACAGAACTGTATTATATGTCATTCTATAGTGCTTACCGTTTTAGAGATTGAATTACTTGGAATAATCAGCATTTACTTTGTGATTATTTGGACTCTATAATTTCATGTAGATTGTCAATTTACTTTTAGTACAGGATATTCTAAGAACCTTAAAGAACCACTAAAGTCACCCATGCCAATTCATCTCAATGACGTGGTCTAGGGGCAGTGGTCTTTTTGCTTTAACCTTGCAGTTTTTTAGAAACTCTTTACAATGCAGGGTTAAATAAATCTTCCTCTAGTGTTTGTCAGTAAAACTCAATCATGTGATGCAGAAACTCCCTTGTTAATGCATTGATTCAATACTTTTCTATGGGGAAGTTTAAATGTGTGCACCGTGCTCGATATTGGATAACGCTGGTGGAGAGCCTGCCTCTTCCATGATGTCACAAGATGTGGAAAAGCCAGAAGCGGAAAAGGTAAATAGGTAAATAAATCAAATATTATATTCATTTTGATCACAAAGGGGAGGGGAAACCTATATTTTAATAGGGACATTAGAGCTTTAGTAATACAGGTTTAGGCATCAGGAGAGGAGTTTTGCTAATAATTAGAGAATAGTTACATGAAAACCAAATTGTAAAATTTAGGCAAAAAGTACTGATTTGGAAAAATACTCCAACACAGCTATAAATATAGCTTTTAGAATAAATTTTAGCCTTTATTTTGCAATCCACGAAAATTCAGTATTTAGTAAATAAACATCATTAATAGTGTCGTCTATTAGATAATACCATAGAGAAGCATAGAACCTGCTATTTTCATGTTTCCTAACTGTGTTTGACTGGGTAAAAGATCTAACAGAGCTCGGTTTTGTTCATTGTCACTCTTCTTTTCAATGTTATAAATCACTGGAAGCTGTTGATGACATTTTATACAGACGGTTCCGATCAATACTGATAATATCTGGATTCTGTCAGATGCTTAGTTGTGAGATATTGATACTTTGCAGTTTACCATAATCCTTTTAGAGATATTTCAATTACACGAGAATACCTAGCTCTTTATATTATCACCTCCCAAACAATTGTTTTTTTTTCATTTCTACTGATGTAACAATTAGCTTAGTGACAGTGATAAGTACATTTCAATGGAGTTTGAATGAGCTTAAAAGGGAACTGACATTTCTCTGCAAATTACCCCATTGAATCAAATATTCACAATCGTCTATAACTTGTGTTAACCATTTTCCATGTGATTCTTCATTTGCTTTTTATTTTATATTATCTCATAATTATTATATTAAGATTTAGAAAATGACATCACAATCTAGTTCAATCCAGGCAAAGTCATGGCATAAATTGCAAATGAACAGGTGAAAATAGAAACAATGTTTAATTTCTCCTCCTCTCTGTATACTCTCTCTATATTGAATGGCTGCCAGGAGCAAAGCACAGGCCGAATAACAATGATTGACGAGTAGCTAAGATAGAGGTACCCCTTTGATGGATAAAGGGATTTCTGCATTTAATTTTTTTTTACACACCTCACAAATATGTTTTCAAAATGTAGGGGAAAAGTAAACACAAGCTTTGTGAGTGGTGAGAAAATTTGTCTCGGCTGAACTATCATCAGAACAATGGGATTTCAGCCATATGTCAACTCGACACCGAGAACCCAATCAGATAAACAAAAAAGGGTATGAAAATTGGCCAATCAGTGTGCTGCAATATACCTGCATATGGATTATATAATATTATGTATTTTGCACTAATAGGGGCATGTTACTGCCATTTGGTCAAAAGTAACCAATAGAATGAAAAACCGAACGAGCAGTAAGAATAGTAAATCTATATATATTTATTAAACATATAATATAGAAATGTAGATTGTTTTACTTCTCCTTCCTTTTTTCCCCTCCATTGCTCACTTCTCACTTGATGTGTACTAAGATCAGCATTTAGTGACTGTCCCCTAGCCATCAATCATCTTTTTTCCCCCATCAATTATCTCACTCACTGAAATTTCAACCCAGTCAAGAGGTATACAGAGACAAAGTAGGGACTATTTTGTCTCTATGTATACCCTATGTCTGACTTTCATTGGTTGGAGCTACAAAGTCAATCCTGACAGCCATCATCAATGATGGCTGCAGGGAATTGGTTCTGTCTATGGAGGATCCCGCCGTCTATGAGGTCCATAGTCCTCAATGTTGCACTCTAGCGCATGTGTGAGAATCTACAGCATTGACGTCGGCTCAGTGCCAGGAGCTCTAGAGGATCAGCTGGAGGAAGATGGCCGCACCGTAAGGTACAGGTTCAGGTAAATAAATCTCACCTTTACCTGCCCCATGGCCACTGGACCACCAGCGGTTGATGCCACTGTTGACATCACTGTTGGTACAGCTTTAAGCCGGTATACTGTTTTTATTGTGTGAACATTTACATTTTTTAATTAAGTGAAATAAAAGAAGAATGTTTTTTAAAGATTTGGAACAGTATACATTTTTGATTAAGGGACATTGTATCTATTTCTGACTTATGGTTGAACTAGAGGCTGGACCACGTCAAAGTCCGATAAAACAATAACTGAATCACTGCATGGCAGTTGATGTGGCTTTCACTTGAGAGGCACTTGGGAGTTAAATATGGCACATATAATGTTCCCTATCAACAGTAATTAGCATTTTTTACAATATATGGAGTAACTTTTAAGGCCGGGATAGCAATGCAAGACGTGAAATTTTAAGCCATGCCATAGAGCATGTCCCACCTGGTTGATAGGGGGTCCAGTGGCTCCCACATGTATTATACCCACATCCTTCAGTGCAAGGGATGCAAGAGAGGTAGGTATCGATATATATCTCCTGGATCAACTCATACCCAATCACACAGGAGTATGGAAATAGGGGATTCCTAGGTGACTTCCTGTGTTAATAGATGGTTTATGGAGGTAGGTATCGATATATATCTACTGGATTAACTCATACCCGATCACACAGGAGTATGGAAATAGGGGGCTTCCTAGGTGACTTCCTTTGTTACTAGATGGTTTATGGAGGTAGGTATCGATATATATCTCCTGGATTAACTCATACCTGATCAAACGAGTATGGAAATAGTGGGCTTCCTAGGTGACTTCCTTTGTTACTAGATGGTTTATGGAGGTAGGTATTGATATATATCTCCTGGATTAACTCATACCCGATCACACAGGAGTATGGAAATAGGGGGCTTCCTAGGTGACTTCCTTTGTTGCTAGATTGTTTATGGAAGACACTTTCAAACCTTGTAACAGCTCAGTTACTCGTGCAGTCAATATTTAATACCCAGCTACATTCAGATTAAATTTGTGTGTCCCAACATTATTTTTGGGGAAGATGGTTCAGCCAGTTTTCTCACCGTGCAATAAGCTAATGTACATTAAGCTGCCTATTTTCTTTTCAACCGTGCACAACTGAATGGGCCGGGTGACCGGCTCTGAACATGTGATAAATACATATATATTGTGAATTCGTAATATTGCTCTCTGGAGAAAAATAAAAGATATTTCCATCATATCCTGAACTGAGCATTGTAACAGCGATACCCTGAAAACTGAGCTTCCTACTCTATTCTAGCACTTCGTTCCTACCTCTTAACCCCTTACGTACCTGCACTCCTCTAACAACCTACAACACGTAAATATTTAAACAACAATATAAAAAAAAACTAAACTGGATTTTTGTGTGTGTGTTTGCTATGAAATATATGCTGTTATACTTGCAACATTTTTATTATATGCATAGAATTTCTTCTCTTTACCACGTATAGCAGAATCATTTCTCCTCTGCACACATCTCTCTCTCTCTCTCTCTCTCTCTCTCTCTCCTTCTCTCTCTCTCTCTCTCTCTCTCTCTCTCTCTCTCTCTCTCTCTCTCTCTCTCTCTCTCTCTCTCTCTCTCTCTCTCTCTCTCTATCTCTCTCTCTCTATATATATATATATATATATATATATATATATATATATATAAATATACACATATAGTTTTCTTACTGTCTGCCAGTTTAACTCTGCTCCTTGTACCCTGCACCCCCCAACCAATAACACTTTAAGAATGAATGACTGTAGTACGGTGAACATCTGCATCCAATGAAAAATATATTAGGTGTCAGCTTTCAATTTGCCATATTTTATGGCTGCGAAAGGTGGTATTTCTTTGCTAAAACAGAGCCCCTGACATGTTTTACAGTTCAGTAATATTGATTCAAATGAAGCAAATGCTCAGGGCTGCACAAAAACCAGTCTTTTTTTTTTCAATTAAATGGAAAATGCATTAAGGACCTTAAAGATTAGTAACGATGAACAAAAAAAGAGTACGTTTGTGCACAAAGCGAGGCGCATGTTTCCAGCGCCTAAAAAACCCAGAACACACATAACACATTTTATCGACAACAACAACACAGTTCTGCAAACTCTTCAATACAGACATATATAAATCTAAAGAATTGGTAAATGCAATATTTAAAGAGATAGTCCCTGCTGGAAGTGTCCATTTTTTTTTTATTGTATAATACCGATTATAATTATTATTTAAAAATATGCATTAAATAAATAAATATATAAATAAATACATAATAAATCTTTAAGATTCTGGTGTTACTGCTACTGGATCATCATAGGCAAGCAGCAGAGGGGATCTCCCTGATTATGTATAGGCTAGATGAGCCCCCAGCTGCAGTTCCAATCATTAGATCTGATGAGTGGAATTGCTTGGTAGCCCTAACTGTCTTTGGAGGATGTGCATAGTATTTGCCTGAGCTCCCCAGCACATATGGTTGAAACAATGTAAATTCACTGGTGGCTGGATACAACTGACAGTGATTGAAGTTTTTTTTTGAATATAGAACTAGTTGCTCCTGTAAGTTAGCATAGAGGGAGGAGAAGCAGATGAAAAGAGGAAGATTTACCAAAGTGTTATGAAAAACATATTTTTTTGATGTCTGTTTCTATTTACTAGTGTTCTAAAAGTAGTCTAAAAAGTGCCCTCTAACTTTATAGATTCCGACAGATTTTTACACCTTCATAATTAAAGGACCACTATAGTCCCCCACACCCCCTGGGTCTGCCTGGGTCTGCCGGGCTGAAAATCTCAGTGAGAAGCGCGGAAGCGACTCTAGCGGCTGTCAATGAGACAGTCACTAGAGGCTGGATTAACCCATTTGTAAACATAGCAGTTTCTCTGAAACTGCTATGTTTATAGAAGAAAGGGTTAATCCTAGATGGACCTGGCACCCAGACCACTTCATTAAGCTGAAGTGGTCTGGGTGCCTATAGTGGTCCTTTAAGTCCCATTAATTGAGAGTACCGTGTGAATAATCTACTTCACTATGTAGACCAAAATGAAAGTGGTATAAAAAATGCCAATATATAATTCTCTCTCTCTCTCTCTCTCTTTTTTTGTTTTTTTAATTCTTTCCAATATATAATTCTTTTCTGGTGCAAGAACAGTGTTGGTATTAAGAAATGAAATGATCTATACAAAGGCAAAGCAAAAAAATTACAGAATAGTTGGAAATAATAAATAATCACGTAATAAATATTGGGGAAAAAAAATACCAAAAAGGTGCATATTATTCAGTGAGACTTTGATTAACCCCCCCACCGCCCCCCTCCACTGCTTCCGTTTCTCCTCCTTCAATGCATTGCGTGCCTTGGCTGTGCCAGGACTGAACTGGGTTGTGAAATCAATTGCTAAATCATTCATGCAAATAAAAGAATCAAAAACCTAGGCATCACATAGAAAAAAGATTAGCATGCGTTATAGGTGAGTTTTTAATATATAAATTCCAGAGAACTGACTGTTGTCCTTTAATTTCTAGATGTAGGTGGTATGACTATGTATATCTAAAACTCAGGTTAGGGCTGACATTTTACTGGGGTATTCCTAAATGTACTATAGGGAACCAAATTAAACATTCAAGGATGGCACTAAAGGGTTACTTCAAGCACCATGACCATTTCAGTGGTTTGAAGTGGACATGGTGCCTGGAGTCTGTAAATGCAGCATTTCACTGAGAAATACACTCTGCACATTTGGAAATTAACCCCTCTGCTGCTAGTGGAGGTGGAACTCCACCCCTGGTAGCATCACTGGAATACCATCAGCCAGCCCGGAACACAAGTTACAGGCTAATGTCAATTCTGTGCATATACCTATGCACAAACTTTCAATCATTACCTGAGAGCAGTCAATTGATGGCCCCTAAAATTACCTAAATAGCCTTAAGGGAGACCAGCCGGATGATTGGACCAGCTAAAGTGGCAAACTATTGCAATACCCTTTGCTTTATTATAGGAAAATGGGGCCAGTGAACTCCTGGCATCATAACCACTACAGCGGGCTGCATTGGTTCTGACACACAAAGTCTATTTCTCTTACTATTACTATTTAACCATCAGAAGAGAAT
Source organism: Pelobates cultripes (assembly GCA_933207985.1). Taxonomy (NCBI): domain Eukaryota; kingdom Metazoa; phylum Chordata; class Amphibia; order Anura; family Pelobatidae; genus Pelobates; species Pelobates cultripes. The sequence continues at coordinate 93,547,208 of OW240923.1, read as the reverse complement.
TTACTGCATTAGTCCCATGATTGAAAATGAAACAAGGAAACAATAAACCCATTCTACAACCAGAAAAAAAATAAACATGCAATTTTCCAGTTAGTGAGACGAGATAATGCATCGCTTTATCCATTGGAGACTCAGAAATCTGCAATGGTTTAAAGAGAGATCAGTTACTATTTATAGCCATGCTATGCTCATGTACGTTCGCCTGCACCACACCACAAATTCTCCCCCACTCTACATACCATCTCCACCAATAATCCACCCTTTGGAATCACCAAAATCTGCCTTTATTGCCTTACTTGGGCTAAGGCAATGCACCTCCATTGAATTCCTTCCATCCGCCCCCTACTGGGCAATCTGAGAAACACAGATCCATTTATGTACATTCTACAGCTTTGTCAGGCTTAAACAAATGTCATCAAATTTTCACTACTTATTTTTTTAAAAGGTGATTACATTTAATGCAACTTATTATTTTTTTTATAGCAAGCTAGGTTGAACAGCAGTTCGTCAGAAAACAATAGAGTCTGAATCAACATGGCTGCTCGGACAGATAAATAAATGAAATTTAAAAAAAATAAAAATTAAAGGGACACTATAGTCACCAGGACAACCACAGCTTATTGTATTCATTCTGGTGAGTATAATCATTCCCTTCAAGCCTTTTGCAGTAAACACTGTTTTTTCAAGGAAAAAAAAAATTACAGTCTAGGGACACCTCCAATGGCCACTCCTCATATGGCTACTAGAGATGCTTGCTTGGGCCGTGCTGATATTTAGTGTATCCACTAGGAAGTGAACTGTCCTCATAAAGATGCATTGATTCAGCCAATCCTATAGGAAAGCATTGTGATTGGCTGAGATCAAAACTTCTGATGATGTCAGCCAAGCAGGCAGATCAGGGATAGAGCCAGCAGGAACAGATTGGAATAAACGTTTTTACATTCTATTTTTAGGGGTACAAGTGGGGAGGAAGGGGATGACTTGATGGTGTTTTTAACACTATAAGGTCAGGAATACATGTTTGTGTTCCCAACCCTATAGTGTTCCTTTATTATACATTACAATAAATGTAATACACTTTAGAAAAGGACAAGTAAACATGTGATGACCTTTGTCCTTTAAAGCATACTTCCTTGCATTCTGAGAATTTTCTTATTTTCTTTATCAGTATCGGATGGATTTGAGAACTGTGAGGATGGAAAAGTAGGATTCACTTACCAAGGATATTGGTTAACCAAAGAGCAATGTCCTCCTTCATGGGCAACAAATCTGCCTCGTGTCTAATGGCCAACCATTGACTGTATTGATGCATGTCCGAGAGCCCAGGTCCTCGGGCGACTGGGCTTGTTGTACACATCATTTTCTCGTATTAATAAATGCCTAAAAAAAATGAGAAGAAAATTAATGTAACTAAGGAATTATTGGGCAACTGCAATCCTGATGGAAATATGGGACTTTGTGGGATGTATGGACTGTTGATAATGATATGCATATAAACCAAAAAATATAATTTAAAATTAATATCCCGCCAAACTGATGTAGCATGAAAAATTAGGCTATAAAGGCCTCCATGGCTTTTCTCCTTTCTTTGTGAATTATTGGGTTTATTTTCAAGTGGAATGGTGATGGAAGCTAAGGACTCGAACACTCAAGCCACAAAGTAACAGGTCCAGACAGCAAGGACATCCGGTATTACGTGTCCTTAGAAAGGCCAGACATAACCGAGAGAATAGTCACAGAACAAGGTCAAGGCCAGGAGTAAACAGGATAAACAGGAAAACAAGCCAAAAGGTTAGAAGCACAGAGATAATCAGTTAACAAGCCAAGGTCATAACCAAATAATCACAATAGCATGGAAACGCACTATTGGGTAAGCAAGAGCTTCAAGAGGGCACCCAGGCATTGGCAGGAGGGGTTTAAATAGCTTAAAGCTTAACATCATTGGTCCTCATCGTTCCCATGTGCCAGAAGTTACATGGATGGATAGATGTTAGTTTCATGTCACCAAGGATGCCACAAAAAGTGTGACTAACTTTTGGGGTAAGCCACATCAAAATTGATGCAAGTTGTATCATAAATGACCCAACTCCCTAGGCAGAAGGTATGACTTAACCCTGAACAGGTATAAATGTTAGTGTCTTTATAGTGTGCTGCATCAGAAATTATTCCAAATAAGAGGGAGATGGTCCTAAAATGCATGACTTGAATCTTTTTGAGAGTCCTGTGTACACCTGCTGGTTTTATTTTACCTCCTATACTCCAATGAGAAGAAACACCTCGTTTGGTTTGTATGATGATCTTGGGTTCCCACAAGCCCGCCTGATACCTAAGGCACAAAAGGGCATGTCCCAAATGTGTCTGTGTGGCCAGGAGTCCACAATTTCCCATCAGCAAATCAATTATGAAACCTAAACCTCAAAGTTAAAAATATCCCTTCCCACACTCACGTTAACCAAGTTTGTATATAGCATAGAACAATCCAATCACATTTACAAATATACAAATAATAAAAGATCCTGAAATTTTATTTCTATATTTATTATAGTCAATGTTGTAATGAGAACCATTGAAATGCTAATTTTCTGCCCATTGAAGTAAAAATCCCTAAAGTCTGCAGCACAATAAAATAAATACATATATTGTGAAGAAAAAACAAAACTAAACTGTTGAGTCCAGTAGAAGGAGAATCATAAGCATTTATATTCCTGGTATGGTTCTGAATGGGCCTTGCCAGCATTGTGATTGGCTGTTTTATAGCTTTCCTATTTTTTTTTTTTTTTTTTATTTTTATTGATTTTCAAGGCATATAGAAATACATTATTCATTATCGTCATAAGATATATCAAACTTACATGCATATTTTAGACATACATAAATACATACAATGTGAAGATAGTTACAGTACCTAAATTACCTTAGGGCAATATAAAAAGGCTGGGCCGTGTAAAGATGGGGGGAGAGGACCTTTATAAATTGAACTAAATTCTGCTCTGGGTCTCAGCTCTCAACAATGACTCAACCCATTTATGACTTCGCATCTAAGACCGTTATCCAATTATCCCATATGCAACATTTTTCTTGATTGACACAAAAATTAGAGGCAATTTCGCTTTCCATTTTACACTGATATTTGACCCGTTCTTTAATTTGTGGCCATAAACCAACCTTAGATGTTTTCCAGTTTGTGGCAATAGAGCCTTTGAAAGCCATCATATTACAGTGCATCAATGGTCAAGCTTCCTTCCTGTAAGGATTGCTCAGTGTCATCTGTAATAGCACCAACAGTGATATCTCCCAATGGGTGAACAGCTAGGCATTTTTTAGCTATTAAAGGGACAATCCACTACACAAATAAAATACATTTAATAAAATAAATAATTATTGAGTAGATATACCCTCAATGAAAACATGCATGCATTTATTATGCATGTTTTCATTGATAGTATATCAAAAAACAGCTCTCTTGTCTGCAGCCTTTGCAAGCCCTCCCCTTTTATCCCCACCCAGACTTTCTGTGGCTCTCCAATCACAGACTTCCCAACCTATCTCAAAGAGAAGTCTTTGCAAGGCAGGCACTCTGGGCAATTTCCTGCCTCTTGAGTTTAGCTTCATTGAGCTAAACAAACCAGGATGTAACAGAACCTATTGTCTGATTGACAGCCAATCAGTGTGTAATAAGGTTAGAAAAGTATATTTTCTAAATTTCTATTAAAATTAGCACTTTTTGTAAAATTAAATAAGAGGACACCTAGTCATCTAGCTGAAGTGCTTTACGGGTCTGGAGTGTCCCCAAGGGAGTTTTATTCATTAACATTGATGTTTATTTTTTATGCCATTATTTAGTCACTGGGTACTTTGCTTAGCTCCAGACATTTAGTATAATTTTGCTTCTTTCACAAATTCTTTGTACTGAATGGGTGTTTAATGGGTGGCATGGGACAGAACAGGTCTGCTGCTGACGGTTTCTCGACTGGGTATTTTCCTTCATCTGACAACTGGCTGGATTAGGCTCTGATTTAGTTTCCCATATATTGACCTCATCAGTGGTTATACTTGTTTGTAAAACTCATGCTTTAATTAATCACTCTATGTTGGCATATTTATTGGTAGTTTGCATTAAAGGATCACTATACGGTCAGGAACACAAACATGTATTTCTGACCCTATAGGGTTAAAACCACCATCTAGCCCCCCTGGGCCCCTCATGCCTCCATAAACATAGCAATATCTTACTGAATTCAAGCCTGAAGCTGTAGATCTGCATGCTGTTTGTCTCAGAAAAACAAGCAGTCTGCTGACATCATCAGAAGTGGTAGCCTGATCCAATCACAATGCTTCCCCATAGGATTGGCTGGGACTGACAAGGAGGCAGATCAGGGGCAGAGCCAGCATGATTCAAACAGAGCCCTGGCCAATCAGCATCTCCTCATAGAGATGAATTGAATCAATGAATCTCTATTAGGAAAGTTCAGTGTCTGCATGCAGAGGGAGGAGATACTGAATGTTTGGATGCATTTTAGGCAGCCATGACCCAGGAAGGATCTCTAACAGCCATCTGAGGAGTGGCCAACAAAGTTATCACTAGGCTGTAATGTAAACACTGCATTTTCTCTGAAAAGACAGTATTTACAGCAAAAAGGCCTGAATGTAATGATTCTACTCACCAGAACAAATTCAATAAGCTGTAGGTTTTCTGGTGACTATAGTGTCCCTTTAATAATTGTGTCCACACAATAAGGACAATGTTACATGTGAATGATATAAACTTGAGCTAGGGGATTGTGATTTGTTTTACATTCATAATATGTAAATAATCATAATTGCACCATTCTAGTTACTCTAGAACCGGGAGTATCATGAACACGTTTATGATCAGTAGCAATCATAGGGCTGACTTGGAAAAGTATGGTTTATTATTTCCCTTAGTTGGCGCCAAGTACTCAGTCTGGGCATGTTTCATTGCAAATAATACTCTCAGTACCCTCCACCCCATCCACTCGGGATAATACACTTCATAGAATCACATTCATCTCAAAAAGGATTCAGGGATTCTTCTTATACACCCTCCTCTAACAGAAGGTGAAGAAGAGGGAAGAGGTAGTCCTCTTTGCGCCATTAACCTTGACTATGAACCTCTGTAAGTTCCCCAATCGTCTTTTTCGAGTACAAGAAGTGGGCAGTCCAAGTCAATGAGAGATGGTCTCATGAAAAAGTAGGTTTAAACCAAAAGGGCTGGTCATCCAGTGAAAGCTATATAAGGGTCTGTAAAATTGTGGTATCCAGAAGGTACTCCCTGTACCTGGAGAAATTCCCCTTAGCTCGGAAACTGGCTGAATGTCATCAACTAGGATCCCTCAATGAGATAAAGGGGAGCACACAATGTTAAATGAGAGGCAGCAACTGAAAGATTGCAAAGCAATGGGAAAAAAGGGGTAAACAATGATAAAGGAGAGAGAACAATGGAGGAAGAAAGGCCAGTGGGAAATCAAATAGACAAATGCCAGGGGGGTAGAGCAATGGGACTGGGGGGCACCAGGATGGAAGGGCAGTAGAAAAGATGGAGAGATCATGGATGATTTAAGAGACCCCTAAATTGGCAGACAGCTAATTGACAAAAGGTCTTTGGTGTACTGAGCAATGTGTAGCAATGCATTCTTTGCTTTATATAACAAAGGCATTGGTAAAGAAAAATGAGTTTGTCAAACTATATTTTGTTCCCCCTGCCAAGTAAGCAAGGACCTTTTACATTTTCACATTAATGTGTTTAAATGAACATTTTATTACATGTGTACACTCTGTTTTCACAGTTGAATAGCAAGTTGATCATTCTAACATGATGAAAGTAAATAAAAAATATGTACACACAAACATACAAACTCACAGACATAATTAATAAAACACAGGCATAATAGACATACGGAGACACACAACTATAGATACACACATACTGAGAAACAGTCCAAAAGTGCCTGAAAAGTTACATTCAGATTTTGTCAGAAGAATACAGAAATAGTCACGCATATGCAGGCATACACTCATATACAGACACATAGGTATTGACAAACAAACAATCACACTTACACAGGTATAAAAGTACATACACAAACACTCAATCACACATAAAGAGACACACAGGTATATATGCTGTCACATAATCACTCACACCCAGACTCACAAGTACATAGTCAGAGAAACAAGCGCACATCTACAGACTTACAGGTACATAGACACGAACATACCTACTAGTAAACAGATAAAGGAGTATGTACAGAACAGATGTACAGGTTTGAAGAAAGATACTCGGAAAGAGTCAGAAATCAGTTACACAGAAACAAATTTACATACATACAAGGATATGTAGTATGAGTGTAGGTCAGTTACAGTCAGCACCCAGTTTAGACACAATAAAACAAAGGGTTTAATCGTTAAACTAGCAATTGTGTATAGATGACAAGGATATTGCAAAACACCGGATAAAACTGCTGATTTGGGAAAATCTCCCAAACCAGCAATTTCTATAGCTCAGTTATTTTTAACTAAAATTTGCAATTTACTAATCTTACATCTGCATTTCCAATTGAAGGGAACAAACCCTGAAAACACACAGACACACACACACACGCGCACAGCCACGCAATAAAAAAGTGCAGGTCACTAAAATCAGGTTTGGGTGCTGAACCATTTAATTTTAGGTCATACAATCGTCGTGTCTCCTAATTTTGGTTTTATTCATTCTGGTAGTATTCACTTACCTCTTCAATGCTGATAGCCTTCAAGAAGACTGCCTCAAGCCTTGTCCCAAGGAGAGCATTAAAGCCCGATTTGATTCTACCACGATACGTTCTCTGTACTATGCTCCTGTCCCTTTTTCCCTCTATAAAAGTAAAAAAGCATCTCAAATTCAGAGAGTCATTGTCAAGCAAAGAATTTAGCCCAGGATAGTTTACAGTACACCTAATGGCATGAAACAGTTTCAACAAACTGCTGGCGAAATTCCTCCCCCCTTCAGCAGAGGCGAACAGTGAGCTTCTTATGAAAGGACAGAGACAACCTTATTTTTTTGCAAACTTAGCACACAGGACAGTTCTTGTGTTTTGCCAGCAAAGTCATTTAAACTATCTGCTGATATTTCCAAATAATCGTTTGCTTTAAACAATATCCGAGAACTGGGTCATGTACTGTAAGCGATAGGTTTCTGTGGGCGGCGCACTTGCAAAGAATTTGATAATCATGTCTAGACGTTTTATAGAAAACATACTGCAAATGATTATTCTCAGTTAGAAGCTGCACCTTCGCCGACTGCATCCAAACAAATCGACTCTTCCCATAAATAAACTGTTATATAATCCGTGGCTGGAATCCCCTAAAAGCATGTCTGCAAATAACAGAGTAGAAATAAAACGGGCACGAAAAAAAAACAAAAAATCTAATAAAAACGAAAAGAAAAAAAGAATTCATAATTTAAAAAAAAGAAAAAAGAAACTAAAATGAAAACTAAACGGGATGCTTTCAGGATGGTATCAAGGCTATTCACTAAAAGGAAAATGGTTGGTTATTGATAAGCTGCAGTAAATTTTCTGATCTGATCTTTCCTCTTTATCTATTTCAATTGTATCTGTTCCCGTGTCAATTCCCAACAACAATGCCAGGTTTCGTGAATAACTATATGGCATTAAAAGGAATTCAGCCTCTGAATCTGTTATAACCAGATAGTGAAATCAACAGTAACTTGAACAATTTGGTGTAACTATATATAATAATACCAATAATACTAACAGAGTAGCAGATAATGAAGAGCTGAACAACCTCACCCTATACAAGTGGTTAACAATGGCTTTTACAATTGAGACAGGTGAAGAAGTGACAGTCTAAAAGAGGTGAGGCATCATTATACCAGAGTCAAAACTTCATAGGCACCCATAAATCTTTTACATAGTGAAGCAGTTTGATGTATAGATCATGTCCCAACTGTCTCACCGATCAATTCTCTGCCATTTTGGAGTTAAATCAGTTTTGTTTTTGTTTATGCAGCCATAGCCACATCTTCCCTGGCTGTGACTCACAAAAACAATAATTTACAAGTTCTCAAGATCTCTGGCTTCTGATCATTGAACTTTAATCACACACAGGAGGCTGTTGCAGGCTCTTGTAGGTGTCACGGTTCTCACCATGACATCCAGACGCAGTCACCACATAAGTGCCCAACAGGGGATTTTAACTTGGGTACTTTGCGTCCTCGGCCTGCTGATCTGATCTGCTGATCTGAGCCATTATTCAGCTCATGTATCAGCCTAAAGTCCGATCTTGTCTTGTCTCCAGCACTAGGAGGTTGGACTTTTCCTGTGGCTGCTCCAGTTTCTCAGCCCACCTGAAGCAGATGTCTAATCAGCCAGATATAAAACACTGCCTCTCTCTGAGGGCAGTGTCAGTTCATTGACCCTGATTCCTGTGTTGGTATTTGTGATCCAGTGTTCTCCAGTTGGCTCCTGACCTTGTTTTTTTCTTATCGTGTGTCCTGACCGCTGGCATTCTTTGACTTTGGCTTACCCTTGTTTATCCTGACTTCTGGCACCCTCTGACTTTTGACTTACCCTCGACGATTTTCCTGCTTGTGTCCTTGCCTGTACTGCGACTTGGAGCAATATCCTGCACAGCCCCCGTGCACAGACTCACAGGCCAGGTGAATTCTTACCTAACCACCCTGGCCTGTGTTTATTTGCAAGGGTGAGCATATATCTCTGCATACCGGACTCCACATCAGGTAAGATCCTGACAGTAGGCTATCAACAGAGCAGGAGATAAAAGATTCTAAATGAACCCCTTAATGCCGTTAGGGCATACTATGCCACCCCACATTTAGTGAACCGGACATTGCAAATCACATGGCAGCAAAGCAGTCTATGAGACTGCCTGCAGGGGGGCTGCCTGAGTGTTCAGGCAGTTTGCCCAGTGTCTGAAAAATAACTAAAAGTTAAACACAGATTCAACAATATATTAAATATGTATTATACACTTAACAAAATTATAAAGGCAACACTTTTGGTTTTGCCCCCATTTTTCATGAGCTGAACTCTAAGATCTAAGACTTTTTCTATGTACGCAAAAGGCCTATTTCTCTCAAATATTGTCAACAAATCTGTCTAAATCTGTTTCAGTGAGCACTTCTCCTTTGCCGAGATAATCCATCCACCTCACAAGTGTGTCATATCAAGATGCTGATTAGACAGATGGCAAACAACGTGGTGTTTTGTGGGTGAGCGGTTTGGTGATGTCAGTGTTGTGGGCTGAGTGGCCCATGGTGGCGGTGGGGTTATGGTATGGGCAGCCGTATGTTATGGACGTATGTTTTATTGATGGCTTTTTGAATACCCAGAGATACCGTGATGAGATCCTGAGGCTCATTGTTGTGCCATTCATCCATGACCATCATCCATGACCATCACCAGCATGATAATGCATGGCCCCATGTTGCAAGGATCTGTACACAATTCCTGGAAGCTGAAAACATCCCAGTTCTTGCATGACCAGCATACTCACCAGACATGTCACCCATTGAGCATGTTTGGGATGCTCTGGATCGGCGTGTACAACAGCGTGTTCCAGGTCCTGCCAATATCCAGCAACTTCGCATGGCTATTGAAGAGGAGTGGACCAACATTCCACAGGCCGCAATCAACAACTTGATCAACTCTATGCGTAGGAGATGTGTTGCAATGCATGAAGTAAATGGTGATCACACTAGATAATGACTGGTTTTGGAGCCCCGGACCTCCCTGGACCCCCCCAATACAGTAAAACTGCACATTTTAGAGTGACCTTCCATTATGGTCAGCCTAAGGCACACCTGTGCAATAATCATGCTGTCTAATCAGCATCTTGATATGCCACACCTGTGAGGTGGATGGATTATCTCGGCAAAGGAGAAGTGCCCACTAACACAGATTTAGATTTGTGAACAATATTTGAGAGAAATAGGCCTTTTGTGTGTGTGTGTGTGTGTGTGTATATATATATATATATATATATATATATATGTATATATATATATTCGACATCTATATTTATCTACTATATTTACATAATTCATTAATTTTATTAATTATAATTCAAGGGACCTGCCTGACAACCCAGGCAGAAAGTCCATTGAATTTAATTTACAAGCCCTATATTTAACTCTGTAACTTTTCATAACACCATAAAACCTGTACATGTGGGGTACTGTTGTACTTGTGAGACTTGGCTGAAAACAAATATGAGTGTTTTAAAACACTAAAACTTTAAATGCTAATGATATCATAATTGAAAGTGCAGTTTTTGTGTGAAAAATGCAAAACAAAATATGAAAACTAACTTTGTCTAGCATTTATGACTAAGTGGCTACTTCAAAAGACTGGACTTACCGAATTCTGAATACCCTGGGTTGTCTTCTTTTGTGAATGATATCCTCTGATGGGAGTAATTCTCATTCCTGGGCTGCCATATGGTCTCAAAGGCAACATAGGCCACCTAACCAATCTGGCAAACTGAAATGGGAAATCCCTTTATTTGTCCCTGTAACCTTCCAAAACCCCATAAAACCTGTACATGGGGCATACAGTTGTATTCGTGAGACATCACTGAACACAAATATGAGTGTTTTAGAGCAGTAAACTTAAAATGACAATGATATAATCAGTGAAAGGGCAAAAACATTTAGTGCAGACTAACTGGCACATAAAGAAAATATAAATGAGTTAGCAAGTAGCAACACACAGGAGAGGAGTGGAACAGTGCCACTCACACGTTCTGAGTGTATCAGGTACTCATGAGCGATGGATCCCCAACCAATAAAGCCAAATCAGGTAATTGGAATGTCAGCTTCAGTAAAACTTTAACTAAAACCCTCACAGGTAAGCAGCCACTTTGAGGTGAAATCACCTTATTAGGATAGTAACACCAGTCTTGTACTATTCTTTAAAGATGTGTCCCATTTGTTGCATGTATCTCATTTCTCAGTGTCCTCTCCTGCAAGCTGCTTCTCACTTCCTGTATTGGCTGACTATAGCATTAGCATGATGCGTTTCGCCTCTGGTTATCATCTCTGCCAAGTTAGACCATTCACAGCCACTATTGCCTTATTTAATAAATGTCTACCTGTAAACAAAATACTCTCTTTCAAGCTTACCTTTGCTAAAATATATTTAATTGATTAAATGACCTATAGGTTTCAAACTTAAAACAAGAATATAAGCCTCACTAAATCCAAATGCGGATCTTGACCATGCAGCTATCAGAATTTAAAGATAAGTCCTTGGTGGTTGATGGTTTCCCTGTAAGTAATCAATGATAGAAAGAAGCTACATAGGTTAGGCAAAAGTCCATGGAGCAGATAAGGACTGGGTGGGTAAATAGGGGTTAACCTGGATAACGTTAGAATTAGAACAAATAAAGAATTTATGAGGCTAGGTCCCCCACTAAGATAAAAAGAAAGTCGGGAGACCAGTTCTCAAAAGTATACAGCCACTAGTAATTTCATTCATCTTGGTATTAGAATTCAAATAGTTTAGTCTTTATTAAATTTACTTAGATCACCATCAACATACACACATTTAAAGTGAATAAAGCCCTGTAAGTTAGACTCCTTATCTTATTGCAGGTTGGTTAGTCAAATAGCAACTAGTTATCTGATCTTCTTCCATGTTCTATGGAGATTGTAAAGACTTTTCTTTTTTAATCTAAATGTTCTATGTTTTTACACATGGAAAAATACAGAGAACCCACGGGAAGCCTAGGTTCACCAAATCATGGATAGGAGGTTGATCATGAGAGGTTTGGGCTTCCACTTGTACATGAAGACTTCAGACTTGCATATTCTGATTTTTTTTGCACTGCAAGTGATTTGTTCAAGTGCGTCAACTGTGAAGGTCCATCCATGTTGGTAAGATTGGTGTCTCTAAACTTCCACCACAAATATGTATTTGGAAGTAATTCCAGGTCATTTGTGACTGCACAAAGTTATTTTTGAGACCACACTTTGAAATCTCTATAAAGTTCCATCAAGAAGGTTCACACACCAAGCATACCTCCAAATATCAGTGGAGTATGCTGGTCATACAATGCATTTCAATGGCAATGTACAGAGGTAGGCACAACAAACGATAACAAACATAGAAAAGGTGTATAAATGGCGCTCTAAATTAAATAATAACGTATATCCCAGTGCGTCTCAAGCTACACAAGTGTTGTATCACCCAAAACACTTACATCAAATATGGAGAAACAGAGAGAAGTTGGCGCACACAATGGATATTTTTCTCCTTAATAATCTGAAATAAATATAACAGAACCTTCATAGGGCAACAAATAAAAGAAAATTTTCAGATATATGTATAACAGGAAAAACTCACAATTTGGAGAGCCATGTAAGTCGGCTCTCTACTAAAAAGGCAGGTGAGTAATCCCAAAACGACAAGTAGCCGCAGTAATGATGGTCCCCCAGGGAAAGAGTTGCTTCAAATCAAACAAAAGATGTCTTGCTAAGGGAAGCAAAAATACCCCCTATTGTCAGAAATTCTAAATCTCAGAAACCAGAAAAGCTCAAACCGGACTTTAAGGAAAGACAAAGGAGAAGTGAAGACACTCTTGCGTAGGCAGAAAGTCCTTATTTACCCATACCTAGCATTGGCATATTACTACTCCACTCTTCTTGAACTTAAAGTTTGCCTTGCTTTTCAGAAGTGGAACAGCAGCAAATAGCGGGAAGGATGAAAAAGGGGACTGTCACATCGGATTTCGGAATGTGGGCGCTATGCCAGAATTTTAGCTGAGATGAACTGGCTTTTTAAAATCTCACTGCAGAATACTGCAATACAAACATTATTATGGGTATTCATCTCATGATAACTCTCCTGGGCCTTCTTGTGAATAGACGCCAGAGTCCCCCCCAGACAATAATAAAATCTTTACCATCTGCTTTACTTTACAATAGGAATGATGAGAAACACATGTTAATTGAGATAATTAACACATCGAATACCATGCTCCAGGGATCACTGAAGGTCACAATGTGACCTGTAAACACAGACTAGTCTATGTGTCACTGAGGATAACGTGAGGGACGTGAAAGGGCTGGTATTAAAGAGACAGAGGTGATATTATAGAGAAAAAGATTATCCCGTCAAAATCCTGCTACTTCCTGTATTCATCTTTCCTATTACATCAAGCTACAAGGCCTGGCCAATCTGTGAACCCACATAATGAATAAATAAAGAATATTTAGCATTACAATCACTCGGTGTTGAGTGGGTCTATTGAATTATTGCTTGTTCTCTAGTTTAGAATGCACCAATGTATCTATATTCAGTAACATAAATGTCCAATATTTAGCCAGCTTTCCACACCAGACAAGAGAACAGATCAGGCGTCTACATATATAACTTGTAAGAGCTTTCTCTTTCATATAATAATAATTCTGCAATCCAAACAATTTTAACAAACTCAATTATGTAACTTGTTTTATGCCACTCAACTGAAGCAGAGAAGAATGTAATTTATAATTGTTCCTCTACTTGGCCTTGTCTTTGAACACAGTTGGGGAGATTTATCAAAGAGTTCAGAACTAAATATTTTTTTTGTTTTATTTTTTTGTAGGGGGGGTGGAAGTTTGTTCTGTTTTTTTTTAAAGTGTTTTAAAAGTATCCAGAAAAGTGTCATCTTTCTGCTTTGTAAATCTCAAATGTTTTTTGAGCCTCATATACCTCATCAACAGTGACATAGCTGTGGTATTGCTGAGTATTTATTTATTTATTTACAAACAATTCTATATTCTTAGCTAAAACAATATAGCTAATATACAATATATCCTGTAAGTGGGGATTATACCACTGCACGTCATGTACGTTGGAGCTGGCTATAGCTCCACTAAATGTGAGTAACCCATTGTTATTTTTATTACCTTCACTCTGATCATATTGATATATTGCACTTTTGGAGCCTTTCCCGCTTTTGTCTTTTTATGCTATATATGGATTACATCAAGGGACTCTGAAAAACCTGCATACCCTTCTAGACAAGATTGTTCAGCTGTGACCCTTTGACCACTTGCCTTTACTATTAACTAATTTTTTTATTAAGACTTTTTATCTTTACTATTTTTTATTATATTGATAGCTTATCAATTTTACACTTTTACACTAGTCGTTGTTTACGTTTACTATTTTTGTGTATATCTCAGGCACAGCCCTTATTTCTGTGTTTTTTTAACATAGAATATAGGAGTTTTTAAAAATAATTTCTTCAGTTTTAATGATAGCAATTGCCAATACTAACACACTGAATGGGAGACATTTGTAAATTCAGATGTAACACCAAAAATCACAAGTTTCAACAGCTGACCTAGTTATAAAACTGTGATAAAGTGCTTATTGTAAATGAAGGAATACACAGACCTCTATTTATTATAATAGTGGTCATGAACACACTTTGTCTAGCTGTGATAATCACTGCACATGGACTGCTTTGACATAAAAAGTATATGGAAAATGAAAATTAGATCAAACTTGCTTCAACTTACATTATATTTAGATAATGATCACCTGCTGGTATATTGCATTACTATACACTATATTCAAATAATGATCTCTGGTTGTCCAACTGCAGAACAAACATTACATTAAAATAATGATAACTATCCAGCATATTGTTTTAATATATACTAAATTAAAATAATATTTGTAACATATTTATGTCACCTTCATCTAACCAAATAATAATACGCTTAAGTTAAGTAACATTTTGTCAGTGTCAAGGTGGCCATTTTGAAATTGCCTCTCATTTCTCAACACCTTTAGGGACAGCTACTGATAACAAATAGTATTTTGAGAATATACAATTGTATCAACCAATGAGACTATGTGACTTGAGAATATGTAATTTGAGCAACCAATGACAATGTGACTTGAATATTTCTTAACATTCCAATGTACAGAGAATAGGAACATTTTCATTGAACTCTCTGGTGATTATGTGTGTCCACTGTGCCCCATGGCAATAAAAGGATTGCTAATAATCTATCATTCGTTTTTTTTAATTCAGCCAAATTGTAACTAATGTTACAAGTATCAACATACAGTGTGGTCAGGTTTTGGAGTGCTATAGTGCAATGAAGGCAGTTTCTGATGACAGTGACACTTTAAATAACATCTAAAACACGTGTTCTCAGCTGACGAATATGTCCCAGTGGGAGAAGCACATGTAACATTGATTCCATTCACACTGTGGAGAAGTCAGTTTCCCACCAGACAAGCAATCACAATCTCCACTAACAAGGCACAGACATAATACTTTAAGGATTTTGGGTAATATTTTACAGAACCCAAGAACACACTATAAATTACTCGTCTCCATGATCAATTCACAAGAACATTAGTTAAATAAAATCGTATAATAATAATGTACTGTACTACAAATACAGGATGCAAAAAAAAAAGATAACATTAAAAAGCCTTTGCAAAGATACTTTCTCCATGTATACCACTGAGAAGCAGTGATGTGCAAGGGTTAAGGCAGTAAACCATTACTAAAAAATCAGTATACAGTGGAACAAAAAGAAACAAGGAGTTTGTGGGAATTCACAATTTAATCCATGGTGGGGAGTGTTCGAGGCAGATTGTGATGGGAAATTCATGAGAGAGACTGCTTACACATTTATTAGATTAAAACAATTTAAAAGTATCTAACACCTGCTAACATGTAACTATAATGAGGTGCACATGAACCCCTGAGGAATTAAAGAAACTGTGGCCACCTTGGAAAACAATGTAGAATTACTGCTCTTCGTTTCTTATAAAATTACAGGTTGTCTTCTTGTATATTTTGTCTATAGTTCCATTTAGTAATTATGCTTCCCTCTGTTGCTGTAAACTGATATTTTTTAAGATATATATCTCTAGGTCACAGTCGTAGGACCTCTTCTACTAAATCATATCAATGTGAATCTCACTGTATTCTTCTCAAGGGTAGGGAAGTCAAAGCAATGATTGCCTCGTCTATGAAACAGTAAACATGTTCCTGTCTCACATATCCAGCATTTAGTTCTACAGTAATAATGAAACTCTGTTTCTAACATAACTGTCCAAAATACATGTACATAAATATAGATCTAACATGTTCCTAAAATGAATTAAATCATATAACAACAAACACAGCCAACTGATACAATTCTTTATTACTTTTCTAAATTTAGATGGGTGTGTAGCTACATGCTACAAAATAAAGCCATGAAAAACAAAAACACATTTTACCAGCAGACATACACAGAAAACATACAACGAAGAGTTAAACCAAAGGTTCATACATAATATACATTAGGTACATAGTGTACAATGTATTTATATTATATTAAAACAATAGTGTGTGTTTAAAGAAAAGAACTGTATTGTC
This sequence comes from Pelobates cultripes, assembly GCA_933207985.1. Taxonomy (NCBI): domain Eukaryota; kingdom Metazoa; phylum Chordata; class Amphibia; order Anura; family Pelobatidae; genus Pelobates; species Pelobates cultripes. The sequence goes on along the minus strand of OW240923.1, from coordinate 93,530,789 downwards.
AATGTACCCAGGTAAAGAATTGTTCAAATTAGCTATGTACCAAGATGTTCTCAGTTTAGCTACCTCCGAGTCAGGTCTCTCCCAAGAGAAACCTGAATTAAGTATCTACCAAGGGATACCCGAAAGAGAACTCCCCAAAGAGATGCTCCACACACATCTTTCTTGGTTGATGTTGTTTAGTTAAATCTCCCCCAAGTAGTGCTACTTCCATGTTTTTCCCAGGAAGTGTCCTGTCATGTTCTCTGACCATATCTAACCCAATTGGTGGCCAAGACAGGTCTAGCTCAATAGATACTCTAGTTAGATATTACACAAGTGATGCTCCTTGCAAGTCTCTTCCAAGAGGTGTTCCACTAACAACTCTCTCTTGAGATAACCAAGTAGAGTATTGCCCAAGGGATTCTCCAATCAGCTTGCCACCAAGTAGAGATCCAATTTTATCTCAGGTAGAGTTACTCCAGTCACGTCTCTGTATAAATAGACCTCTCCAAACAGGTGCTGAAAGCAGGTACATCCCTAAAGATATTTCCATTAAGTCTCTCACATGGGTTCCTTTAGTCAGGCCTCTATCAAGAGGTGCTTCAGTCAGGCCTATACCAAAAATCATCTAGTCAGGCCTCTACCAAAAGGTGCTCCAGTTAGGTATTTTCCAATGGGTGCTCCAGTCAGTATGCTTAGCAGTCATTTAAATCAGAAGTATATCTCTGTAGGTTCCGATCATATCTCCAGAAATAGTAACCAAATGTCCCTAAAAACTCTAATGAGATGGCATTAGAGTTTTAAACCTGCCTTTATTTCCCCTCTGTTTGACTGCAACAAACAAGTATAAAGTTAAAGCTTTTAGTCTGAAAATATAATGTGTCGACAAAACTAAACCTTGTTTTCAAAAGTTCTGCATTTAGGAGAAGTTCAGACTTGCCTTCGCAGAAATAAAAGTACTGTTAATCCCAAATCTTTCCATAAAGACTAGATGGATGTATAACAATGTATAATAATGTAGACTCAGTCACTATGTGGTCCTATGTTAAGATTGTGCATCTTTGTAACAGCATTATCAGACCATATTTCTCAGCTACTAATCCTGACTCCAGATTTTACAAATATGAGAAATGAGAGCGTGCTTTTGATTACATAAGGAGGCAGCCCCACACATGTTCATCTCCTCTCTCTCTCTCTGACACACACATTCCATCTTTCTACCGTTCCTTTCTACTGCTCTTCTTCTATCAAACACTCTCCCAGACTTCCCAATGCAGCTCAAAGAGAAGTCTTTGCAATTCAGGTGCTCTGGACAATTGCTGCCTCTTGAGTTTAGCTCCACTGAGCTAAACAAACCAGGAAGTAACAGAACCGGTTGTCTGATTGACAGTCACATGGGTGAAACAAGGTTAGTTCATAAAAATGCCAGTATCTATTGATATCTGCACTTTTTGTAAAATGGAAAAAGATTACACACTCTTGCTCTTCACAACATGAGAAAGTGCTTAATGTGTGTGGAGTGGTCCTTTAATGAATAATCTTTAAACTATTCTGTCAATTATTCATCAACTGTCCACACCACGGGATTGTAAAAAGGAGAAAATGGTCATTTAAGTTCCATTTCTTCAGAAATATTCAATTCATAACCCACATACACCATCAAAGGGGTGAGGAAATGGGGTGAGGCATTATACCTGCTTGCTGGGTTATAAGAAGTTCCTCTTTCAACTTCCAGACCCATTGAGTAGTGATGCAGTGAAACTAGCACTCTACTCTGTTGGGAATAAGTCTAAAGATTGGTGGAATCACACTACCTGCATGAACATCCAGTGGGAAGATTTTTTTTGTAATTTTTGGCTCAACTTGATACTAAAAAGCAGAAAAAAGAATCCCCTAGAATATTTAAATCTAGCTCCAAATGGTAATTTCTGGGTCAATTTGGATCCTGTCCAAGTTTGACAAATATTTAAATTCCTATACTTTTCATAGAATTTTGTCATTTATTTTTGATCTGGTTCCTGACTCTGTGAGTACAACTTTGCAAATCTACTTCTGAATATCTTTTAATAAACTGCAGTTGCAATTTCATGTCAAATTCAGAGATGGAATTTTAATCTGGAGGGACATTTATTAAAGGACCACTCTAGGCACCCAGACCACTTCAGCTTAATGAAGTGGTCTGGGTGCCAGGTCCCTCTAGGATTAACCCTTTTTTTAATAAACATAGCAGTTTCAGAGAAGATTTAACCCTTTCCTCGCCATCCAGCCCGGCGGGAGGGGGTCCCTGAGGGCACTATAGTGCCAGGAAAACGAGTATATTTTCCTGGCACTATAGTGGTCCTTTAATCTCACACTTAAAGGACCCTTCTAATTAAAACTATATTTTTTAACAATACATATTCCTTTTGTTATTTAGATCACATGGCCCTGCCTTAAAAAATCATTATACCAGCACCAGGAAAGACTCCTTAGAGCATCACAATCTCCATAGCGTGAAGCCATCAGTTCTTATGACATTTGTCCAATCGTATACTTCTCATAGGAGAAGCACTGAACATTTGGTGCATGCGCAACAATCACTCTGACCACCAATCCAATACAGTATTTATCTACAAGAAGCAATGAATCCAGTGCCATTAGACACACGCAGCCTTGGGTGTAAGGACACTTTGCATGCTGATACCAAATCATAAATAGATTCAATAATTGACACTTGTGGTTGTCTGCGTGAAACCGCGAAATGTAAACAGCGCTATTTGTTAGATAAGGCGTTTTCTTATTTTGAACGCCGCAGCAGCAGAATCTACGACCCCAAATCCCTTCATTACGACCTCTTTATGTGTCTCTTTAAACACACACTTTGCAATGCTTTCAGGACCACTTAAATGTATATACAAAATCGATCACTCTGCAGCTATATCACCGTTAATGTCATACTAACATGAATTTCTATACTTAGTACTTACAAAGCGCAGCACTCATTAATTGTCCTGACAGTCTGAAGACTCCAAGAATGGGAAGAATAGTATCCTGTATCCATTGGGACCACATTTGCACTCAGGAAAATGGGCAGGGTGTGTCTGACGAGATATTGCTGGCTGCAACTTGTATCATTATAATTAAGCATCATTTTAAGACATGCACATTTAGCAAAGCTCTATAATCCAATTTTACTATGGGACAAAAATTTAAAGGATGCTCCGCTCACATCTTAACCCTTCAGTATCCATCTCATGATGCGTTCATTGTTACATTGCGCATGATATTTAAATTTCATTGCAAACTGTCAAATTTGAGTGAATGATCGTGAAATAGTTTATGGAGAAACTGGGAAAATCTGAAGCAGAAAAGCAATTGTTTCCAAAACTTCCCTAATAAATATACAGCCAGCCCAGTTAACATAGGGCGATGGAATCTGCCTGAGATTTGATGAGGATTCACTCTGAGGAATTTAACGTATACTTGTGCAGACCCTTTAAACCTACAGAGATGCCCAGACCTTTCAGCTGCAAGCTGACACATTCCGCAAGCTTGTGGACATTCGGAGACTTTGCCACTAATCACAAGAGATGCTTGGAACATGCACAAGCTCTTTCTGAGAAAATAAAATATGGGCCAAACAAACACAAAACAATGGGTGCATTCATTACAACCCAGCAGCCTCTGCACCCAATTGCCAAATAATTCATGTTTAAAGCTTTGGAGATTCCATTCTGTAAACAAATATTAGGAACAATCAGTGACACATTCTGCTCGTCTACTTGTTTAGAACAAGACCAGGCTGTCTGATTACATATAAACAGCAGAGGATGGAGTGGAACTCATCAGCTGATTAAAGGACAAACAAGTTACCGATAGCAGAATAGCTGCAATTTGGAAGCTGGGAATGCAAGATTTTTAGGTTGTTAGTAGAGGAAAAAATATTTTGCAGACTTTTTCAAGTCTATACTGTAACTATACTGTAACTATTACTCACCCAGGGGCTTGTGCCCAGCCGCTTAGGTTCCCAAGTGCTCTGTTTAAGGACAGAAAGGGTCTTCTCTGTCATCATACATAGGACACTGGGAATTTGGAGGAATTCTTGGAGAAGAATCAGGAGCAGAGAAAGTGTGTATCCACAGCCTGCGAGGAGAGAATAGGTTTACTGCAGTAGAGCACGATAACTTCTCTCTCTCTCCCAAAGATATTAGATTACATACTATGCTTGGCTCGATTCTGGGTTTCCTTTTTTTTTTTTTACTGTATGACTGAATACACTGCACCGAGCCAGCCGGCAAGGTATTATTTTATTTAACAGTTGCTTTACAGGAGCTGAATTCCATTTTCTGAGCTAATTTGCAAACGTTAGTCGATAGATTTATCAACGTGCTGGTAAGAAAAAATAAACCTTTATCCCCAGTAGCTGTCTAAAGAAATCAAACCTTAACCCTTTCACAACCAAGATTTTATTTTAAAGTTAAATAAATATATTCCTTAATAAATGAATATGATTACATAAGCTTTCTGACAATTTGAGGATAATTTGGAAAGAATAAATAACACTCAGAGGTAAAAAAGATCATTAGCATTTAGAAGCAACTGTCTGTCTGTCTGCCTACCTAGCCTGCCTACCTAGGCAGACAGACAGACAGATATGCACAAACTATCAAATTTAACATCCAATGACTGATTTAGATTTTTTAAAAAGTTGAGCAATTATGCATTACTTCTTTCTAGGGACATTAATTAGTTTAGTGCACGGCCATCCTTGGGAGAGTGATCTCCCAGGGAAAGCAGAGTAGGGGGCATTCCTGCCACCTGTACCATAGATAGGATGCCCACCTTCATGCCCTTTGGCCACCCATTATAGAACCGTAGTGTGGCCAAGCAGTCAATGCTTAGTGCAGTGCTCTGACCTCCTTCTCAGCCTTAATTATGATTAATATTAGCATTTAAATAGCGCAAACTGATTCCACAGTCCATTGCAATGATAATAATTAAACCTTGCATGGCTAGTTTCTGCCCAGTTAAAGATAAGCAGTGATCTGATGTCACAGCACTGCTACCAGTAGCGTCCAGTTTGGGCTGAAAAGAAAGGCAATGACGGCCTGGCCACAATACCCATACTATGGCAGGAGAGACCAAGGGAGAGATAAGTGGAGGGTTGAGAGGGAGATAACTAGGTGAGGTAGGGAGAGAAATCTAGGAGTGGGCTAGGTACTGGGGCTAAGGACAGATAACAAGGGATAGTGAGAGAACTAAGTAGGCAACAGACAGATAACAAAGTAATAGGGAGAGAACTAAGGAGGCTTGGGACAGATAACAAGGGATAGTGAGAGAACTAAGTAGGCAACGGACAGATAAGAAAGTAATAGGGAGAGAACTAAGGAGGATAGGGACAGATTACAAGGGATAGTGAGAGAACTAAGGAGGATATGGACAGATAACAAGGGATAGTGAGAGAACTAAGGAGGATAGGGACATATAACAGGGGATAGTGAGAGAACAAAGTAGGTTAGGGACAGATAACGAGGAATAGTGAGAGAACTAAGGAGGATACGGGCAGATAACAAGAGGATAGTGAGAGAACTAAGGAGAATAGGGACAGATAACAAATGGATAGGGAGAGAACTAAGGAGGCTAGGGACAGATAACAAGAGGATAGTGAGAGATCTAAGGAGGCTAGGGACAGATAACGAGGGATAGTGAGAGAACTAAGGAGGATAGGGGCAGATAACAAGAGGATAGTGAGAGAACTAAGGAGGATAGGGACAGATAACGAGAGGATAGTGAGAGAACTAAGGAGGCTAGGGACAGCTAACGAGAGGATAGTGAGAGAACTAAGGAGGATAGGGACAGATAACTAGAGGATAGTGAGAGAATTAAGGAGGCTTGGGACATATAACAGGGGATAGTGAGAGAACAAAGTAGGTTAGGGACAGATAACGATGAATAGTGGGAGAACTAAGGAGGATACGGGCACATAACAAGAGGATAGTGAGAGAACTAAGGAGAATAGGGACAGATAACAAAGGGATAGGGAGAGAACTAAGGAGGCTAGGGACGGATAACAAGAGGATAGTGAGAGAACTAAGGAGAATAGGGACAGATAACAAAGGGATAGGGAGAGAACTAAGGAGGCTAGGGACAGATAACGAGAGGATAGTGAGAGATCTAAGGAGGCTAGGGACAGATAACGAGGGATAGTGAGAGAACTAAGGAGGATAGGGGCAGATAACAAAGGGATAGGGAGAGAACTAAGGAGGCTAGGGACAGATAACGAGAGGATAGTGAGAGAACAAAGTAGGCTAGGGACAGATAACGAGGGATAGTGAGAGAACTAAGGAGGATAGGGGCAGATAACAAGAGGATAGTGAGAGAACCAAGGAGGATAGGGACAGATAATGAGAGATAGTGAGAGAACCAAGGAGGATAGGGACAGATAATGAGAGGATAATGAGAGAACTAAGGAGAATAGGGGCAGATAACGAGAGGATAGTGAGAGAACAAAGTAGGCTAGGGACAGATAACGAGGGATAGTGAGAGAACTAAGGAGGATAGGGGCAGATAACAAGAGGATAGTGAGAGAACTAAGTAGGCTAGGGACAGATAACGAGGGATAGTGAGAGAACTAAGGAGGATAGGGGCAGATAACAAGAGGATAGTGAGAGAACCAAGGAGGATAGGGACAGATAACGAGAGATAGTGAGAGATCTAAGGAGGCTAGGGACAGATAATGAGAGGACAGTGAGAGAACAAAGTAGGCTAGGGACAAATAACGAGGGATAGTGAGAGAACTAAGGAGGATAGGGGCAGATAACAAGAGGATAGTGAGAGAACCCAGGAGGATAGGGACAGATAATGAGAGGATAATGAGAGAACTAAGGAGGATAGGGGCAGATAACGAGAGGATAGTGAGAGAACCCAGGAGGATAGGGACAGATAATGAGAGGATAGTGAGAGAACTAAGGAGGATAGGGACAGATAACAAAGGGATAGGGAGAGAACTAAGGAGGATAGGGGCAGATAACGAGAGGATAGTGAGAGATCTAAGGAGGCTAGGGACAGATAACGAGGGATAGTGAGAGATCTAAGGAGGATATGGACAGATAACGAGAGGATAATGAGAGAACTAAGGAGCAGATAACGAGAGGATAGTGAGAGAACAAAGTAGGCTAGGGACAGATAACGAGGGATAATGAGAGAACTAAGAAGGATAGGGACAGATAACAAAGGGATAGGGAGAGAAATAAAGAGACTAGGGACAGATAACAGAGGGATAGGGAGAGAACTAAGGAGGAGAGTGGGACAGATAACGAGAGGATAGTGAGTGATCTAAGGAGGCTAGGGACAGATAACGAGGGATAGTGAGAGATCTAAGAAGGATATGGACAGATAACAAAGGGATAGGGAGAGAACTAAGGAGACTACAGACAGATAACAAAGGGATAGGGAGAGAACTAAGGAGGCTAGGGACAGATAACAAGAGGATAGTGAGAGATCTAAGGAGGCTAGGGACAGATAACGAGGGATAGTGAGAGAACTAGGGAGGATAAGGGCAGATAACAAGAGGATAGTGAGAGAACTAAGGAGGATAGGGACAGATAACGAGAGGATAGTGAGAGAACTAAGGAGGCTAGGGGCAGATAACGAGAGGATAGTGAGAGAACTAAGGAGGCTAGGGGCAGATAACGAGAGGATAGTGAGAGAACTAAGGAGGATAGGGACAGATAACGAGAGGATAGTGAGAGAATTAAGGAGGCTTGGGACATATAACAGGGGATAGTGAGAGAACAAAGTAGGTTAGGGACAGATAACGAGAGGATAGTGAGAGAACTAAGGAGGATACGGGCAGATAACAAGAGGATAGTGAGAGAACTAAGGAGAATAGGGACAGATAACAAAGGGATAGGGAGAGAACTAAGGAGGCTAGGGACGGATAACAAAGGGATAGGGAGAGAACTAAGGAGGCTAGGGACAGATAACGAGAGGATAGTGGGAGATCTAAGGAGGCTAGGGACAGATAACGAGGGATAGTGAGAGAACTAAGGAGGATAGGGGCAGATAACGAGAGGATAGTGAGAGAACTAAGGAGGCTAGGGACAGATAACGAGAGGATAGTGAGAGAACAAAGTAGGCTAGGGACAGATAATGAGGGATAGTGAGAGAACTAAGGAGGATAGGGGCAGATAACAAGAGGATAGTGAGAGAACCAAGGAGGATAGGGACAGATAACGAGAGAAAGTGAGAGATCTAGGGAGGCTAGGGACAGATAACGAGAGGATAGTGAGAGAACAAAGTAGGCTAGGGACAGATAACGAGGGATAGTGAGAGAACTAAGGAGGATAGGGGGTATGGAGAAAACTAAGGAGGCTAGGGACATATAACATGTGGCTTGGGATAGATAATGAGGGGATATGGAGAAAAATAAGGAGGCTAGGGACAGAATTATGAGGCAATACAGAGAGAACTAAGGAGGCTAGGGACAGATAACGCCTCCGATCCGTACCCCACCCCCCCAATCCGCATCCCCCCAGACACATACATACAGACACAGACATACATAGAGGCAAACACGCGTTCACAGACAGACACACACATACATACACACAGACAGACACACACACACATACACCCCCACTGACAGACACATACATACACACAGACACACACACATACATACACATACAGACAGACACACACATGCACACACACAGCCCCAAAAGCCATACACACAGACACACACAGTCTGTATGTATGTGTCTGTATGTATGTCTGTGTGCGTCTCTGTATGCATGTGTCTGTGCGTCTCTGTATTTATGTGTCTGTATGTGTGTGTGTCTCTATGTATGTATGTGTCTGTATGTGTGTGTGTGTCTCTGTATGATACAGACACATACATACAGAGACACAGGCACATACAGAGACACACACAGACATACAGAGACATACAGAGACACACACGGATATATACATACAGACACACACTCATACAGACACATACATAAAGACATACACACAGACACATGCAGACACACTCACTATATGTACGTTAGTGGCTCCAACATATTCCACAGTGCTGTACAACGGATGGACTAACAGACAAGTTTTTGGAGCAAGACAAGTTAATAGGGTGTTGAAAGCAAACTGAAAACTCAAACAAGCTTACATTCTAGAGGTAGTGGGGTAAAGTGATACAAGAGGTAAGGGTAAGGATGTATTTCATTTATGGGAAAAAGTAGGTTACTAAAATAGTTTTAATAAATGGTTCATTTTCGTGGATGACACAGTTGAAGGAGAGAAAGCAGGGTTGCCCACCAATGTACGGGAAGAAAAAACTATTAACAGTTTAATTGATTTGCTTTCCTTAAAAAGTGATTTTTTACATTGTTTTTACACTTGAACACTGATATACACACATATACACATATACTGACATTGCACACACTCAGAGGCGTAACTAGGAACCATGGGTACACAGCGCGGGCCGGTGCCACATTACTCAGCTAGCGGGCCCCGCGGTCGCAGGGGTCCGCAGGTTGGCCGGGCCCCCTGAAGTGACGGGCCGATCGCAACTGTGACCCGTGCGACCGCGGTAGTCAATGCACACACTGATAAAGACCTGGCAGGGTCTAAACATTGCTACTTTTGCATCAATAAAGTGGTTATTTTTGTTATACCAGAGTGCCTGAACATTTATTTATTCTGCATATCTTGGAAGGGAGGCCTGGCCAGCTCTGTCTTCAGAGCGTCTGGGTTAATTGGTGAGTGCGGTATCCAGTACGTCTCTACTATTGCACACACTGGAACATTTTTATATATACACACATACTGACATTGAGCACACTAGAACACTGATATATACACACATACTGACTGTTTTTCATTGGTTTATCGTATAATCATATATTATGGCAAGAAATTGAGACTCGCAGGTCTCGCATATAACCTAAGTGGCAAGATACTGACTTTAAATGCAAGCGGTTTAGACACGCAGGTCTGGTAACATTTTAGAAAAGAAGGGACACGCAGGTCCCGCAACATACATCTTATAACCATACTAACAGAGATTATCAAGCGGCCTTTTGAGTTGCTTATTGTCCCTATGAGTGTAAATTTATAAATTAGCTGTCTTGTCTGTTTTCGTTATGGTGTATTGCAAACAGTTTGCCTATGCTAATATTGTGATTTTGTTATTTTGTTTTTTATTTTATAAAATACATTCGCTTTTTGTTAGTCTTTTTTCAGACCGAGCTGTTGTGTGGTCAGTGAGAAACCAACGTTGCACTAAGTGATCAGTGAGTGATAGGTTGGAGGACTTAACATTCCTGGTGAGTGCATAAGTGGTAGTGTCTAGGAGAGTTATTTGGGTAACCTTTTACAAGGTTCTGTGAGTGTTTGCATAAGCAGTAGTTCCAGTAGGTTGTGATGTGTGGTTTGAGGGTGTGGTATACTATAATGAATGTTAACACTTAAACAGTAGAGCATGTTCCTAGAACCTCCCATAATTTCTATTAATATAAAGGCACAGGCTAATCTGTTGTTGGAGCTCAACCTTAACCCATGTGTCTATGTTGTTAAAATCCCCAGTTGGATGTCAGGGGACAGAACCTGGGTAGTTCGAGTCCCGGACATGGGCCAACAATGCTGTAGAATTTATCTTCTGGGAATTGTTCCCTTAACTGCTTTTCACTTGAATTGGGCATATTTTGCAGTGGGCAGCCCTCCCTCTCAACCACCCCCAGTTCCCATCCCCCCCTGCTACTGAGATGCGAGACCACTTGCTTGCATCCTGGTGTTATAGGTCAGCATGTTATAGGTCTCCCCTTCCTCCCCCCATTGGAGTCTAATTCGAGGGACGGTGACATGGGGGCCAGGAAGGGCCCTGTTACCATGTTGCATAGATCCCTATCCCAGTGTGGGACAAGAGTGTGTGCCTTTGTTGTCAAGTCCATCTGTCAGTCCAAGAGTGTGTGGTTAATCCTAGGTTGTGTAGTTTCCTGTGTAGGTAAGTCCCTCGGTAGGTTACTGTACTGTACATCGGGATCGGAAACCTCCCTAGTGTCGCTAGCATGTGTGGGTTGGAAGTCACTGTATTAATGGAGAGAAGGTGAATCTTTCGGTGAACAAACTGGTACCACCCGTCATTGTGCTGAGGGCACCTCCCCCATTTTGCTGCCTCAATTCCTGCTAGATCCTGTGCCACTCTTAGCAATATATTCTATCCATGGTCTTCACAGTTCAACATGTTTGTCACTCTGTCCCATCACTGATGCCCTGATGGCCTCAGTCGAGTAGATCTCCTCTATCCGTTCGTACCATTGTGTAAGCGTTGACGTCTGGAATTGTTTCCAGAGCGCGGGCACTAGCGCCTTTGCAACATCAATCATATGTCTCAGGATGGATTTTTTGTATTTCAAGATGTGGAGTGTTGCAAAATTTGTTCCATAGTCAAGGGTGACGAAAGACCCAAGATTTCTGTGATTTTGGCTTGTATAGAGTCCCAGAATGAAGTTATGCCAGGACAGTCCCACCATATGTGTCTGGTAATCTCTTCTCCCCTGTTGCACCTCCAGCAAGTTGCCAGAACAGTTGGGAAGATCTTGTGTAGAAGAGCCGGAGTTTTATACCACTGTGAAAGAAGTTTATAGTTTACTTCTTGGTAATGCGTGCTTATTGATGGTTTATGGTGTAAGATGAGTATCTTTTCCCATTGATATGTTCCCACTGCCGCTTGAAGGTGTGTCGGTCAGAATCGCTCTCACTAAGGCATACTGGCAAAGGAATGAGATCGCCATGTTGAGATTGGTTTTGGTCAGGCACAAGGTTTCAAATTGCGTGAGATCTCTATGAATGGATACTTTGTCAGTGTGTGAATTGTAAAAATACTGTAATTGTGTGTATCAGGAAGATTGTAATTGCGTTGGAGCATGGTTGTTGGTCAGATCTGGCAAAGGTTTCAGCTCCGTGTCGTCGAGGACATCATGTATAGGTATAAAGTCTCAGTCACCTAGGAAACCTTATGCTTTGGAAGTCAGTTCTTCTCCGTTCGAGCGGTTGTTGGTGAGCGGTGTCATCGGGCCTAGGTGCGGCCCGATGACAAGTGTGTGGTCCTACGCGTGGAGGTCCAGGTTTATAAAGTGTGAGCCACAGGGGACAACTGGTTCAGGCCGCCCAACGGGGATATGCAGGCGGACCACACATCCGCAAGCAGGTGGTGTCTTGTGTGGCCTCCTCCAAGGCAATCCATTGCTTGTGTCTTGGTCATTAATGCCACTCCAAGATGCGCTGTAATACAGTTGCATGGTGGTATTTCTGACGTGGCAGGCAGAGGATCTCATGTCTGAGTCACGGTCTTCTACCATTCCACACATGTTTAATTATGGCAGTTCTCAGAGAAGAGAAGAACGCTGTGGGCACACACAGGTACATTGATATATACACATACTGACATTGCACACAGTGGAACACTGATATACATGCTTGCTGACATTGCACATACCTGGAATATGACATAAACACTTATGTTGCACACACAAGATCACCAACAAAACACATATTAATATTGTAAGCATACAGGAACACCAACATGTGCACACATGGGACACTCACACACTCTCAATGGCAAGGCTGATTCATATAATGAGATATTGAATCTGCAGAGATCAAAAGATAAAGGCTATAGTGAAGGACAATTTGCTTGATTTAAAAAAAAAAAGGGGTGATAGCTTTAAGAAACCTAGCAAAAATAGTTGGTGTGACCCCTCAGTTTATGATGTTTTTTTGGGCTTAAGGTACTTGTGAAGCCAAACACGTATTAATATGGTGTATAGGACACATGGTGACAGAGAAGCAGTGCAAGGTTCAGACTGGGCCCAAAATAATTATAGAGTCAAACTCCTGCAGGTTTGACTGGGGAGCGCTTTGCAGAGCAGAGATAAAAAGTTATTAAAGGGATCTTTGAAAGGGTCAAGAATCCATAGAAAATGTTGCAGTTATTAACACATTGCTCTGTCCTTTTGAGAATGGACAATATTTTGACAGTGAGATACGTGAGCCAATTACAGGGAACCTGGACTCAAGCTACAGCCAGCTTAGCAAAGATATTTTGGAGAGGAATATTGTATTTCAAGCAGAAACATTTTATTTTGGTCAATTTGTTAGCAAATCATAGGTTATTTAACAAAAATTGCAGTGGTTAGAAATTGAACAAAACAACATTAATTATATCATCGTTACTTCTGCCATATATTTTTTGCAAGTATGTGTTTCTAAAAAAATAAAATTAAACGTAGAAACCAACTTCCCTCTATTCTGATACTGTGCTCGTTCATCTTGTTTCCCTGGTAATCACTGCTATGTCCTATGTTCTTTTTGGACATAGAGAATAATGTGGAGAATTGGAGAAATAAAAAAATGATTCTGGTTTTCATTCTCTAAAGCAATTTGTGCCTTGGATGTGCCAGGACTGAAGTTTAATTCAAAATTGCTAAAACTTTATTACACATTAAAAAGAAAATTACTTGACATGATTAAAAAAAATTTAAAAAAATGGTTAAGCAAGTTATAGAGGATTTTAAATGTTTTATTTACTGGTTTAGTTTCCAACTCTGTGATGATCTCCCCCTTTAAAATCCAGGCCTTGTGGAATCCTTTAAAATTAAATGTTTGTGCCTCCTGATTGAACAAATGCTTTATAAACCAGAACCAAATACAATAAAATTATGTTATATTTACTCAATAAAAAGTATATAATACTGTATTTAAAAAAAAAAAAAAAACATGGGCTTTTCTCCTTTTTTTTGTGGTACAACTGGAAGTTAAGTTATGACTTTGTTTAAATCAGCGGCAATAAAGATTATACATTTAAAAAAGTGAGATTATGTCACTTTTAAGGTCAAAGTAGCTGAAATGAAAGCATAGCTGACTTTAAGATATTTTTTTCCAGTTTGATTATTTTGGTCTTAAATTTGAAATTCACTTTATATTCACAACAGTTTCCATTTTAGAAAATAATCCTGACAGAGTTTGAGAAGGCAAAGTGAGATTTTAATCTATAGCACAGGTTATACAGTGACCAGGCCTTTCCTAGCAAGGAATTAAGGCTATCGTAGCTTTAATAACGAGACTTTCGAGTCTAAATGCAGTACGAATTCACATGAAATAGTTAATTCATATTACCTAAACAAGGAAAACCTGCATACTGACTATGTTTAGATATTTCAAATTTAATAATATTTTTTAAATAGAAAGCAAGTGAGTAAATACACACACACACACACACACACACACACAGATGAACAGGTACACATGTATGTATATATAAATATACATCAATATGCACACAATTTCTAACATTGACTATAAGTAGCAATGCTAACTGCAGATTCATTCTATATACTATTTAACTTGTTATATGCTGTAGGACTAAAAAAAGGCCTCAATTTAATATTTTTTGATAAACTTTCCAAATTATTTAATATTTTTGAATATACTTTTACATTTTTTTTAAAATATTAAAATACCAGATAATATATATATATAAAATTACAAAATTAAAGTATTTTTTTAATATTTAATATTGAATCATTCTAAAAGTTTACCCAATAACATTAAATCATTTGTAAACCATATCAAACAATATTAAATTGAGGCCATAGTGATATATATATATATATATATAGCTATATATATATATTCTTCTCCATGGGAATAATGATTTGCTGTGTACTCACAGGACTTTCTTGAGAGACATTTCTGTTAGACCGTGTCAGTTCAGAAAGCCACAATGTCCTAGAATACAAAATCTATGAACACGCGACCTCCCTCTTAGCTGCAGTCACATTACTGGTTCAGTAGCAGTTAATGAGCAGGTATCGAGTCCCAGTGGGAGGTGACAGCAATCTAAAGGTGTTTATTCAATAAGGTGTGTTGCTTAGTAACAGGTAATACAGTACAGATATACACTCCTTGTACTGCAACAATAATTTCATTTCTACATCTATTTCTATATCTAATGTTCTTTAAAAAAAAGATAATTTATATTGGGAACATTATATTAACCTTAATGTATCTATAATTCACACCTTTAGTTAATCCCAATGTCTCTAGCATTTTGTAATAAAAATAGAGACGGCTTGTATCTTTATTCACAGTGTGATTAATGATCAGAGATACAAATTGTTTTACTCCATTAATGACAATAAGGACTGGTGTTGGGAATTTTGACTATACAGGTAAAGATATATTTCCCCTACCCCCATAACACTAACAACTCCCCTCACTCCCCACGCTTTGCTCTCCTCACCTCTCACCCACCACTCTTTACACTCCTCACCTCTCACTTCCCAAACGTAACATTCCTCACCCCTCACCCTCTATTCTTTACACTTCTCACCCCTCCTCTGCACTCTTCACTTTCCTTACTCCCCACTCATCACTAGTGAACATTTAAAATGGCTGTGGTTAGTGGGCAGATTTTTGGACGTGGATTGGTGAAGTTTTCTATTTTATTTTCTGCAATATAGTGAAGTTTAATCACTAACGGAGGTCTAATTAGTTACATAGAGGTGTATTACCAGATCTTATAGTAGCCCAGCTTAACACAAAACATAATAGTTGTAGACAAGCCAAGGTCATGGTGACAGGGAGAAATATAATTAAGTAGATAAGCCATGGTTTAGGGACAGCAAAATGGAGAATGGTCAAGATACTAGCCAAGGTAAAAATTGCCAAAAACAGATACTAGAATAACTCGCTTTTGGATCACCACATTGGGTAAACCATGACAGGGCACAGTACTACATGCGGTATGAGCTTAATTAGACCTATGTTGTCAACGAAATGTCAACCTCATTCTCGCCTTGCCAAAGCGGGTTTGTGGCATTTCACCAATGAAGTAAGCTCCTTCGAGTCACCAATGATGCTCAAGAGTGTAGTACCATATCAGAAAGTAGAACTGCAGCAGCCAGGATCCGAATCTACAAAACAGCGTCATGAGCTACCAAAACGCTCAGACAGAGGATGCCTAATACTGCACAGAAATACTGCACAGAAATACTGCACAGAATTAGGATGCAACGTAACCTGGCATACCAGCACCGTGACATGTTGCTTTCTTGCTCTTCCTGTTTCCTGTCCCATATTTTCATGCTTCTTTTTCTCATTTTTGTTCCCATATGTAAGTTAAATTTATACACATATTATTGATTTGTGTCATGAATTTTACATTGCTCTAACACAGTATGTGTCAGGAATTACACCTAATGTAAATGGCTCATAGTTTTACGGCTGATATAGAAATATACTCCAGTCAGCCTACATAATTTGTCTATTTTTCTAGTTTCCATCAAAGGGACACTGTACTGCCCAAATACAAAATACATTTAAAAATCACTGTTTAGCAGATAAACACCAAATGACTGCATACATATATGCTCTTAATTAGGCATTATTTAAATTTGGATTATATCTAAAAACCTTGTGAAAAACCTGCATATCTCTTTACTGTAGCCTTTACAAGCCCTCCCCATCTAACCGCACCCAGACTTTCTGTGGCTGTCCAATCATAGACTTCTCAATGCAGCTCACTGAGAAATCGTTGCAAGGCAGGTGCTCTGGGCAATAGCTGCCTCTTTAGTTTAGCACCACTGAGCTAACCAAACCAGGAAGTAAAAATACATGTTGCCTCATTAACAGTCATGGGGTGTAACAGGTTAATTTATAAAAGTGTAAATTTCAATTGAAATCTGTACTTTTGCAAAACGAAAAAAGAGGACACATTTTTCACACTTAAAGCTTTTTAACAAGTTAAAGTGCTCTAGAGCTCTGGAATGTCCCTTTACATTTTTATATTTATAATTTTTTTTTATTATTCTCTACCTTGCTGGCAGGAGAAGATATTGGGGTGTTGTGAGCATTTTGCATGCATGTTAGATTAAGAAGTGGGTGGGCGTAGTCAAGTCCATGCACCTTCTAAATATCTCACTGCATGGAATATGATATTAGGATAGATTATGATGCTACCGAATGTTGGAAATGATTATTTAAACTCTTATTTATAGCACTGATCCCCTATCCTGCAGTGGAGTGATTACGTGAGTTGCCTGAATATTATTCCCCACTCCTACACATCACATTAATGAGTATGGGGGACCTCTAAGCTAGTCTTCCCTAGATATCGGATGTCCTCTGGACTCCTGCTTTTTTATATATACCCCATTTGTTGGCCCAGGAAATGGAGAAGTGTGAATAATCCTTCCAGTCTCTTTATAATATCACTTTTTCTCTTAATGTTTCTTTTTGGATCATCTGAACTTTTTTGGAGTGTTTGGTATGTGTTTTAGCCTCTTCTGGGCCTCCCTAGGCTTTCTGATACATTTTCATAGTTTTGTGTTTTAATGGTTTTTATAGTTTTTGTGTTTTTTCCTGTGTTGTAGACTCTCTCCTGTTTTAATTGGTCCACTACTTGAAAACCCTTATTGCAAAGCAATGATTTTCAAACTACAAGTAAGTGATCTGCCATATGAATAAAATAATGTTCAAATTCTCTCTGTAGTCCTAATAAAACACAATGAGATTATACACATACAAACCAGAGCTCACCACAGACTAAATAATAAAAATACAGAAACCAAAGTGTGATCACAATTACGATTGTATACCTAATCATAAAAAAATATATAGTAACAAAACAATACATTTTTACTTGTTTAAAACGATGAACCCTATCTTGAAGTAAACATAAGTGGGAAAAACTAGTGTAAAACGAACACTATAAGTGCGTGAGATATATAGCACTCCACACAAGTCTTGTCTATAAACTTAATCAGTAAGGATCATCTTCTGTGCAGACAACATTTATTCTTATAGGATTCTTTAAGGAACTAATTAATATTAAAGGGACACTCCAGGCACCCAGACCACTTCTGCCCATTGGAGTGGTCTGGGCGCCAACTCCCACTACTCTTAACCCTGCAACTGTAATTATTGCAGTTTTTTATAAACTGCAATAATTACCTTGCAGGGTTAACTCCACCTCTAGTGGCTGTCTACCAGACAGCCACTAGAGGGCACTTCCTTGTCCACAGCACAGAAAACCTGTGCTATAGCGTCGCTGGACGTCCTTACTCTGTGTGAGTACCTCCAGCGTTGCTCATTTCAGTGCTTTCCTATGGGGGGGGGCATTGCCGTGCATGCGCATTAGGTCTCCCCGGCCAGTGGGTGGGATCAGTCTCGCCCACCGGCCGACACAATCACAGGGAGGAGCGGCGGCGGAGGAAGAAGCAGCGACATGGGACATCGTCGCTGCCTCTGGTAAATTACTTAAGGGGTTTTCATCCCTTCAGCAACCGGTGATGGGGGGTGGGAGGGAGAGGGGACCTGGAGTACCAGGAAAACGGATTGTTTTCCTGGCACTGGAGTTTCCCTTTAACCTTTTACAGATGAATATATTGGAAAGTGAATTGCAATTACGGCAATGACAAATTGCAATGTGTTCATATAGGCGTATCGTAGGATCTATCTGTGCTCACCAAACTCTTGGCTCAGACACATGCACTGGCTTTCATTTGCATCTAAATGGTCTTCCACTGCTGAGTGTGGCTCCAGTTCTTAGATACAAATCTGGCTTTCTCATGACATTAAAATCATGATTTACGCTACTCTGGCCAAATATCAGACCTTCAGAAACTCTGCAGATACACATGATCTGCTCTGGACAAACACAAACCTCCAGAACCTCTGTAGATACACATGGTCTACTCTGGACAAACATCAACCTCCAGAATCTCTGCAGATACCCATGATCTACTCTGGCCAAACACCTTACCTTCGGTATCTCTGCATATACCCATGGTCAACTTTGGCCAAACATCCAACTTTGAAAGTCTCTGTAGATGCCATGATCTACTCTTTCCAAATATCCAACCTCCAGAAACTCTACGGATACACATGGTCTGCTATGCCCAAATTAGACCAAGATAAACTCTGCAGATACACAGTCTACTTTAGCCAAACATCCAGACACTCTGCAGATACAGATAATCTACTCTGACCAAACATCCAACCTCCAGAAACTCTGCAAAAATGCATTGTCTACTTTGGCCAAACAATGAACCTCGAGAAACTCTGTAGATACCCATAATCTACTCTGACTACACAACCGGCCTGAAAAACCCAGGAAGTTCAAAACAAATGCCTCTAGTCTTTATATACTACTTCAGGAACATATTCTTCCTGCTGAGGAGGTTTATAATATATGGAATGAACGGAGCACACTTGATGGTAAGACTTTATTTTGCAGAAGATTAACACATTTGAGACTGTGGTGTGATATATTAAATACAGCTATACAGAATAGTGTGCAGCGCATAAAAAATATATTCACAAAAACCACATATAAGTGAAAACTTCCACCTTAAGTGAATAAATAATTAATAAATAAGTACCCCAATGAAATCGTTATCAGAAAGGGTATGTCTTATCTATAAAAAATAGAAAGATCATAGCATAACACTGTGGTTATGAATAGGTTGAATAAAGCAATCTATATGGTCCAACTCACATATAATAGAGCCTGTTACAAACTGGCTCAGGTATAATTGCTTAAACAGGATTTTCTCCAATGGAATCACGAAAGCTGCAGCTTGATCCTCAATATAAAGTGCATAGACATCAATTAGAAGAATAGCAGCAGTACAATTTATTAAAATCAATAGTAAAAGCTTACATATAAATTTCTGGAAATCCAGCAAATAGCACAACGCGTTTCGACGTTACAATACGTCTTCCTCAGGTGCAATATTGTAATAACATTTCATCCACAATTTAAAACAAAATTGGGCGCGAAAAACGGGTACTTAGAACCCGCCCCCCGCGTCCACAAACCAATCAACTCCATTTCTCATGTCTCCCAATCCGATCCACTATGATGCCGTCGTCATATTCTTCTACTTCCGCATTTATGCGTTCCACCGCGAGGACTTCCGGGTTCGCTTGCGTTCCATCCATAATGCCGATGCGTTCCAGCGTTCGTTTCATGCGGTTCACAGCGGAAAATTACCCTAAATGTCTCTTAACTTTCTCTGTTACATCAAATCATTGTCCAAAAAAGTCCTCACAATATGGAACTCCACAGCACAGTCCCCACATAAAAATAGAAAAAAAGGGGAAGGGTGAAAGAAGAGAAAGGGGGACATAAGAATATATAAATAAAAATACCCATGAATAATACATATAATAAGAAATATAATAAAAAAATTGAATATGTTATATATAATTATACATCTCAAAATCAATGTTAAGGCCATTTGGAGAGAGGGTTTCCAACTCAAAAATCCACTTCATCTCAGTTCTATTAAGAATCCTTAAGTGGTCTCCCCCTCTCCAAGGCTTTTGGACTCTCTGTATCCCCATAAAGTGCAAATTATCAATTCCACCACCATGAACTTGGTTAACATGTGCAGATACAGAGTGATTAAGAACCCCATTCTTTATATTCCTAAGGTGTTCACAGATTCTAACCTTAAGGGGTCTGGTCGTGCGAGAGGTTGTAAGAGAGTGTCAATATATTGTGACAAGGGCGATAATAAGGAATCCACCCCGGCCACAATTGGTCTACCAGGAGGTTGTACTGGATCCTTATGGATCTTAGGGAGAATATATATGACAGGAATAATGGTGAACTCTTTGTTGAGGAAATTATACTCATCTTTATTAAGAATCCCCGATTCTAAACCTTGATCTAAAAACCTAATCAGTTCTTTTCTAATACTAGGTTCTGGATTAGTTTTGAGTTTCCCATATGTATTGTCATCCTCTAATTGTTTCAAAATTTCTTCAGTGTAGTATACCTTATTCATAATGACAACTCCCCCCCCCTTGTCTGCCGGTTTGATGATAATACTATCATCTTTGGCCAAATCTTCCAAAGCTTTTTTCTCTCCCCATGTAAGATTTTGGTGGAATTTTGTAAGAGGTTGGATTTTTTTGAGCTCAATCATACATGCTTTCTCAAAGGATTTCATACTGGGACTTTTTAAATAATACGGGAAAAAGGTAGAAACAAGTTTAAGTGCAGTATGTTGAAATTCAGATAACTCATCTAGCTTTACATTTGCAACATCTTTAGAAAGAAAAAAATTTTTTAAACAAAGCTTCCTCATAAATCTATTAAGATCAAGGAAAGTATCAAATTTATTGATATTGCAACTGGGGGCAAATTTGAAACCCTTTGTTAAAACTTTGGTGTGATTTGCATCCAAAGTTTTATTAGACAAATTAAAAATTTTTATAGGTTCAGTTACCTGTTTAGCTCTTTCTAAAACTCCCTTAGGCGCCTTCTTAATAATTTAGTAATTTAGTAATTTTCCGCTGTGAACCGAATGAAACGAACGCTGGAACGCATCGGCATTATGGATGGAACGCAAGCGAACCCGGAAGTGCTCGCGGTGGAACGCATAAATGCGGAAGTAGAAGAATATGACGACGGCATCATAGTGGATCGGATTGGGAGACATGAGAAATGGAGTTGATTGGTTTGTGGACGCGGGGGGCGGGTTCTAAGTACCCGTTTTTCGCGCCCAATTTTGTTTTAAATTGTGGATGAAATGTTATTACAATATTGCACCTGAGGAAGACGTATTGTAACGTCGAAACGCGTTGTGCTATTTGCTGGATTTCCAGAAATTTATATGTAAGCTTTTACTATTGATTTTAATAAATTGTACTGCTGCTATTCTTCTAATTGATGTCTATGCACTTTATATTGAGGATCAAGCTGCAGCTTTCGTGATTCCATTGGAGAAAATCCTGTTTAAGCAATTATACCTGAGCCAGTTTGTAACAGGCTCTATTATATGTGAGTTGGACCATATAGATTGCTTTATTCAACCTATTCATAACCACAGTGTTATGCTATGATCTTTCTATTTTTTATAGATAAGACATACCCTTTCTGATAACGATTTTATTGGGGTACTTATTTATTAATTATTTATTCACTTAAGGTGGAAGTTTTCACTTATATGTGGTTTTTGTGAATATATTTTTTATGCGCTGCACACTATTCTGTATAGCTGTATTTTGTCTCTTGTAGGACCTCTGTGGTTAAGTCCTATTGGTGTGTTCTAGCAGCTGTTTTAAGCGCCACAAACTATACCTTCCTTTTGGGTTTTGTGATATATTAAAGTCTACATAAAAAAAAAAAAATCAGTTTTTAAAAAGGTTATAATTATAATGAAAACATTTCTAAGCAAAAAGGAAGCACCCAAACATATCTACACACATAATTTAGCTAGAAAAAATATATTGTATCATTCTCTGTTCCACGTCTTCTCCTTCTTTCATCGTATGGGTTACTTCGAAAAAATATAAGCGTTGGACTTAGCAATATTATGTTTAAATCATAGAAAGAATGCTACAAAAACTCCAACTTCTACTGATTTAATTAAAACATTAATATTTATTTTAATGTTTATATATGTGGGAAAATCTCATGTGTAGTATTCTCCTTTTAACCTCTAGGTGGCAGAATACCTCCTGTTTCATGAGCAATTAGCAGTCTCCCAGAAAGTGTTGTTAATCAGAGTTGTGACAGTGCATGACCACCTGTGTCAAAGTTACACGTGTTTTGCATGCTGATAATGTCTGCTATGGCTTTGTTACATGGTTTGAGTTATTCAAGATGCCATGTGCGGAGTTACTTTCCTACGTGATTGCAGCCAGTGATATTCATCTTAAACTTACCAATAAACAGAAAATATATATATATTTTTTTATCAATAATCAATGTATTGAACCAACACCAGTAATAAAATAGAAAAGGACAATATTTATTTTGATATCTCTCTCTCTAAGGGGAATCGATACAGTGTCTTGTTAATAAATATCGGTTGGCATAGCAATGTACTGCTCGTGTATTAAACACTCGTTATGCTATCAATTGCTTTAGTTTTTTTCATATTCCACACTACATTCTGTTATTTTATTTGTTTTAATGTAACAGCAACATAATGAAATTGTAATTGAAAAGTTCTATGATTTGTATGTTTGATCCTCTCACTTTCTGTAATCTGGTAAATGTTTGATGGGTAAATTGTGAAATTTCCACAAATGTTACATTGAGTTTCATGTCAATTACATCAGTAAAAAAAACTGTATTTCAGTTTAGTTTTATTTCACAAATCAGTGCCTCTTTCAAAATTTAGCAAAAACAAACGAACAACAATGCCAAACTAAAAAAAAACAAGAAAAATTGCATACGATTAAATAAAACTGACAGGTATTCGCTATTTGAATTGATTTGACAGGTCCGTGGACATAGTAATTCTATGGGAACTGTCTTATGATTCATTCGTGGCCCTAGCCAGATCTGTAAAAGGCAATGTGGAAATCTGCCCAATCCACTCTAAAATGACCCTTTCATTGCCACAATAATCATACACAATCTGAGCTCTGTAACTCTGGAAGTGCGTGAATGCTAACAGAGTTACTCACTCGCTAAACCCAGAATCGTGAAGACTTTTGGAGAGAGAATTGCAAAAATTCTCCAACTCTCCCTTCTCCAGCTTGGGCATTTTGACTTAGAACTTTAATTACTTTCTTAATTCTCTGCAGGTTCCACTTAAATGAAAAGCCTTATAAGCACTGGGTGGGGTTCCAAGGACCAACGCAAACACATTCTCCGACCCAGATTTTGTTTCAGCAGGAATACAACTTGGTATAAATCAAGAGCCATATGCAAGTGGTAGTTGAGAGAGGAACAATTGTCATCTGTTTTTGGTTGTTTAATTTGGATCTTGGAGACACCAATATTTTTGGCTTCTAAATGCACAGACTCTCGGTAGGCAATTTGTCTCTCAAGTACCCTTCTATGCAGCCTCATAATTTGTAAGGCGAACGTTCATTGCCAATGCTGGGTTTTAATGGGTAACAAGCTTTTGAGCTTTGTTGCTTAAAAGTCCCCTGCTGTGCATTTCATCTGATTCTACAATGTGGGTCATTAAATTGTCCAAATAATTCAATCACAAAGTTGGACAAACTGTAGACCTCTGTCATCGGAACTGATACAGTGCCACATTGAAACCATTGAGTCTGACGTCTAAAATATTTCATTTATAAAATGCAATTTCTGCTATATTTAGCACAATATATAGAAATGTTCTTTACTTTTTCAAACTTATTCCACAGATCATAACCAGTATGATGAATAAAATAAAATTGTTTTATTGTACATTAAAAAGAATTGTAAAAAAAATCCAGGGCTTTGAGAAATGGATCTCTATGTTTAATTAAGGCCCAAATCCTCTTTTCCCTGAATACACATTAAAATTGAATTCATTTGTAGGTTTGTATTTGTAATTAATGTAAATGAGGAAGGTAGAAACCATTGATTTCTCTTAGGAATTAATTGGACATGATCAATCACTGAATCAGGCGCGTGGCGAGAGGTCGTTTGTCAGATGGTTAATGTCAGCGTAGACTTGCTTGCCATTTCTGTTGGAGAAAGATGGAGGGCCCCTGGGAAGAGAGCCATAGATTGCTACTCCCGTGACAATTAATGAATTCTCTTCCCGGGACAAAACTCATTATTCTTCATACAAATCCAACAAGCCCTGGTCCTCAAAATAAACAGTAATAGTAGTAAAGTGGGGACAAAACAAATTGAGAATATACTGTTTCCTTCTTTTACAGCAAAACATCTATGTTTTTTTTCTTTTTTAAATAAGTATTCAGCAGAAATAAATCATAACAATTTGAATTTAGAGTGTTTACTATTTTATTTGCATTGTTGTAAACAATTTATCTGTAGCATGATCTTTGGAAGGCCTTTCAACGATGGGAAAATATTGCGATAATTGTCCTAAAGGTTAATAATGTCGAACAACGTATCACTTGTGTTAACAGCTTGAAATCGTGTTTAGAAACCTAACGTAAATTACAGGTGACTAACAAGAGCAGTTTAAAGGAAAACCATAAAATATTTTACCAGGCTTCAGATATACTGTATGGCTGCATGAGAAATTACGCCATTAACCAGGCTAACAAAAACATTCATTATAATTCTCCATAGCCAACTGTGGCCAAAATAATCCCCCTGGGTCTCCAGCTATTTCATTGCTCCAGAACCAACACAGCCTGTACAATGTAACCCTTTCTGTACAATGCCAGACTGTCTATATCATTTAGGCATTTCTACCATTTCTTTCTGTGTAATGTAACTCTTTCTACACCAGGCGTAGGCAACCTTTGACACTCCAGATGTTGTGAACTACATTTCCCATGATGCTTTACCGGTATTATGGCTGTAGAATTATTATGGGAGATATAGTCCACTACATCTGTAGTGCCAAAAGTTGCCTACCCGTGTACTACACAATGCTATTCTTCCTATATAATGTAACCATAAAATGACTTCTGTTGTAACTATTGTATAACTAATATATAACCTAAGTGTTCCTTTGTATGCAATACTATATGTGCATCATAGGCCATTTATATAACATTACATTTTCTACATAATGTGAACTTTTCTATATAATTAAGCTTTTCTCTGCACTATAACCCATTTAGTATAATGCAAATTTTTCTAGTTTATAAAGTCTTTTTAATACAATGTAACAATTTCTGCATACTCACAAGGTTATTCACTAAACTGATGATTGCCAGAAATGAAAACTGAATTTAAAATTTTAGGCAAAAAAAAAACGGTATGAAATAACAAAACAAAACAAAAAAAATGCATGTTAAAAAAGTTATAAATTGATTTGCATGTCAATGAGTGAAATAAGTATTTGACCCCTTCGACTTAGTACTTGGTGGCAAAACCCTTGTTGGCAATCACAGAGGTCAGACTTTTCTTGTAGTTGGCCACCTGGTTTGCACACATCTCAGGAGGGATTTTGTCCCAATCCTCTTTGTAGATACTCTCCAAGTCATTAAGGCTTTGAGGCTGAAGTTTGGCACCTCAAACCTTCAGCTCCCTCCGCAGATTTTCTATGGGATTAAGGTCTGGAGACTGGCTAGGCCACTCCAGGACCGTAAGGTGCTTCTTCTTGAGCCACTACTTTGTTGCCTTGGCTGTGTGTTTTGAGTCATTGTCATGCTGGAATACCCAACCACGACCCATTTTCAATGCTCTGGCTGAGGGAAGGAGGTTCTTTGATGGTACATGGCCCCGTCCATCATCTCTTTGATGCGGTGCAGTTGTCCTGTCCCCTTAGCAGAAAAACACCCCCAAAGCATAATGTTTCCACCTCCATGTTTGACGGTGGGGATGGTGTTCTTGGGGTCATAGGCAGCATTCCTCTTCCTCCAAACACGGCAATTTGAGTCAATGCCAAAGAGCTCGATTTTGGTCTCATCTGACCAAAACACTTTCACCCAGTTCTCTTCTGAATCATTCAGATGTTCATTGGACCTGTACATTTCTTTCTTGAGAAGGGGGACCTTGCGGGCACTGCAGGATTTCAGTCCTCAGAACGAAGTGTGTTACCAATTGTCCTTGCTGACTATGGTCCCAGCTGCCTTGAGATCATTAACAAGATCCTCCCGTGTATTTCTGGGCTGATTCTTCACCGTTCTTATGATTTTTGAAACTCCACAAGGTGAGATCTTGCATGGAGCACCAGACCGAGGGAGACTGGCAGTTATTTTGTGCTTCTTCCATTTGCGAATAATCGCACCAACTGTTGTCACCTTCTCACCAAGCTACTTGGCGATAGTCTTGTAGCACATTCCAGCCTTGTGTAGGTCTACAATCGTGTCCCTGACATCCTTGGACAGCTCTTTGGTCTTGGCCATGGTGGAGAGTTTGGAATCTGATTGATTGATTAATTGCTTCTGTGGAGAGGTGTCATTTATACAGGTAACAAGCTGAGATTAAGAGCACTCCCTTTAAGAGAGTGCTCCTAATCTCAGCTCGTTACCTGTATAAAAGACACTTGGGAGCCAGAAATCTTGCTGATTGATAGGGGATCAAATACTTATTGCACTCATTGGCATGCACATCTATTTATAAGTTTTTTGACATGCGTTTTTCTGGATTTTTTACTTTTTTGTTATTCTGTCTCTCACTGTTAAAATACACCTAATATTAAAATTATAGATAGAAAAGTCAAATAAGGATCAGCCCTAATACGCCACAGAAATTGTATTTAAAAAGAGTTTAGGCAGCACACCTATAGGGAGAGGGGTCCCCTCTAGTACCCCCCAATATAAACGTAATATGGAAGACAAAAATGCAAAAAAGCTTTTCAAACCAGAGCTGGATTTTAGCTCTGGGTAATGTGAGTAGTATCTCATTTCTATACCATTGGAATACATTGTTTATACATACCATACCATTGGAGTTTCCCTTTTGTTTCTTCTCCACATGTCCTACTCGATCCCAAGTTTTATTCAGTGACACCACTGCTATCAATTAAGTCTGCACCTCCATAAAGAACCTTCCCCACTATTTTGAACTGCCTTACCTGGACTTTTGTTAAGTTATTTTATAAATGTATTTATTTATATATTTATTACTAACATGCGCAACCTTTTTTGCATTTTTGTCTTCCATTAAAATTATAGACTGATCATTTCTTTGTCAGTCGACAAACGTTCAAACCCAACAGGGGATCAAATTATTTTCCTCTCACTGTATATACTCAACCTTATTAAACTTGGATACTTGTTTGGGACTCAATTGCAATGAGGCAGATTTTCTGAATTCCAAGACAAAAGGAATCTAAATTATGGACTAAGCAACCTGCACAATGCTGAGGATGTGAGTTGGGGTCAACATTCTAAAACCCGTTTGTGGCACCAAAAATATAAATGATTGATGGGGAAAAGAAGATGATTGCTGGGTAGGGTACAGTCACTAAATGTTGATTTTAAGTAAGAATTGAGCTATAGAGCAAAAGACAGTAGGAGCAGTAAAAAGATATCTAGATTTAGATATTTATATTATATTAATAAATATAGATTTGTTTATTGCTCTTCTTTTTTTGGTAACTTTTTCTCACTTGATCTATGAACCAAATGGTGGCATAATGCTCCTAATTAAAAAGTAAGTATATATTTTCAAGCACATTGATTGGTCTATTTTCATGTCTTTTTGGGCTATTCTTCTGATTCAGCTGATCCGAACCAACATCTGACCAATTATCGTGTGCCTTGAAAAATGTTCTATCTGCGGGAAAAGTAGTTTGACACAACCGAAATATCTTACTTTTGCACAAGTCTAAGGAGTATTATTTTTTTCACTCCATTGTTCCAGTAACAGGTATCCAAAGTCTATTCGTATCTGCCCTACATGACTATAGCTGCACCATACTTTTATTATTTTTACATACTAGAAACATCTTTCCTTAAGTTCCTTCTTCTAATTCAAAATTACATTGCTTTAAGATTAATTGAAGACTTTAACAGTCTAGCAATATTAAGGCGTCGCAAAATGTCAAACAGCTAAAGTTTGCCTACATATCTGATACAAATTTAATTTTGTCAATATCCATGGAGACCATGAAAAAAACTGAAGTATAACATGTGAATAGTCCATCATAAAAGACAGGAGATCAATAAAACAAACAAGAGAAATATGAACAAAATAGAAGATAAGGGAAGGGAAACAGAAAAGGAGATATCACTGTGGTTTCAATCCACAAAACCATAATCCAAATTTTCTCCAATCACAGAGGAGAATAAAAAAAACAAGTGGATTATCTGTCAGTGCACATGGAATAAGAGTAATCAGAGGAAGCAGAGAGTTTCTCCAAGAACCTTGACTGTTCATCTACAAGCATCCAATTATCGCACGGTTAATGGAGAAATCCTAATAGCACTAAAAATTCTATTAGTCAAGTTGTATCAAATTCATTGTATTTTGATGATGGAGCCATAGCATGGTGAGGAAAAGAACTTCTGGAGCAATCCTATAGGGAGAAGAAAACATTAAGAACAATTGGATGGTTGATTTTCAAGTGAAACTATGAGTAAACAACCCCACAGGTGGAACAGTGGTCTTCTCTAGTCAACACATTCAGTATCTAGCCTTCAACTGTGGTGTGCACTTATGGAGGACTATTGCTCCATTATTTAAAGCTCCATAAAAGCTCCATTATTTAAAGCTATCTAGGGGGAGCTCGATCATTATCTTCATTACTTGTTAATGGCATATATACCATCAGCTTCACCTGGTTAGATCATTTGTATTATTATAACATTAATGTGGGTAAAAACCCAAAGATATGGAAAAACCCAAAGACATGGACATTAAGACTTCTTTTTTTTTTTTTATTCTTTTTTTTCCCGTGCAATAGGGTTTACAAACAAGCCTGCGGTGCCACGATATCAGGTACAGGCATAGCAAACATTATCATGACAAGATTGAGCTGCACATTTTTTTAAGTAAACAGGGTGTGTACGTATGATCAGTAATAAAAGATTGTGTAAATCGGCATTTGTGGTAGGCATATTCATGAAAAAAAAAAGAGCTTAAGCTTTGCCATTAAAACAGAAGTTAAAATCATACAGATGCTTAATAACATAAGATAAAATTATGTAAATTTGATTAACGTACACTAGATTGAGATTAAGATAACCACTGGGTTACATCCCCACGACATAGCAAACATGGGGAGTCTCCAGGCCGTTAAAGCTATTGCCTAAGGTGGAGCAGCAAAGCAATCATGGTGAGCACTAATAGTGAGCTTTGCGTTAGAAGGCCTGCATGGGGCTGCTTAGCAGATTCCTATTAATGGTGGACTGTTAACATTTGAGGACATGGATCCATCTTTCTGCGTGTGAGACGCCACCAGTCCCAGATGTAGTTGCACTCCTGTGCCGTATTGACATGATAAGGGCAAAGTCCATCTGCCGGACCAGGGCCTTGCTGTGTTCTGTATTGCGGAGAGGGTGCCGCGCGACCTAGCGGTTTGCGTGCATAGTTTTGGCCCCCTCCAGAGCTCCACATCGATAAGCAGCTGTGAGGTGGTATGGCAGGTATTCAGAGGTGTTGTGTTGCTAGCGGGCCACGTGCAGACCTCTCCGTCGCTTGTGTCCCCACGGAACGCTGGGGCGATAGCCATATGAGGCCGTGAGCTATGTGTTGTTCCATGCCCTGTGTGCTCCTTGCTGATCCGTGCCTTATGCAGGTTGTACCTTGCAAGGTGAACGGGCTTTTGTTGACATGGCTGTGTTTGAGGCACCTGCCTCTGCTTTCCAATCCTTGGCACTGCTTTAGATTTCCCAGCGGGTCTTATCTTAGTTTTGCCTCACTGCAGGTGAGGGTGGAGCGGTGCAGCAATGACAGATTTCTGCCTCCTGCAGTGGATTTGGGCAAATGAGTTAGGGATTTGTGGAGCTGCTGGCTGTGCAGGTCCACAAATCTCTGCATAGCTGTTCGAATCAGGCCTCTGCACCCAGTCCAGGTTCTCCAGGTTTGCCTGCTGCAGGGAAGGCCTCCGCATGGCAGGCATTTTTGATCCACCACGCAGGGGTGTCTATGGTTGTACATCGGACCACGTGGTCCTAAGCGGGAGATCGGCCGCGTCCCCCAGCCGTTGTGTCTGCAATCCAGGTAGGCCACAAGGCAAGACGGTAGCTTTTGGCTTTCAAGAGCAAATAGTTTGGGATCCTTTGTATCCCTGTCGTTAGAGATGCCTGTTGTGTTAGATGCTGAGCCTTCTGCCGCTATTTTCGTACAGATTTAATAGATTTAATGTTTGTGCTGGCAGGAGCTCACGGAAACATGTCTGGCCAGCTTGCGAGTCAGGCCCCACCCCCCACCATTAGGACGTCTGCATATGGTCCGAACCCACTAAAGACTCTGAATATATACTACTCCCCCCCCACACACTTAGTTAAGGGGCTGGAAGAGAAAGGGATATAGATATTTATGCATTTTTATTATGATGTTTCTTTACCTGTTAGGGTCACGTCCACCCTCTTCTGTCATCACTAACAAGGAGAAACTTATCTATTTCTGTTCTACCTGACAGTTTATTGTCCGTTCCAACCTATTCCATTAGCTAGTATATATATCTGACTGTAAAATTCCATCTTAGCCTCTCTCTAGAATATAGGGCATAGACTTCTCTTCTCTACAGCATATGGTCATGCTCGCTCTGTGATCTTGCTCCATATGTCATTATATTTTACCAAAACTTTGCACAGTGAAAGGACATGTCCAGTGTGTAGCATGGTGTACAGGGGTATATTGATTACTCAAGGAGATCATGTTGAAGATTACTGTATTTAGCAAAACATGTCTTGGAACATGTCTTACTTTTATAAAAACCCACCACAAATCACATTTTCTGGAAGCATTATCAAGAATATAGAAATAATGTATAATGATACTGCTTGATTTCATTAATTACTAGGAAAATATATTTGATCACTGTTTATGGACCTTTTGTAGATATCTATGTATATGGATGTCTGGTTTAACCCGGACTTGGGGCCTCCAGCCTAAATTACACTATATCACAAAGCAGCTCAATAGAATTCTTTAATGGTCAGAAATATATCTGCCAACGCGCAGATTAAAATGCAGAAAGAATGTGAACCCAGTGTTACGACACCTGTCACTTTTTGTACCCTGGTGAGTTAGCAGATGTGGCAAGATTTTAGGCCCACACTGTACTTTACATTTATTTATCTGATAAAGGCTTTGCTCTAATATTGTTGGAGAAGCGTTTTAAATTATTTAATATGCTTGGATAAACATTTCATACAATTTAATATCATGAAAAAATATTTTAATTTTGTAATATTTTGACATTTTTTGATTGAGTGATATTATTTTTTTTATATATGATATAGTTTTGATATTTTAATGTTTGGAAATAAAAACAATATTTTTTTAAAGTTTATCCAAAATTATTAAAATATTTCAAATGTTTATCCAACGATATTAAATTGAAGCCATAGTCCTTTAAGATGACATCTAATGTAATGTCCTCTCTGGTGTCAGGTCTCTTAATATTTCTACTTTCATATTGTAAATGTACTTCTTTACAATATAGTCTGTTGTTATATGAATGCCAATTTGCAGAAATCCAGATGCAGCAGATCTATTCTATTTCACTATGGCTTATTTATTTAATTAATTAATTCCACATTAACTTATTAAATTAAAGAAACACTAGTAGCAGATGCCCTCATATGTGTTATTAGACTGCACATAGTAATTGATTTTTCAAATGTATTTAATTCTATCACCAAACTTTGAAAAAAATACAGCTTTAAGTGGTAAACAGTAAAATTGTAAGATTAACTTTATTAAGATAAACTATATTGTGCTAAAATAGAAATAATTCATAAAGTTATCGGAGAACCAAAAAACACAAATTAAGAACCATACAAAAATATATATTTTTCATTAGCTTTATAAATTAGATTAACAATTGATCTGATTTATTACATAAATCTTAATTTGCAAGTGCATTTTAGTGCATTTTTGTAAGTTCTATTTTTTCTGAATAATTTTTCTATTTTAGTGATTTTTTTTTTTTTACATTAATGAATGGAATACAAGTAACCGTTTCTATATTCCCTTTAACTCAAATCTAAACATTAATGTATTTCAAGAAAAAAATTTTTTCTGCTGGGACATGAGGCTTCCCATTGAGCCCTATTCTCTTGGCTGAATGGTTACGACAGGTTTAAGAATTACAATGGCTTTAAGCTTGTCAAAGAAAGGTTATTAAAAAAAAGACCTTGCCTTCCAGACTCCACGCTGAATAGGAGCAAAAATGCAATACTGTAGGGAGTTCTTTTCCTATTTATCCATGTCATTTGGCATTTTGCCTGCAGCTAAGAATGTGATACCATCTGTTATACTCACTAAATGTTTTAGGTTCCTATTTCCAATTTCTTCTCTAAATTTTTCATTATTTTTTTCCTGCTTCTGCAGCTTCTACAAAACTTTAAAATACTGTTTGTTATAAAAAAAAAAAAAAAATTGCATTAAACTTGTTCTCTAGACACAATATTATTGGCATGAGTTATTGGGTAGTCAACCATTTCCAATTACATTGCAATTAATTAACTTTTGTTTTATTCTCAACGATTAAAACTGAATAAATCATTTAATTCTTACACACAACAAAATGGGAAAACAAAACACCAGGTAAAAATTGCTATTTGGTGATACAAAACTATTGCTGACTTTTTGTTGATGAAGAGGGTAATTGATGTAAATTGCTTATAATAGTGTGGCAGAACGACTGCTTATTCATGTGTTTTCCCCTTGTATTGTGAGTTTCCCCTTGAATTATGTGTATTGTGCCCTGTTTCCCCGTTTGGGAGCGTTCCTACGAATGGAACCCATTCGTCTCCCAAACGGGAACCACCCTGGTGCCCTTTTAGAATGTTCACACCAGTTACTTAGAACGTTCACACCAATAACATAAGTGTGAAACCGCAAGGGAAGTAATTAATGAGTGCTCCTCTGAGTGGCCTCCATTTGGTATAGATGAACGCCAACTAGGGGAGCATTCGTACCCCGAAATGGTGTTCGCACAGGAACCTCACAAACGGAGAATGGTCAGGGAAATATACTTTTGTGAGGGTTCCTGAGGTTGGTGGGGACACTTTTGGGGCACTGGCTATTTTGGCGGTCTTTCTGTGCCTGGAAGACAAAGAGACTAGGTCCCTTTTCCTGCGCCTTGGCTCCCAGGCACAGAGGGTCCTGGGATGAAGACCCTTGTCGTTTGCATGTGTGGCGGGCTTTCTGTTCCTGGAGACAAAGAGGCTAGGTCCCTTTTCCCATGCCTTGGCTCACAGGTACAGAGGATCCTGGGATGGAAACCCCTGTTTGTTTGTGTAGAAGACCCCTTGCAAGGGAGTATGCATAAAAGCTGTGTGTGGCACAATAAAATTGAGTTGTACTCCCAGAGCTGTGTCTCGTCCAGTTAATGGGGGAATGGGTGTCCTTATATGGTAAGTGGTTCCAGAGTGGCTGAGGGAAGGAATTAGCAGAGGTAACCGGTCCACTACAAATAGTATGATAAAGAGTGACATATTAGAGTTTATCCACAAAAGGTCTGATGTTCAGGGTCATATGAGGTTAGTTCTAATTGAGAACTTAAAACTTGTGTGGGTGCTGCAAGTGCCTTAATCTGACTTTAAAAAGTTGCCTTGAAGAACTCCTTAATGTTCGTTAAAACATCATTTAATTGTTATTGGCTGTCCATGACCCTTAACCCTGCAAATGTAATTATTGCTGTTTTTCATGAACTGCAATAATTACCTTAAAGGGTTAACTCCACCTATAGTGGCTGTCTACCAGAGAGCCACTAAAGGGACGTCCGGGTCTTTAGGTGACTTTTGGTTGCTAACTGACGCTGGACGTCCTCACGCTATGCATGAGAACATCCAGTGTCACTGGAAACCCCATAGGAAAGCATTGTACAATGCTTTTCTATGGGGAAAGTCCTAATGCGAGCGAGGCCATTGGCATTAGGTCTGCCCCGCCGGCTGACTTCAGCGGTTGTGGAGCAGAGGAGGAGCCCAAACCAGTGCCAAGGGACATCGGTGCTGGAATCAGGTAAGTGACAAAAAGGGTTTTTAATCCCTTCTGCACAACAGTGTGTGTGTGGGAAGAGGAGTGGGAGGGGCGCAGCGGAAGGGGGCAATATAGGGAGCTATAGTGCCAAGAAAATAACTTTGTTTTAGTGGCACTGTAGTTTCCCTTTAAGACATTAATGAGGATTCTTAGATCCCTTTATTGCCAGTCAAATGGCAATTCTCTCCACTCTATTATGGTGTCTCTTTTTAAAGATTTTTTAGGCACAATTTCTAACGTCCAACTCATCTATATTAGATGATGGTAGTGGGGAAGGTTGTAACAAAAAGAGTCTTTTTAAAATGTCTTCCCCACTACCATCATCTAATATAGATGAGTTGGAAGTTAGAAATAAAAAGTTTAGGATAAAATCACATTTCTTCCATATGGGGTCCATATTTAGAAAAAATTTTAAAAAATGGTGGACCGGGAATTCAAAACCTTTGGAAATGAATGAAGAATGGAAACTTAAGAGCGATATATGGAAACAAAACTTGTGTGGACTAGCTGAAATGAAATTAGTTAAGGTAACTAACACTCTAACACTGTAGCATATTCCCTTTCTTCTACGCTCTTCTACTACACTCACTACATCTAGCTTTTCTCTGTCTCAGACTGTGTACCAGGAGCGTCTGCCTGCTAGACCACTGCGCAGCTTTTTATATATTTATTTTTCAACTGTGCTCCCAGCAAGCTTTATTGAAAGGTTCATAAATTCAGGACATCCAACTGGCTTTTCATGATATGAAGGAAATGCCAAGTTAACTATTGCTTTCACTGGTGAGATATAGTAGCATGGCCCTATGTGTTGTTTACAGACCAGGGGGCAACCGTAACACAAACTTCTTGGATTTCTGCCCACTGATATTTCCTCTTTGCCTCCTCCTAGCTCAGACTGCTAGCCAGGCACACAATTACAGACTTCACACCTAACATCCCTGCCTCCAGGATAAATAAATAGGTACCTCATAACCTCACAGATTTCAAGATGCAGCTCCAATAAGCCCTTAATTAAATCCCTCAGCTGCAGCTCACCTGGAGGTAAACCCCAGCTGTTGTTGATCAACAACTCCCAGTCTACCATGATGCTTTTCCCACCTTAAAGTGGAACCGTCACTTTGGTGTAAATGACACCATGAAATAAAATATTGGAAATCGCATATAACTTTTGTTGACATTTTTTTATTTGATGCTCCATTTTCCTTAAGGATGTATGTTAACCCCTTAAGGACGGAGCCAAATGTACACATTGTGAACAAAACAAAATGTAAACAAAACCTGGCATTTGCGCTACATGTCTGTCCAACCGTAATACACCTCTTTCATAGTAAATGCACCCACCCTTATTATATATCATTTTATTCAGGGGAAACAGGGCTTTCATTTAATATCAAATATTTAGCTATGAAACATAATTTAATATGAAAAAAATGGGAGAAAATACGATTTTTTTGATTTTTTTAGTTCTAAATTGCATTTTAAAGGTCAGTGTCATAATACTGTTTGATTTTACTGCAATAAAATACACATATTTGTATTTAGTAAAGTCTCACGTGTAAGACAGTACCCCCTATGTACAGGTTTTATGGCGTTTTGGGAAGTTACAGGGTCAAATATAGCACGCTACATTTGAAATTGAAATTCGCCAGATTGGTTACGTTGCCTTTGAGACTGTATAGTAGCCCGGGAATGAAATTTACACCCATAATGGCATACCATTTGCAATAGTAGACAACCCAAGGTATTGCAAATGGGGTATGTCCAGTCTTTTTTAGTAGCCATTTGGTCACAAACACTGGCCAAAGTTAGCGTTAGTATTTGTTTGTGTGTGAAAATGCAAAAAATGCCAATTTTGGCCAGTGTTTGTGACTAAGTGGCTACTAAAAAAGACTGGACATACCCTGTTTGCAATACCTTGGGTTGTCTACTATTGCAAATGGTATGCCATCATAGGGGTAATTTTCATTCTTGGGCTACCATAGGGTCTCAAAGGCACCGTAACCAATCTGGCTAATTTTAATGTGAAAAAAATGAAACGCAAGCCTTATATTTGACGCTGTAACTTTTGAAAACACCATAAACCCTGTACATGAGGGGTACTATTGTACTCGGGAGACTTCGCTGAACACAAATATTTGTGTTTCAAAACAGTAAAAAGTATCGCAGCAATAATATCGTCCGTGTAAGTGCTGTTTGTGCGTGAAAAATGCAAAAACTTCACTTTTACTGGCGATATCATCGTTGTAATACATTTTACTGTTTTGAAACACTAATATTTGTGTTCAGCGAAGTCTCTCGAGTAGAACAGTACCCCCCATGTACAGGTTTTATGGTGTCTGGGAAAGTTATAGGGTT
This sequence comes from Pelobates cultripes, assembly GCA_933207985.1. NCBI lineage: Eukaryota > Metazoa > Chordata > Amphibia > Anura > Pelobatidae > Pelobates > Pelobates cultripes. Next base: position 93,493,918 of record OW240923.1, on the reverse strand, counting down.
AAATATAGTGCTAGCAAATTAAATTCCCTTTACTTTCGGTATGGGTTGTCAGGCAGGTCCTGCTAATTGTAATTAATTAAGATACCTAATTATGTAAAAATATTACATAAATATATATGTAGAATTAATATATGTATATATATATGTATATGTCTATATAATTTTTAAAAAATATTTTTATTTATATAGGTATATATATAGTGATATATACGTATATATTTATGTATATAGATATATATATTATTTTGTTCTACGTGTATTTTGATATATATATATATATATTAATTTCACAATACAGTTAGAACGAAATAACATACATCTATATATTTTTTAATTATTTATTTTTAATTATTTTTTTAATTTTATTTTTTAACGTATTTACATTTTAATTTTTTTTATATTATATATAAATATATATAACAATAATTATATATATATTTAATCAGTATCAGTCTACGTGTAATTTGATATTAATATATATATATAATTATATATATATTAATAGTAAAATACACCTAGACGGTGTATGTGTGTATATGTATATGTGTATATATATATATACTTAGATCATATATATATATAATATATATATATATGATCTAAGTATATATAATAATTTTTTTTTACACCATTAACTTATTTTATTTTTATTTTCAGCCAGCAGGGGGACCACCTGTAATTACAGGCAGCCCCCCTGCCGGCAATACAGAAGCCAGCTATACCCGGCCATGTGATTGTGGGGTCCTCGCTAGGACCCCACTCTCACATGGCCGGGGGCTTCAACGAGGACGGATGTGCCGTGGGGGGCTCCCTGGGAGTCCCCCCAACCGCGATCGCCGGCGTGGGACCGCCGGCGACCGGGTAAGTTAACAAAAACCGGAGGGCGTACAATTACGCCCGGCGGCGTTTAGAGCCGCCTATTAGAGGGCGTAATTGTACGTCCTCCGGTTTTAAGGGGTTAAAAGGGTACTCTATGCACCAAAACAACTTTAGCTTAACCCCTTCAGGACGGAGTCAATAGTACACGTTCTGATCAAAACAAAACGTAAACAAAAACTGGAATTTGCGCTATGTCTGTTCACCCGTAATTCACCGCTGTCACATTAAGTGCACCCACACTTATTATATATCATTTTGTTCAGGAGGAACAGGGCTTTAATTTATCATTAACTATTCATATATGGAACATAATTTATTATGAATACAATTTTAAAAAAATAAGATTTTTTTTTAAATTTGTATTTCCATCTGACATTTTAGCTGTTAATGTCATAATACTGTTAGGTATAACTGACAAAAAGTGCCCATATTTGTAATCAGCGATGTCTCACGAGTACAACAGTACCCCCCATTAACAGGTTTTATGGTGTTTTGGAAAGTTACAGGGTCAAATATAGAACGTTCCATTTTCAAACTGAAATTTGCCAGATTAGTAATGTTACATTTGAGACGGTGTGGTAGCCCAGGAATGAGAATTACCCCCATAATGGCATACCATTTGAAAAAGTAGACAACCCAAGGTATTGAATGTGGGGTATGTTTAGTCTTTTTTAGTAGCCACTTAGTCACAAACACTGGCCAAAGTTAGCGTTCATATTTTTTTTTGTGTGAAAAAAGCAAAAAACTAATATTTGGCCAGTGTTTGTGACTAAGTGGCTACTAAAAATGACTGGACATACCCCATTTGCAATACCTTGGGTTGTCTACTTTTGCAAATGGTATGCCATCATGGGAGTAATTCTTATCCCTGGGATACCATACGGTCTCAAAGGCAACATAACCAATCTGGCAAACTTCAATGTCAAAAAAATGAAATGCAAGCCTTATATGTGACTCTCTAACTTTCCAAAACACAATAAAACCTGTACATGGGAGGTATTGTTATTCTCGGGAGACTTCACTAAACACAAATATTAGTGTTTTAAAACAGTAAAACATATCACAACAATAATATAGTCCATAAAAGTGCCGTTTGTTTGTAAAAAATGCAAAAAACTTCACTTTTATTTAAAATATCATAGTTGTAATACAATTTACCAGTTTATATTTGAGTTCAGCGAAGTCTCCCGAGTAAAACAGTACCCCCTATGTACAGGTTTTATGGTGTCTTGGAGAGTTACAAGGTCAAATATAGTGCTTGCGAATTAAATTCTCTGCACTTTCGCCCTGTGTTGTCAGGCATGTCAATCAAATTTTAATTAATCAAATCACATAATTATGTTAAAAGATTACTTAAATATACATGTAGAATTTTAATATGTATTAAGGCAATTTGCCTGCATTTGTGGGAGGTGCTGGTTTTCTACCCCTAGCCTACTTAAGGCACTCCCCTTGCCTGGCTCCTTACCGTTCGAGGTCAGCGTTGAATGAGGATCCACTTCCGGGTTCTCTCAGACGCCATCTTGGTTTCAGTATCCAGGAGGTTTCACCACGTTAAGCTGTGTCCAGGAATCCTGTTCAGGCCTTTCCGCCCGTCCAGCTTCTTCTGACTCAGTTCTCCGTCGTAGATCGCGTCCCAGGGACTCCTAAACCGTAAGTCAGACCTTCCTGTCACGCCAGGACTGGTTCCCACGGCGTACGGTACAGCACGGGTCCTCGCTTTACGGCTTTTCCCTGGTTATGACATGAATATTTCAAGCCATTCGCGGGCTTTTCATTCGTACGGTCATTCGGCTGAACATGTTTTAAATCGTTCAATAGTCATTTCGCATATCCTATTCATGTTATTTAAACTAATGTTCATTCGGTTGTTTTGCCGTTCGGCAAATTTTACATACGCTCATACACGCTTTGGTTCGCATAAATCATACGGTTAAACTATTCTAACTTCTGTGTTCCCCTCACATTTGCTTTCGGCTGTTCTGTGTGTTCACGTATAATCCTTTCATGAATTATATTCACCATTTCATGTGTATATAACATTCGGTTAAAGTATTGCTTGCTTAAATAGATTATTGTTGATTACTTTTAACAATTGTCAGTATTGTATTACGTCCACAAATCAAGTCCACTTCTCTGTGTATACCATTTGACTCCCACGCTTTCAGGGGTCTGCATTACTTATCCATTTATACGAATGGACTCAGCCTATGTTACAAGCCTCATTTCTGGGTTATTTATACAACATATACAAGGATAGGTTCATTTAAGCAATAATTCTCGGGTTGATACGTCTTTGCTATACATACATATCATATAGATATACATCACTTTACATCATGTTAAATCATTTTGGGGTATCCCTGCCTTTGGTCTTTCTGCTACATATCATACATAACGCTGTGTTAATTAGGCCATGACCTCATCCATGTCCCTTTCTATAAAACCAGTTACATTTCGGTACAGATCATTGAACTCCCACGCCAGGAGTTTTATAACTATCCATTTCATTTCGATTTACTCAGCCTACATTACAGGCCTCATTTCTCTGTCATGACGATGACACATAAGGCTTAAATCCTTTTGCATGCATACTCGGGTTGAATCACACGTACTGATCCAACCAATCATACGTCCCCTACACAGTCATATACATATGTATATAACCTACGTTTCATGTTTTCCTTTACACACCATTATCACATAACACATAGATTGTTTGTACATAGGCCACGGCCTCCCTCAGATGTCTTATTCAAGCATGCAAACATTTCTGAGCCACTCATAGCTATTCCCATGGTATCAACATAATTTTATACATTGCTGCTACAGACTATAAGTCTGGTTCTTTTTACACCCGACACTCATCGTACTACTCTCTTTTACCCATTTTTAGGCTGTCGAGCTTATATAATTGCTCCACACGGTTTATTCCTGTGATTTATCATACTACCAGGTACGTACACCTGCTCATATGGTATTCTACCATACATTTCATTTCATCCCCTAGTTTAGAGTACTGGCAATAGGGTCACAGGATTCCCAATAGGTATTTACCCCATCTTGGCTGTCGCCATTAGTTAGTGGTCCCGCAAGGCCAACACCCCGCCTCAAACGTTTCGGAGGCAAACACCCATCGGGCCACACGTTAGCTAGCCGCCTCGCATGTTGCAAAGAGAGGGCCTCACCTGTCACTCCCTTCCCCTGTTTTCTGTCGTACAGTCACCGAGAGGCCTAAAACTCCTGCCACTACGTCAAGTGGCCTCAATAACCCCTCGCGCCAACGCATAGATAGAGCCTCTCAAGCCGCTTGGCAATTAGTAGGGCCTCACCTGTCACCAAACAAGCATAATACTTTCGCCATCCGGCCTAGCTAGCCTGCCAGTACAATTTGGTGGTTCTATATACTAATTATTGTTTTATTTATAGTATGTCTCAGGAAGGGGTAGAGGATTTCTCCCTGCCTAGCACCCCGGCTAGAGCTGTCACTCCCACACAAGGAGGAGAGCTAGCTAGTCCAGCATCAATTAGATCCTGGACAATCCCGCGCATAACCACGGAATTAAGGAGACGACAAATCCCCTACCCCGCTACAGCAAGGAAGGCAGAACTTTTCAAACTGCTACGCACATCAACCAATAACATGGAAGCCGGGGAAGGATCTAGCCAGTCCAACCCAGGGGACATACAGGCCATGTTATCCTCACTCATGGCATCCATGGGCAAGGTCAACTCCAGGCTGGAGAAACTTGAGTCGGTCACCACGGCCCTCACTCTAGCAGGGCCACCCGCGGCTGCGGTACAAACACCAGCCTTGCCATTAGTCGCTCCAGCCAGCCCCCTGGATGACCAGGAAGTTAGCCCGGCCCACATGATACCTGAGCATATCAAAAGGGATATCCTGGAAGGTAAAGACGTCAACCTGGCTTCCTGTTGATTGCCTCCCAGGACATTGTGGAACATAAGACGTATGCTTATGATGATGTTTCTGTTATTGTCAGATCTAGGGATGCCCGCCTGAACAGGAAACTGACTATCCCTGAATTTGTACTAGCGTTTGGTATTTACAGGGATGTCGTCTGTGTGGTTTATCCCAACAGAAGAGAGGCGTTTGATCTCTATATGCACAAGCTGGTAGACCTGGGCAACAAATATGGTGACACCCCTTCAGGATAGGGACCGCTTCTACTGCATCCAGTCAGGACATACCTGTCCATGTTATCAAATCACTAGGTCGATGGAAGTCAGCCGCTTTCTCGGTATACATACCTCAACCTGTACAGGAAATGCGGAGGGCTTTCATAAAACAAGATGTTTTCCTTTGTATTATGTTCATCGTATTAATTAATATTTCTGTGGCATGGTACTTCTCCCTTTTGCCCACTTTATTTACTCTCCTAGTTCTGGCACATTTCAACCGACTTATACCCAATATACATGTTATGTCACTATACTGTATGCATTAATCAAATCGATGGTTGCCCTGAGCACAGATATATATATCTATATACATATAGAAATATATATATATAAACACAAGCTTACTGACAGCACAGTATATATATATATATATATATACTACAAATGTCTCCATCGGGAGGTGGAAATGCCTCAGTCGATTGAGATATCACTATTTGGCATCTTCATTGTTATGTGGTTTACACATACCATATATACTATTACCTTACGAAAAGATAGACAATATTCTCACTTACATAAACAACTACCTACAGCTCGGCACTTGCAACCGCAAAGAACTACAGTCCCTGCTGGGGTCACTAAATTTTGCAATGCGCATCATACCTCAAGGCCGCTCCTTTATTTCACGACTATTGCATCTTTTCCCACTTTTTCTACATGACACGCACAGGTTGTCCTTAGATGCCCAAGCTACGGCAGATCTAAACATGTGGAAGAGGTTTTTAACCACTTGGAATGGTAAAAGTATGTTCCTCCCTCAATTGACTGAATCATCTCCTACCATTTGGTCAGATGCGGCATCTACCACTGGTTTTGCAGCAATTTTTGGGAACGAATGGCTTTGGGGCAGCTGGCCTTCAGCGGTTCTGGATTTGGAAGGTTTTTCCACTACCTCAGCTCTTTTTGAGATCTACCCCATAGTGGCGGCTGCCGTAGCGTGGGGTCATTTATGGGCTAATACGCCAGTGCGTTGTTACTCAGACAACCAGGCGACCTGTCACATCATCAACAAGGTCGTTCCAAATCTCTTACGATTATGAGATTTCTGAGGAAACTCACTTGGTTGGCAGCTTGTCATAATTTCTTCCTATGTTGTTTCCATGTGCCAGGTGTATACAACACGGCTGCTGACAGTTTGTCTCGCTTTAAATTTCAGGAGTTTCATCAAGCACTCCCGTCAGCAGCACCCACAGCCACCATCACTCCAACATTTCAACAACTCATACTGGACTAGACGTCATCATGCAGCATAGCAGGACATTGTCTAGGTTGGCACTTTCACACAATACAAACAAAACATACAACAGGGCTTTCACACTATTCAAACGATTCCTTCTGGAACATAACATCATACAACCGTTTGTTATGACATCTTTTTGGGGTTTGCTTCCTTTTGCCACCTTAAACTCAAATTGTCATATAACACCATCAAACTCTATCTCACTGGCATTCAACACCACATGCTCATCTTACACCCAAATAACAACAGTTTCATGGCCTCTCACCAAATTAAGACCATACTCAAAGGTATTCAAAAATCAGAACCCACACATTTGGCCCAGAGGCTACCCATAGATAACCATATCTTCAAAGCATTATCTAACCTACTCGACCTAAAACCGTTTGACACTAATACGAATTCTATCATCAAAACAGCAATATACATCGCTTTCTATGGATTTCTACGACCCAGAGAATTCACTACGACCTCCATGACCCAAACCACTCCATTCCTCCTCTATTCCCACTTGACAAAACATATGGATCATTACATCCTGTCTTTACCTCACTCCAAAACCAGCCAGCACATACCTGTAAACATTCCGTACTACCCCACGCACAACAGATGGTGTCCCGTAAAGTTCTTGATGCCTACATACAGCACCATCACTTACTGCCCTCGCAACCGTTATTACAACTACAAGGTGCAGTACTCACCACTACAACCTTCATGACCTACGTCAGGTCCTTGCTCACACAACTGGGCCTCACGCAAACAATTACTCAGGACACTCCTTTCGTATAGGAGCCGCGTCCACAGCCTCCAGTTTCAACGTCCCAACTCATGTTATCAAAACACTGGGGCGCTGGAAGTCATCTGCTTACTCACGGTACATACCGAACCCAGTACAAGAGTTAAGAGA
>OW240923.1:93430978-93486595 GCA_933207985.1 Pelobates cultripes | reverse complement strand
TGGAATTTTCCCACGCTGTGTAATTTGACTCATAACACTCTGATTGGTTACTTAATCCACCAATTAGAGTGCTATGAGTTAAATTACACAGCGTGGGAAAATTCCAAATAACTTTCCCATGCTGTGTAAAATGTCACAGAGCACTCTTATTAGTTATCTTGAAATCCAGCCAATCAGAGTGCTCTGTGTCATTTTTTCTTGGAGGCCTTCATTTTACCGACCGCACACGAGGTAGTAGCCAAAAAGAGTTCCATGGGTTTTGGCCTTGCGGTCGGTCTCCGTTCGTGTGGTGAAAACTCCAAATAAGTCACTACAATGGGCGCTGCCTGGGTTCGTATGATTCCCCTCGTTTGGGTGCATCTTTTTACCGAACGGCGTTCCATTCGTATGTTTTCTCACGAACTGGTGGAAGTATGGAGGTCTCTGCGGTGTTCGCATGGTCGAGTGTCCGATTTGGGTTCCAGACACTCGACGACCAAACACTGCTGGTGCGTTCGTATGGCAAGATGGCTGCCACCATGTGTTCGTATGCCGAACATCGCCCACCCAGGGAATACATAGTATGTTCGTGCGGTTATCAATCAGGGAAGTGTGAATAGCGATGGGGAGGTCAATTAGAGTCACGCTACTCTCCGGGGTGTCCTGGTTGCTCGGTAGTTTGTTCGTTTGTCGAACGGAGATATTTACGAGGTTTGCAATTGGGTTTCTACCAAACAACCAGACGAATGCTTCAGCAGCCAACTTGTTACTTCTTTTTTTAAAAGTAACGAACTGTGTGAAATTGAACAAAATAATGCAACAATCAAAGTTATGGACAGCCAAAATTAAGGACGGTGGTTAGTAGCCAAACGCAATCCGCTACAACCACAACCACCTACAAAAAAGGCTGGCACTATTTAAATAATAAAATTATAATAATAATCCTTGTATACATAAAAGGCTATTCTTTATAGCAATGTTTGCAATTCCTGTTAATATAGTTTAAAAAAATACATTTTAAATTGAAAAATAAAAAAACAAAAAAATTAAATCAAAATGTAATTAAGTGTTCTTGCATAGCAAGACCACTTAATGTTATCTCACATATATATTATTAAGTGTTCTTGCATAGCAAGACCACTTATTGTTATCTCACATATATATTATTCTTATTATAGCCAAATTTGCCACCCTAACTCCTCCCACAGTTTTTACACTACATAGACCAAAATTTACCAAAACGTGCAGATTGTTCCCGATCGGATTGCTATTACTTTGTGGAGCGTTTCGCCGAATGGTTCACGGAATATCGTCGTTTTTGTGGCGCAATTTGTCCCATAGGAATGAATGGCAAAGCTAGAGTGGGAGCTGGCAAAAGCTGAAAAATCAGGACATGATTTCTAAACTGCCACCACTCCCTTATTTCCAGGCCCACCTACACAAATCTTATATCAAAACGTTCAGCTATCCCTGCTGCCACTAAACATGTCAACGGCTAAGCCATAGTCCTGATAGTTTTCACAATATAATCATTTGTTTGCAACTAACGCCGTCCATTGACATTCATTGAAACTTCACTCTGCAAAGCTCAAATATGAAGTGCAATTTCCAAACTGCGACTGTGCCTTCAATCTTAATACTTCAGAGACATACTATGCATCAAAATGTAGGTCTGGGTCTTGTGATTCTCACAATATAAAGCTCTTCACTGTAGGAGTTATAGTTTTTAAGCTACGACCGTTAGAAGATGGCAACCGCCAAAATACTCTGACCTGTGTCAAGCTGCAGCAGCAAGTGATGTCATAGACAGGGCCTTTTGAACACCTGCTAATGTTTTATAAATGTATGGTTTAATGTAACTGTGCAACAACGTTGCAATTAAATGTGCTATATAAATGATAACAGTTACTCTGCCCACTCCAGTTGTAGATTACTGGTGGAGGCAAGAACACTTCACACAATTTCCCCAGAAATTGTAGCTTTTCTAGTTAAGTGTTCTTGCATAGCAAGACCACTTAATGTTATCTCACATATATATTATTATTATTATTATTATAGCAAAATTTGCCACCCTAACTCCTCCCACAGTTTTTACACTACATAGACCAAAATTTACCAAAACGTGCAGATTGTTCCCGATCGGATTGCTATTACTTTGTGGAGCGTTTCGCCGAATGGTTCACGGAATATCGTCGTTTTTGTGGCGCAATTTGTCCCATAGGAATGAATGGCAAAGCTAGAGTGGGAGCTGCCAAAAGCTGAAAAATCAGGACATGATTTCTAAACTGCCACCACTCCCTCACTTTCAAGCCCACCTACACAAATCTTATATCAAAACGTTCAGCCATCCCTGCTGCCACTATACATGTAAACGGCTAAGCCGTAGTCCTGATAGTTTTCACAATATGACCATTTGTTTGCAACCAACGCCGTCCATTGACATTCATTGAAACTTCACCCTGCAAAGCTCAAATTTGAAGTGCAATATCTAAACTGCGACTGTGCCTTCATTTTTAATACTTCAGAGACATACTATGCATCAAAATGTAGGTCTGGGTCTTGTGATTCCCACAATATAAAGCTCTTCACTGTAGGATTTATAGTTTTTAAAATACGACCGTTTGAAGATGGCAACCGCCAAAATACTCTGACCTGTGCCAGGCTGCAGCAGCAAGTGATGTCATAGACAGGGCCTTTTGAACACCTGCTAATGTTTTTATAAATGTATGGTTTAATGTAACTGTGCAACAACGTTGCAATTAAATGTGCTATGTAAATGATAACAGTTACTCCGCCCACTCCAGTTGTAGACTACTGGTGGAGGCAAGAACACTTCACACAATTTCCCCAGAAATTGTAGCTTTTCTAGTTATTATTATTATTATAGCAAAATTTGCCACCCTAACTCCTCCCACAGTTTTACACTACATAGACAAAAATTTACCAAAACGTGCAGATTGTTCCCGATCGGATTGCTATTACTTTGTGGAACGTTTCGCCGAATGGTTCACGGAATATCGTCGTTTTTGTGGCGCAATTTGTCCCATAGGAATGAATGGCAAAGCTAGAGTGGGAGCTGCCAAAAGCTGAAAAATCAGGACATGATTTCTAAACTGCCACCACTCCCTTATTTTCAGGCCCACCTACACAAATCTTATATCAAAACGTTCAGCTATCCCTGCTGCCACTAAACATGTCAACGGCTAAGCCGTAGTCCTGATAGTTTTCACAATATAATCATTTGTTTGCAACTAATGCCGTCCATTGACTTTCATTGAAACTTCACTCTGCAAAGCTCAGATTTGAAGTGCAATTTCTAAACTGCGACTGTGCCTTCAATTTTAATACTTCAGAGACATACTATGCATCAAAATGTAGGTCTGGGTCTTGTGATTCTCACAATATAAAGCTCTTCACTGTAGGAGTTATAGTTTTTAAGATACGACCGTTTGAAGATGGCAACCGCCAAAATACTCTGACCTGTGTCAAGCTGCAGCAGCAAGTGATGTCATAGACAGGGCCTTTTGAACACCTGCTAATGTTTTTATAAATGTATGGTTTAATGTAACTGTGCAACAACGTTGCAATTAAATGTGCTATGTAAATGATAAGTTACTCCGCCCACTCCAGTTGTAGACTACTGGTGGAGGCAAGAACACTTCACACAATTTCCCCAGAAATTGTAGCTTTTCTAGTTAAAATTAAGATTATTAGTACACTAAGGCTAGCATAATCTTCAATTTTTATAACATTTAATATAATAGTAACCTGGAGAGTGAGTCATCTTTTAACCTGGTGTGTTTAAAGTTTTTGAGCCCGCTTTGGGAGGTGGGAGGGTATTGTAAAAAAGGCTGTGGAAGCTGAAATGAAATGTTAAATTTTTTTAACCTTATTTACCTAATACCATGATACTGGATACTGGAACCACCTCCTGGAGTCTTCTTGACAAAATAAGTAGTACAACCTAAAACATTTTTAAAATTAAGGAACCTGAGTATAGCGTTACAATAAAAAAAGGGATTTACAAATAAGAGCTACTGGAAAAGTGAGTGTGGAGTTTGATAACTTTAAGAGGTTTGTGGGGCTAGTCCCTTAATTGTAAAGGGGAGACTGTTACTTTAAGAGAATATGCCTGGGATGTATACATAATTAAATGTGACAAAGTCTGGTGAAAGATGCCATTTAGAATAAAGGAAAAAAATGTAGGTAGTGCTGTGAACATATATAAAATCATACATAGAGGAGCATACTTAATTATAAAATTTTTAAAGTGCATAGACCTTATGCATTCGGCTACCGAACTTGCGAGAGACATATAATATGACCGATGAGTTTTAGATTAAGGAAAATGAAATGCTAGTGACCCAGCCGTTCGTATGTGATTCGTCTACCGAAAGTGAGAAACAGATGAACGTAAGGTGAGTATAAGCATTCGGTAGAATTTTGATAGTGTAAGAAAGAACTAATTTTGTTCTGTACTCTGTGTGACAAAACCAATCTTGCCACTGTGCATTGGAGAAGCCTGGTTGCCCGCCTGCTGCCTTTAGACTATGGCCCCATGTTGAAACGCTTGATTTTCCCCTGCGAAGACACGAAAGCAGGGTCATTCGGTGCTTGCCCTGTTTGAGCGGTGATACCCCAGATAGCTATGCCATGGAGCCCATTCATATAATGCAAGACTATGGGAAAGATTTTGGCTCCATGGCAATTGAACTGTATGTGTGTGCTCTAAGCGCCATTCAGTAATAATGTGCGCTCAGATCTGACCTATCTGGGGATATGTTGAATGTGCCTGTTTTGTGCAATGGCTGCACAGTTATATATTTTTATGTGTTTTATTGTCTTTTGCTGCCATGTGTTCAATGGAGTTTTGCATCTGTCCTTGGAGATAACCGAACGCTATTCCCCACGTTGAAGCTTACGTTTGCGTGCCGGTCTCGTGACCGTAAGCTCAGCAGCCGGGTAGCGAGTCGGGAAAGCCGCGGGGCAGCCGGTGGGTGAGCCCGGAAGTCTGATGCTGCTGGAGGGAGACTGCTTGCTTGCTGCAGAATTTTGGCGGGAACAGCTGACAGGAAATGCAGGTAACTATGGTGACAGTCAAAACAGTTTGAATGGCAAAGGTAAATAGGGGGTAGGGTTTATATAGGGTCATAACTCCTCCCAAAAATTCAGGCCAATTGGCCTTCCAACACACATATATATATATATATATATATATATATATATATATATATATATATATATACAAACAATATTTAAATCCTTGCACTCACGCTCAAAGTCCATATGCATTAAAGCAATAGTTTACTTGCCGGGTGCCAGTCCTTTATGGGGATGTTAATATACACCAAAAATATAAAAGCAAAGGCTGCACTCATGGACTTTAACCACGAAAATTCTTTATTCCATCAAGCAAAAAGATTGACTTTGGGGGCGTGGTCTGGCGCTCAAGCTGCACGGTCGCATGTCGGAGTAGCTCCCGCCGCTCAAGCAACACAGGGCACTAAATAACCAGACTAACGAGCATTTTCGGAAAACAAATACACGGCAAGCTCGCAGAACATGTCGCAGAGGCTGAAAACCAAGTCCACTAAAGCGGACAAAGCATCCTTCATGGCGAAAGCTGCACCGCCAAAACCGCGGGAAGGCCTTGATCAAGATGGTGGCGCGCCACGCTCCGGGGAAGGCTCACCCGCTTCTCCAGCCTCCCCGGGACTGGCTGCTGATGATCAGCCCCTCACAGTGGCGACCGTGAGGAGTATGATGGTGTAACTCACGGATTCAGTCCAAAGGAGTCTCAAGGCCCTAACCCTCACAGCTGAACTCAGGAAAGACCTGCACGAAATTGGGAACCGCACTGCGCATTTAGAATCCAAGATGGACGACTTCTCCACAGCTCACAACAGCATGGCAGACAAAGTGCAAGAGCTGGAGAACACTATCACAGCCCAAAAAATCAAACTGGCAGATTTGGAAGACAAGTCCAGGAGGAACAACCTCCGGTTTAGGGGCATTCCTGAGACCGTTACAAATGCTGATCTGGAGAATTACCTACAGGATATGTTCCAGCAGATGACCCCTGAATTACCCAGACCAACTACTGCTAGACAGGGCACACCGGCTCAGAAGACCCAGCCAGCCAACTACCTAGCACCGCAGCAAGAGTCGTCATAGCGAGGGTACATTTCTTCCATGCCAAAGAACGGATAATCAGAGCGAGCAAAAACAGAGAGAGATGCCTGAGAAATTCAGCAATGTTAAAATCTTTTCCGACCTTTCTGCAGAAACCCTGCAATATCGCAAATCCATGGCACAGATCACACTATCGCTGCGCACACAGGGACTGAACTACAGGTGGGGATATTCGGCTAAGCTGTTAGTATACCACCAGGACTACCTCCATTCCATTCAGTCTGTGCCACAAGGCATTAATTTTCTCCGAGAGTGGGGCATCCCGTTGTCTGAGGTACCAAAAGCGGGTTTGGCTAAGGTTCCCCGCCTGATTCAGGACTAGTCGTCTCGATAAAGGGACTTAATACCCAAGAATTGGCAGTATACGTAAGACACAGAACCAAGTTACCATTTAATTTGTTTTTCATGTTACAATGTTCTTTTCTTAAAATCCTATTGTTCCATACAAGGTGCAGGAAGACTAGAATAACGGGGCCCCCGACCTCCTCCCACACTGACCCAGCATGTATCAAGGGAGACATAGTGTCGGCTAGACCCTGGCACTGCCCAATTACCATGGGTTGGGGAGTCGGTGCACCGGAGACACACAGGCCCCACAGAGGGTACTGTCGCTAGACACAGACGGCCGACCTTGAGGGGTTGACCAAGCATTATAGCGGTTAACAATACCAGCACCCATGGTGCCCTAGTGTGCGCTCGCTAAGGAGACACCCTCCACTGCAGAGAGTCCCAAGATCACAAACACCCTAGACTGCGAGCGAACCTCAGGCGCCGCAAAAGGCCTCGACCCGGAAGAGCCTCATAGGGCTATGCCCCCCCCCACAGCCACCACTACAACAACAGAAATCGAATGTTGACCTTCCCCTTTCACCCTCTGACATCATACCTGTCAGGGATCCGCGGGCGGCTAGGAGGGGAGGCTGCACGCCACTTGCAGCACTCACCCTCAGTCCGTCGCCGCCCGCGGTCTCCCCTCGTCTCACCTGTCGGCGAGCGGCGTCTCCTCTCTGCCGCTCACGTCCTCCACGCCCCCCAGCGGCAGCATGTATAACGCTGCACGCTGGGAGGACACTAAATTATGCAAACGCCGGGGTCACGTGAGTGACCCGGCGTTAAAGAAACAGTACCTCAATCACAGTGGGAGGAATAGATATCCCCCACGTGTGATTGTTAATTCTGATTGGAAGTTATCCAATCAGAATTAAATCAAGGGTATTTATACTTACCTTTCCTGTCCCTCAGTGCCCTGTTGTGGTCTTGTGATACCTGTAGTGTAGTTTTCTCGTCTTGCTCTCTGGTTACTGATTATTTGGCTCGTTATTCCGATTATCCTGTCTTCTCCACTCCTTTGACCTCGGCTTGTTTCTCGTTCTCCCGTTTTCTGGCTCCCTTTACTTGGCTTGTCTCCTGACCATTCTTAGTGTGCTTAGCCCGGCCATTCTAAGGACTGGTATAGCACCCTTCCTCTCTGTGTCCTGTTAGCGTGTTAGGTTCCGGAATCGTGACAATACCACCTACTCTTACTACAATCACACCGATCCACTAAAATATGGCAACCGTCAGAGAGTTAAATGTGAACGAGAATCCATGGGCCTATGTCCACAAGTACCAAATCCAGCATCACCTGACGATACCACACCATAATGAGAATTGTGTCTTACAATGTCAAGAGGCTTAATTCCCCTGAAAAGCATAGACTACTATTGCACGACCTTAAGAAAAATTCAGTTGATATAGTATGCCTTCAAGAAACACATTTTAGACACCCCACTATACCATCACTCTTTACAAAACTATACCCTACGCAATATCATGCCCTGACGAAAACAAAAAACAAAAGGGGTTTTCATCTTAGCACATAAAGATGTAGCCTTCACCCTGCAACGCAACTACATCGACCCCAAGGGGAGATACATAGTTGTTGTAGGGCTCTTCAACAACGGACAATACACCATAGGAGCAGTATACTTCCCGAATGACAACCAAGCCACTTTTCTCAATTCACTTCTGTCCAAAATAGACACAAACAAGGGGGGCTCATACTGGGAGGAGACTTCAACTTCATCCAGTCCCCAACCCTTGACACTACAGCCTCCCCACAGGGAAAACGCAAAAAAGGGACACAAGCCCTCTGCAAAGCTATCGCTAACACCTTATCCTTGTGTAACTTATACGATAGTTGGAGGATGTTGCACCCCACAGACTGAGATTACTCCTACTCCAGGGCTCACAACACCTACACACTTATCGACACATTCTTCATAGATAACACGACCCTACCGCAAATAACAGACTGTACAATAGGGGAAATAACGTGGTCTGATCAATTTATCTTGACTTGAATGACACCTATCGGCCCCGGGGTAGGGGTACTTGGAGGTTAAACAAGTCTCTCCTCCTAGATAAACAATTTGTAGAGCACATGAGGCTAGAACTCAGTGAATACTTCCTTACCAACACATCGGTGGAAGTTTCTGACAACACAGTGTGGTCCACGCATAAAGCGGTGATGAGGGGTCAGTTCATCAGGCAATCGGCGTACGTAAAAAGACGCCACCAAGTCACCCTCCTAGACTGTCACAAGCAAACAGCGATAGTCACAGCCCAAAACAAAAAGGCACCCACAACAGCCCTAGCAGACAAACTGAGAGACTTATACCATAACCTCAACGTGCTTAATGCCCAGATAACCCAATAATACCTACACAGGCTAAGAGCCACCACATATCACAACAGTGGTAAAGCATCCAAGTACCTGGCCAACAGACTTAGAACACAACAGACCGCAAACAGAATCCCATACCTCATGGGATACACAGGGGACAAACTTATGAACCCCATGAACATAATACAGGAATTTACCCATTTTTACAAACAACTGTACAACCTAGACTCAAGCAGTGGAGCTAAAGCCCCAGAGACACAATCTATCCGCAGTTACTTGCAGGATCTTGAACTCCCCAAACTGGGGCAAGACTCCGTGAATGCCCTCCTAAGACAGATCACTCTACAGGAGATTCAGGGTAAAGCTCCAGACGCGGATGGGTTCTCGAACACTTATTATAAGAAATATGCGGACATACTAGCCCCACACCTGCTAAAAGTATACCACAAAGCATCAGAGACAGGATCCCTCCCCCCAGAAATGCTAGTGGCCACGATAGTAATGCTACTGAAACCGGACAAGACTACCGACAACTGTAAAAATTTCCTACCCATCTCCCTCCTTAACACTGACACGAAAATGTGTGCTAAGATACTGGCTAACAGACTGGCACCCATTCTCCCAGCTATTATAGGGGATGACCAAATGGGCTTCATCAAGGGTAGGCAGGGCAGGGACAACACCAGAAAGCTCTCCCTGGTGCTGGAGAAGCTGAGCGGGTCAGGACAGGGAGGGCTGTTACTAGCCCTAGACGCTGAAAAGGCGTTTGACCGTCTGAACTGGTCATTTCTTGAACACACACTCCAAAAGTACGGATTTCCCTCTGAATTTATTAAACAAATTTTGGCCTTGTACTCAGGTCCCACCGCACAAGTGTTACAGGCTGGTTTCCTCTCAGACCCATTCCCACTAACGAATGGTACGAGGCAGGGATGTACCTTGTCGCCGCTCTTGTATGTACTAGCCCTGGAACCACTTCTAACCCAGATTTGGAAACATACAGATATCCGGGAAATAGAGTTACATGGTAGGGAAATTAAGATCAGCGCATTTGTAGATGACATCCTCCTCTGTGTCACCCAACCAGAACAATCACTCCCACTTATCTTAGACCTCGTAAAGGAATACGGGACGATGTCCTGTTATTCACTTAATGCCGGCAAGACACAAGCGCTGGAAGTGCGGCTTAGCCCGCAAACTTTATCTGCCATCAGGAGGGAACACCTCTTTGAATGGAGAACAGACACAATAAAATACTTAGGACTGACCTTCACAAAAAATCCAGCAGAGACCTTCCCAGCTAACTATGTTAACCCCTTAAGGACACATGACGGAAATATTCCGTCATAATACCTTTTTATTTCAGAAGTTGTGTCCTTAAGGGGTTAAGGTATGGGGTGACTCGTCGCCTTATGAAGAAATAGAGCACTTTATTTCTGACTTGGACAGAGAGGATAGCAACCATCAAAATGTCCATACTCCCTAGGCTCCAGTACCTGTTTCGCAACTTACAGATCCAGGTACCCATGTCTTTCCTCCGAGACGCACAAAAAAAAAACTCAGCGGATTCGTGTGGGGGGCCAAAGGACCCGTGTGCATGGAACCCTACTACGAGCACCGGTGCGACAGGGAGGCCTTGCCCTACCAGACATTAAAACCTATTACCAAGCAGTGGTACTGGCAGCAACCCTTCCCCACTTTACTAATATGGCCCTACCGCAATGGGTGTTGATGGCAAAATAGGCTATAGAGCCCTTAGACATACCCACTATAATGTGGCTTCCTAAGTGGTTTAGACCAGAGGTTCCACAGATGCCGATGCAACTAAAAGTGGCAGTAAAAATTTGGGACAAGATTAGACACAAATTAGTAACCCATACCCCCCTAACACCGGCCACCCCGCTCAATACTATCACATACTGTATTCCGACCTTCAATGCCAAACCATGGCTAACAAAAGGGGTCACACACCTGTACCAAATGCTCACGCACAACAAACTAAAAACTTTTCCAGCCCTGCAAGGAGAATACCACATATCGGTAGCCTCCCAGTTCTCCCACATGCAACTAAGCTCGTTCATACATAAACACACAGACAACACCTCAGACGAAAGCTCCTTCACTATGGCGAAATTGGAACAGATGACTAATAAGGGCTCCTGTGCGCCAATGTTTAAGCCATTGTCCTGGTGTTATCAGCTCCTCCGACCCGCACTACACTTCGCAGACTCTAGCCCAGCCAAACAATGGGCACAAGACCTACAGTGCCCCATAAGCAAAGACCAATGGGAACGCACTATAATAATGTCCAAAAGACTAAATCAGAAACCCTACTGGAGCAATACAGAAAGACCCTACACAGATGGTACATGGTGCCCACTCGCATACACAAGCTCTACCCAGGTTCATCTCTGGTATGCTGGAGATGTGGAAAGGAGGAGGGAACAGTACTCCACATATGGTGGCAGTGTGAATTCGTTGCCAGTTTCTGGCGTGATATCGGCCAACTAATACATGATACACACACAAAGCTCCCCTCCACGCCCCAAGCGTGCCTTCTGCTACACATGCCAGAAAACACACCTAAAGCGGTACAGAAGCTAGCCTTCCACATCCTTCTGACAGCCGAGAGGGCAATAGCTAGATTATGGAAAACTCTAAGGCCTCCATAAGTGCCAGAAGTTTGCAAAGATATTGATACCCAATGCCTATATGAAACCTGCTATCGCGGGGTCCTCCCCATGATGACTACAGCCACAGAAGCTTGGTTGTGGGATGTGGGGAGACCAGAGACCCCAAACAACTAGGCTGACTAGATAGATAAACTAAAATAGTTTTTTGTTTTTAGGGATTTGTGTTACATTATTGTTTTTTTTCCATTTGCTGCTGTATCCGTGGTGAAGCTTAACAATAAAGTGCCTGGAATTAAGTTACTTTTAAAGACTGTGCATGTTTGTACCCAAAAGGACCGTGCTAACTGCAGACAAGGATCACAGTATCTATTACTATATATATGTATATAAAAAAAATTATATACATATATATACATATAAATATATATGTGTATATATATATATATATATATTTGTGTTCGGGGAAAATAGCCGTATATGGAGTAAGGTTCCAGCATAAGCGTAGGATAGTATAAAGGGAGCAAGTCGGTTGTGGTGTGCCGAGACCGACGATACGGTAGGCCTGTAAATAAAGAGGGCCCACCAAGGAGTAAGTAAGTAAAGTAAATGGAAAGAAAAGAGAAAGTGTTGAAATGAGGAGTGGGTGGGAGGGTCATTCTGATGCTGACCTCAAGCGATATGAGTCAGGTAAGGGGTGTCCCTTATATAGGGGAGTGAATTAATTTAAGCCCCTCCCACAAATACAGGCCAAATGGCCTTAAAACTTGTGTTCGGGGCAAATAGCCGTTTATGGAGTAAGGTTCCGACCTTCTCGACGTACAATTAAAAGTATGTAGTTCAATAAGGCCAAAGTCGGTTGAGTTATGCCAAAACCGAAGAGAGGATAGGCCTGTAAAAAGAGGGCAAAAATATAAAACCAGATTAATGATTTTCTCACAATTAGCAATCGTTTAGTTACATTATCGAAAGGAAGTCTGATTTCCATCCTGGGTTAGGAATGTTCCTATTGTAATCCAACGTCCCACAATTCTAATTATGTTTTATCGTGTTTTATCGTAATCTGCCCATTAGAGGCTGCTGTTGTTGTATGGAATACGTGGCCCGAGTAGGGGGAAGGATTAAGGACTGGGTGGAGTAATAAAGTAACAAATATAGTTATTAGAGAAAGTAATGGGTAGTTAGGGACCTGGCTAATCTGGTCTTTGAGTAGAAGTATAAAGTTTGAACCGGGCACAATTTAAAATACCCGATTGCTATGTTTGGTATGAGGAGTAGATATAATGTAATGTTTGTTGATTCCTGAATTCTTGACGCATGAGTGAAGGTTGAATGTTTCCTACAGTATAATTCTATCTTTTTGGCCTCAAGAAATTGTAGAAAGCCAAGTAAGCTGCTGACTTAACACTATGTAAATAGGGTTATTAAAGGGACGTTTAATTGTTAATTTGAAGATTCCCCCTAAGATTTACTATCGATGGGGAGTGAATTGGAAGATTTGTGGAGTTTTGATCTATGACACCTGTCAGCACATCTTTACTGAATAAGAAACCAATTGGGAGCTGTTGGGGTATATTGTCTACATGTAATGTTAAATTCCCGTAAGTAGTTCAATTGTATTGTAGGCTAGTTTCAAAGAGATGTGGCAAAAATGGTACAAGCAACCATTTACAACTGGAATGCATTTATTATATTGAAGTTATATACCACTTTTTACACCTATCATAAGCTTTTAGAGTAAGTTTCCTTAGTATTGGTAGACAAATTTACCTGCGTAATTGACCAAACTAACTTAAGGCATGATTTAGATATTTCTGAACTGTAGAGGATCTCTGGGCTGCATGTATTTTAAGCTCAACCAGCTTTAAGCAAGGCCAGACTTCAAGAGTTTAGGAGGCTCTACCTTTGATTTGGGCCGTGTGGACTTGTAGCTGCTATGCGTCATAGCGGGTGTTGACCTCTTAGTGGTGATAAAAGAGACAGTACTTGTGGCCGTGACATGTGAGGCCCTACCTAAGACTCTGCAGAAGAGTAAGCGAGGCACTAAGTCTGAGTTGGGCCGTTGGGCGGAACCTCCGTGTTGAGGTGAGTAGTTGGCTTCTCACAATATTTGACTAAGGTCAGTTCTCCTCACCCTTGGTAGGGTTTGTTTCTTGTGGATGAGCATACATGCATGAGCCAAGTGGATAGAACCGGAGAGAAAAGGACTGGAAAAGGCATCTGACAAAACTACCGTTTGTGATGCAAAACTAAGATGAAAATACAGTGACTAACAGTAGGGAAAATATGTGTGCTCTTAAGATAGGAATCTGAAAAGGAGCTTTTGATTGCGGTTTAAACTTAAAGATGATATGTGTTGTATAATAAATACCCTTATGATCGTTAACTTGATAGGATTGGGATCATAAATTGTCTGTATTATAAGATGCCTATAGGTGTAACTTCTTAGACAGAAACAGATAGCATGACTGAAAGTCAATCCTGATGGACTACTTGGAATGTAAATAACACAGTGTATGTAACTAGTGATGTCGTGAACACGAAATTTTCGGTTCGCGAATGGTGAACGCGAACTTCCGCAAATGTTCGCGAACCGGGCGAACCGCCATAGACTTCAATGGGCAGGCGAATTTTAAAACACACAGGGACTCTTTCTGGCCACAATAGTGATGGAAAAGTTGTTTCAAGGGGACTAACACCTGGACTGTGGCATGCTGGAGGGGGATCCATGGCAAAACTCCCATGGAAAATTACAGTTGATGCAGAGTCTGGTCTTAATCCATAAAGGGCACAAATCACCTAACATTCCTAAATCACAATGGATATGGATTGACACCTGACATATGACATATTGACACCTTGACATATGGATTGACACCTGTCCTCAGAGACCCTGATACACACTGACACAGAGCAGAATAGGGACTGTTCCCCCTACATAGGGTCACTAGGCAGATATGGATTGACACCTATCCTCAGGATCCCTGATACACAATGACACAGAGCAGAATAGGGACTTTTCCCCCTACATAGGGCGACTTGGCAGATATGGATTGACACCTATCCTAAGGATCCCTGATACACACTGACACAGAGCAGAATAGGGAATATTCACTAAATGCCAAACATTGTTATACAGGGGAATATTCAGTAAATAAGGATAAGGGGGGACCTACTGTCCTCTCCCCCCCTCCCGGCCCCCACCCCTGCACGGTGGATGGGGGCCATAAATCTCAATGGGGGGGACCTACTGTCTTCCCGCTCGCCCCCACCCGTGAGCGGTGGGTGGGGGCCATAAAGATAATGAGGGGGGGACCTACTGTATGATGTTGTATCCGGAATGGATCCGCGACCCCCTGGGACGCCTGCTGTGTTTGGTCTTCCACCTCCTCAAAGTCACCTTCCTCCTCTTCTTCAGACTCCTCTCTCTGCATTATTATAAGGTGTGTTAAGTAGTATTATTCTTATCAGTTTAATCCCTGTTACGTGCCTTTTTTTTGGTTTGGTTTTTGAAACCACAGTGCAGCACCAGAGGCCCGAAAAATTAGGCATGTACACATGCCTGAAAAATTAGGTATTGTTGCAGCCGCTGCTGTAGCAGCGGCCAGAAGAATTGATGTTTGTTTCCCAGGCAGAAAGTGCCCTAAAACAGTGTTGCCCAACCCCCGGGCCGCGGACCGGTACGTGGATCAAACGGTACTGGGCCGCCCGAGGAACTTTAATTTCCCTGTGGCGGCTGAGGCGCAGAGCATTGTGCCCTCCCGAGCCCGCCCATTGTGTGACAATAGCGAATGAAAATTCCCTATTGTTACACTGATCTTCCTCCTGGGTCCTCCCGCTTCCTGATTGGCCGTAAGGCAAACCCCACGCCATTGGCCAAACTCAATCTGGGCCTTCAGGGGAAAATGACAACTGTTTTCAAGTTGTCAGACAAAGTAGCTGCATTTAAAGCCAAACTGGAATTGTGGGGACAGCGCGTGAACAGAGGCATTTTGGACATGTTTCAGACATTAGCGGGGATTTTAGGCGAGACTGAGCTTGAACATTCATTCTGCCAGTTGGTGCACGATCACCTGTCTTTGCTTTCAAAAGAGTTTGAGCGCTACTTCCCAACCACAAAAGACCCACGAACTCGTAAGGAATGGATCCGCGACCCATTTGCCAACAAATCAGGCGAATCTAGCATGTCTATGCAAGAAGAAGAACAACTGCTGGAGATTGCAAATGACGGTGGCCTTAAAACTATGTTCGAGACAACAACTCTGCCGGTGTTCTGGATTAAAGTCATGGTGGAATACCCTGAGATTGCCACCACAGCACTTAAATCCCTATTGCCATTTCCGACAACCTATCTGTGTGAAGCAGGGTTTTCTGCAGTGACAGCAACCAAAACAAAACAGCGGAATAAACTGGACATAAGCAACACACTTCGGGTGTCATTGTCTCCTATTACCCCCAGATGGAACCGTCTCGTTGCGAAGAAACATTCTAGTGAGTTAAATAAAATAAATCACTTTATATTCATTTTTTGGTGTAGCTTTATTTTATTTTGAAGGCATGTTTAAATACAATTAAATTAAAATTATTAAATCAAAACAAGCGGACCACGGAAAAATTATCAAACGTTTACCGGTCTGCGACGATAAAAAGGTTGGGGAGCACTGCCGTAAAACATTGCGGCTTGAACCCTAGTTGGTGGCGGATAAATACAGCAGCGTGTGGACCATTTTTAGCCAAAGGCAGCTCATCTCATCAGGCCTTTTTTAGTCGAATGTATCGCCCACTGTCAGTGGGATCCATCCCTCATTCATCTTAATAAAGGTGAGGTAATCTAGACTTTTTTGACCTAGGCGACTTCTCTTCTCAGTGACAATACCTCCTTCTGCACTAAAGCTCCTTTCTGACAGGACACTTGAAGCAGGGCAGGCCAGAAGTTCTATCGCAAATTGGGATAGCTCAGGCCACAGGTCAAGCCTGCACACCCAGTAGTGAACTGGTTCATCGCTCCTCAGAGTGTCGATATCTGCAGTTAAGGCGAGGTAGTCTGCTACCTGTCGGTCGAGTCGCTCTCTGAGGGTGGATCCTGAAGGGCTGTGGCGATGCGTGTGACTTAAAAAGCTCTGCATGTCCTCCATCAACAACATGTCTGTAAAACGTCCTGTCCTTGCCGGCGTGGTCGTGGGAGGAGGAGGATTACTTTCAACTCTTCTCCTGTTAGATTCCCGTTGTGCTGTGACATCACCCTTATACGCTGTGTAAAGCATACTTTTTAATTTATTTTGCAAATGCTGCATCCTTTCCGACTTGTTGTAATTTTGTAACATTTCAGCCACTTTCTGCTTATAACGGGGGTCTAGTAGCGTGGACACCCAGTACAGGTCGTTCTCCTTCAGCCTTTTTATACGAGGGTCCCTCAACAGGCACGACAGCATGAAAGACCCCATTTGCACAAGGTTGGATGCCGAGCTACTCATTTCCCGTTCCTCCTCCTCAGTGATCTCAATGAAGGTATGTGTAGCGAAATGCCAATATTAAATCCACAAATTCCGCTGGTTCAGGAAGTAATCCACAGTCAAGCGCTGGAAACAACAAGGCAATATCCCAAATCTCCCAGTAACCGGACGAAACACAGTTCTGAGAGTCAACTGAGGTCTTTTATTTCAGCTCCACAATTTATACAAGTCCCCATGCAAGGGGTTTCTGAGTCCCCTCCCAGGGGCATTCCCAGAGGGGACTACATGGGGGACTTACAATACAGGGCATTTCTCCCATCAGGCACTGCTGCACGAGAGGGATCCTCCCACTGGAATATACCGTTAAGTGGATTATCCCTCCGTGCAGCAGAACTTACAATTCGTATAAAAATGTATAACTCTATGAATATATGGTCTATTTAAACAAATGGACGTTCGGTAGATAGCTGGGGTCTGAGCGCATCATTTGTGAGATTACCGCTCAGATCCCAGATAAAACAACCGAACGCCGCACGAAAAACACATTTATTAAAAGACATATTAAAATGACCGATTGCCTTCCAGGGAACGAAATACCGAACGGCCCGGAGCTCCCGAACGGCCTGGAGGCTCAGCGGTGTTCGCACCGTCGAGTAGCCGTTTTTAGTACCATGCGCTCGATGACCTAACACCACTGAGGGAACAAAGGATCCAAGATGGCCGACCGCCGCATGGTTGGTAGTCAACGGCGGCCACCTAGGAGAGCCTCTAATTACCGATTGCAACATTGTTGCAATCGGTTAACAAGCGCCACACGCCTCTAAGTGTGTGGACTACTACATGGAGTGTTTTCGGTTCACGAACGGTCCACAAAAGTGCCGTTCGTGAAACGAAAGAAAAACCCAATACAAATAGCCATCTGCATTTGGCAGATAGCCAATACAGGAAATACAAGGTATTACAGCCAGCATACATTATACTTAGTCACACACATATCCCACAACCATACAGTCAACCCTTAAAGGTACAGTCTCTTTATATTGTCCAAGTGGCTAGGTTTGCCACAGTATGTTCTTCCCCCCCCGCCACGTACAACACCACGGGTACCAGATAGGTGACAACGAGCACCCTGGGATTCCTGTTGTGGTTGGTCTTCCTCCTCCTCCTCAAAGCCACATTCGTCCTCTGACTCCTCTTCCTCACAATCCTCTTCCAGCGTTGCCGCAGGTCCAGCAAGCGATGCTGATAAGGCTGGTTCTGGTGGTGATGGTGACCACAACTCTTCCTCTTCACGCTCATCTACGGCCTGATCCAGCACTCTTCGCAGGGCACGCTCCAGGAAGAAAACAAATGGTATGATGTCGCTGATGGTGCCTTCGGTGCGACTGACTAGGTTTGTCACCTCCTCAAAAGGACACATGAGCCTACAGGCATTGCGCATGAGCGTCCAGTAACGTGGCAAAAAAATTCCCAGCTCCCCAGAGGCTGTCCTAGCACCCCGGTCATACAAATATTCATTAACGGCTTTTTCTTGTTGGAGCAGGCGGTCGAACATTAGGAGTGTTGAATTCCAATGTGTCGGGCTGTCGCAAATTAAGCGCCTCACTGGCATGTTGTTTCGCCGCTGGATATCGGCAAAGTGCGCCATGGCCGTGTAGGAAAATTGCCACACACCTTCCTGGCCTGCTTCAGGACGTCCTGTAAGCCTGTGTACTTATGCACAAAGTGTTGTACGATCAGATTACACACATGTGCCATGCACGGCACATGTGTCAACTTGCCCAACTTCAATGCCATCAAATTTGTTCCGTTGTCACAAACCACTTTGCCGATCTCTAGTTGCTGCGCAGTCAGCCACTTTTCCACCTGTGCGTTCAGGGCGGACAGGAGTGCTTGTGCAGTGTGACACTCTGCTTTCAAGCAAGTCAAACCCAAGACGGCGTGACACTGCCGTATCCGGGATGTGGAATAGTACCTGGGGAGCTGGGGGGGTGTCGTTGATGTGGAGCAAGACGCAGCAGCAGAAGAGGACTCAGCGGAGGAGGTTATGGAAGAGGATGGAGTAGGAGGAGTAAAGGAGGTGACAGCAGGCCTGCCTGCAAGTCGTGGCGGTGTCATCAACTCCTCTGCAGAGCCACGCATTCCATGCTTGGCAGCCGTCAGCAGGTTTACCCAATGCGCAGTGTAGGTGATATACCTGCCCTGACCATGCTTTGCAGACCAGGTATCAGTGGTCAGATGGACCCTTGCCCCAACACTGTGTGCCAGACATGCCATTACTTCATTTTGCACAATCGAGTACAGGTTGGGGATTGCCTTTTGTGAAAAGAAATTTCGTCCGGGTACCTTCCACTGCGGTGTTCCAATAGCTACAAATGTTTTGAATGCCTCAGACTCCACCAGCTTGTATGGTAAAAGCTGGTGGGCTAATAGTACAGACAAGCCAGCTGTCAGACGCCGGGCAAGGGGGTGACTTTCTGACATTGTCTTCTTACTCTCAAACATGTCCTTGACAGACACCTGACTGTGGGCAGATGAGCAGGAACTGCTCAAGGTGAGAGACGGAGTGGCGGATGGTTGAGAGGGGGCAAGGAGGACAGCAGTGGTTGACGTGGCTGAAGATGCTGGACCAGGAGGAGGATGGCGGCTTTGAGTTTGTGTGCTGCTTGTACTCATGTGTTGATCCCATAGGCGTTTGTGATGTGCGATCATGTGCCTACGCAAAGCAGTTGTACCTAGGTGGGTGTTGGACTTCCCACGACTCAGTTTCTTTTGGCACAGGTTGCAAATGGCATCGCTGTTGTCAGAGGCAGACACACAAAAAAATTCCACACTGCTGAGCTCTGCAATGACGGCATTCTGGTGGTGGACACAGCATGCGTTGATTGGCATGCTGTCAGGCTGACCCTGGGTGCCGATGCATGCAGTCTGACTGTGCCACTAGCTCCTTGCGACGACCTCCCCCTGCTTCCAACTCGTCTCCTCCTCCTCTCTGTCTCCCCATCTGAACCTTCGCCTTGTTCTTCTTCTTGCCGAGCGGGCACCCTCGTGACATCCATGGACGCATTGTCATCATCAACCGCTTTACTTGTATCTGACAACTCAGCAAAGGAAGCAGCAGCGGGCACAACATCATCATCATCATCACACCGTACATGTGTAATGCTGCCTGATTGAGACATATCCCTGTTATCTACATCCTCTGTCAATAATGGTTGCGCATCACTCATTTCTTCAAACGGAGGTGTAAATAACTCCTCTGACATACCAAGTGAAGCGGCTGTGGTGCTAGTGTTGGTGGTGGCGGCAGGCGGGTGAGTGGTATCTTGAGAGGTGCCCGAAGCTAAGCTGGAGTAGGATGTTGCGTCAAGGTTCCGAGCGGAAGCTGTAGAAGATTGGGTGTCCTGTGTTAGCCAGTCAACTATGTTCTCAGAACTTTTTAAGTTCAGGGTACGTGGCCTCTGAAAACTGGGCATTATTCTAGGGCAAAAGGGAATCACAGCACCACGACCACGACGGCCCCTGCGGGGTGGCCTGCCTCTGCCTGTCATTTTGTTTTCGATTAGTGGTACTATGCGTGCAAGCTACTGTGACACCAGATATGAGTGGCACTGTGAACTGACAGAGGTTGGCAGAGTACAGGCTGTAGGCCTGACACACCCGCTTGAAGACAACTAACTGTTATTCAATCTATAACAGTGAAAAAAGTTTTTTGTTTTTAAATGCAAGCTATTGTGACACCAGTGAGTGAGTGGTGGCACTGGGCACAGTATCCACTGTGAGCCTGACACACCCGCTTTAAGGACACTGACTGCTATTCAATCTATAACAGTGAAAAAAGTTTTTTGGTTTTTAAATGCACGCTATTGTGACACCAGATATGAGCGGCACTTTGAACTGTCAGAGATTGGCAGAGTACATGCTGTAGGGCTGACACACCCGTTTTGAGACAACTAACTGCTATTCAATCTATAACAGTGAAAAAAAAATTTTGTTTTTAAATGCAAGCTATTATGACACCAGATATGAGTGGCACTGTGAACTGGCAGAGGTTGGCAGAGTACACGCTGTAGGGCTGACACACCCGCTTTGAGACAACTAACTGCTATTCAATCTATAACAGTGAAAAAAGTTTGTTTTTAAATGCAAGCTATTATGACACCAGATATGAGTGGCACTGAGAACTGGCAGAGTACATGCTGTAGGCCTGACACACCCGCTTGAAGACAACTAACTGCTATTCAATCTATAACAGTGAAAAAAGTTTTTGAGTTTTTAAATGCATGCTATTGTGACACCAGATAAGAGTGGCACTTTGAACTGGCAAAGGTTGGCAGAGTACACGTTGTAGGCCTGACACACAGACGGTTGGAGACAACTAACTGCTTTTCAATCTATAACAGTGAAAAAAGTTTTTTGGTTTTTAAATGCACGCTATTGTGACACCAGATATGAGTGGCACTGTGAACTGGCAGAGGTTGGCAGAGTACACTCTGTAGGGCTGACACACCCGCTTTGAGACAATTAACTGCTATTCAATCTATAAGAGTGAAAAAAGTTTTGGGGTTTTTAAATGCACACTGTTGTGACACCAGTGAGTGAGTGGTGGCACTGGGCAAGTGGGCACAGTATACGCTGCGAGCCTGACACACAGACGCTTGCTGACAACTAACTGCTATTCAATCTATTACAGTGAAAACAATTTTTTTTAAAATGCAAGCTATTGTGACACCAGTGAGTGAGTGGTGGCACTGAGCAAGTGGGCACAGTATCCACTGTGAGCTTGACACAGAAGCTTGCAGACAACTAACTGCTATTCAATCTATTATAGTGAAATAAAAAAAAAAAATTTAAATGCAAGCTATTGTGACACCAGTAAGTGAGTGGTGGCACTGGGCAAGTGGGCACAGTATCCGCTGTGAGCCTGACACACAGGCTGGCAGGCAGGCACCTGCAATTACATTACAGAAAAAAAAAGCAGACTGTTGTTCTAGCCCTAAAAAGGGCTTTTGGGGTGCTGTCCTTACAGATCAGATGAGTCCTTCAGGACTGTAGTGGACACTGTATACACTAAACTAGCTATCCATTTCCCTATCAAATCAACAGCAGCTACACTTTCCCTCCTCTCACTAAGCATGCAGCTTGAGAATGAATCTAAAATGGATGCTGTCCAGTAGGTGGAAGGGTCTGCTAGGGAGGGTGTGCTGCTAATTGGCTGGAATGTGTCTGCTGACTGTGACGTACAGGGTCAGAGTTTACTCAATGATGATGAATAGGGGGCGGATCGAACCGCGCATATGTTCGCCCGCTGTGGCGAACGCGAACACGCTATGTTCGCCAGGAACTATTCGCCAGCGAACCGTTCGGTGCATCACTATATGTAACATTAAATAGCGTAACGAATGATTGAATGTGCATGGAGAACCTTACGAATGTCAATCGTGCAGAGACAAGTCTGTTAGCTGTTAAGGATTTGAATTGTATTCGTTTGGTCGTAATGAAGGCCGAGTGATGCCTCGATGTTTGATATGAAACAAGTGGGAATTCTGGTTTACCCTGACTTTATTAGACTTGCTAATGCTTTAACCTGTATTGCATTATATAATTGACGTAGACATGATAATTAAGCGATAGTATGAGTTAACGTATGGCAATATAGAACACAATGTACTCAAATGCCCCTAATGGGTTGTCAAGTAATAAATAGTATACTCTGTGAAGAATAAATCTGGAAGCAGTCACTTTATGTACTATATGTATTGAGGACCTGACGACGGCCCGATACAAGACCTAAATATGTACAATGTGTAAACATAAAAGGCAGCGTGAGGCCCAATATACATGTTTAACTGAAAATATGTGTAAGAAATTAAACACCTGAAACAAATTGTTGGAGGAAATCGCTGATCTTGGTTTCTATTAAATTGATATGGGCACCTAGTGTATGTGGTATAATAGGATCACAAAGTGAGTGACAAGTTGGGTAAAGATATGTATTTGTACTGCTGTATCTAATTATCTAGTAGACCCTTCGCCCATAAGTGATTGCAGTATTGAAAGCATGGATTAGCCTTGTATGATAGTTCTGACATACTGTTTGTGCATTATACATATGCCCCTTACAGTAATCCAATCGAAACTAAAGCGGGAAATAATCCGCTAGGATGCCCGATATGAAATATAGTGACTATGCATGACGGGGTCTACAGGCACCGTCCCCCAACTTACTACCAGTGTATGTGCTGGCTGACTAGCTAGTACCGCAATGCATAAAAAACAGTAAAATAGTGAGAGCACACTGCGCATGCAAAAAACTATATTACCAATACTTCATAAGGTAAATAGCTGAAACATAAAAAGGGAGAGAAAGCACATAGGATAATATTGTTTACACTGTGTATAATAACCGTATATGATTGGTTACACTCACGTGGTTCTGAGTCACTTCAAAAGCTGACTCAGACTAAGTGCTTTAATCGGAGAAAGAATCCTTGTTACTGGACACCTTGTGTTGATATACAAGTTGAGATAAAGTTGTCTCTGGCAATCTCTAGACGTGTAATAGAAATTATTCCAGGATGCCTAATCTCAATGAATCTCTTAAAACTTTTATTTATTCCATCTTAAAAAGAAACAATTTAAAAAATCAATCACAAGTGCATTTAAGTCCATGAAAATTACCACGACGCGTTTCGGCAAAACAAGCCTTTTTCAAGTGGTGTTACATGTTCATCTCCGAGTTGCCCTTTTATACTGTATACCGTTGGCGCTCTTTCCCGCGCTCTCCGTCCGTCTTTATTTCCGCTTTCATCATTTAACATCGACGGACGTGTCCCGCACGTCATGACGTCATCCCGCACGTATACCGGAAGTACTCTCGCGGCCATCTTTGTTCCTCTAGTTTTTCGCATTTGCCAGCTCTCCCCAGCACGACCACGGAAAAAACAATGTCCTTCATATAAAATCATTAATCCTAACAGATTTAGACCCTTATCCTTAAAAATAAAATAAGAATTGGAAACCTTACTATATAATTAACAGGAGGAAATAGCCATTCACAACACAATTTACATATTAAAACATATTTATATTTAAATAATAAAAACTTAAGTGAATAAAAATATACACATTAAGAATATATAGATTAAAAATATATAACTTATATAAAAAGGAGGATTCTCTAGAAAAAAGAAAGGGGTTTTACATAAAAATATTCCTTAAAATTATCTTAATTATAAATATGTATTAACCTCAAAATCTATATTTAAACCATATGGAGACAAAGTCTCCATATTAAAAATCCATTTCATTTCTGTTTTATTAAGGAGGTTTTCTATATTACCTCCCCTCCAATGGATTTTAACAGATTCTATCCCCATAAAATCAAAACCTTGTATATTCCCTCCATGGACTTCTAAAAAATGTTTAGATACATTATGCAAAGTATATTTACTATTAATATTATAAATATGCTCTCTAATACGTATTTTAAGTTGTCTCGAAGTCCTTCCGATATATTGATATCCACAAGGGCAAGTAATCATATAAATTATGTTCCTAGCATTACAGGTTATAAAAGATTTTATGTCATATGATTTCTTATTATGAAAAAAGTAAAATTTTTTAACATTTTTATTCTTGTGATTTCTTGACATACAGCCTTTGCAAGTTCCACAATAATAAAAACCATTATCTCTTTTAAACATAGTTAAAGATTGTAAATTTTTATCTTTTTCTAGAAAACTTGAGGTTAAAACTTGTTTAAAACTTTTTGCTCCTCTAAAAATAACTCTAGGTTTGGCTCCTAAATACTTTTGAATTTCCTGATCTTGTTCTAAAATATGCCAATTTTTCTTAATTATTTTTTGTAGTTGCTTACTTTTTGAGCTATAGTTAAAAATAATAGGTATAGTTGTGTTGTCTTCTTTTATTTCTTTTTCTTTATATTTTAAAATATTTTCTCTAGTTTGCTGTCCTACTTCTTCTTTTATCATTTCTAAAGTATTTTGATTATAACCTTTTTCTACTAATTGATTTATTAAAATCTGTGTCTGTTCTTCATATTGTTGAATGTCTGTACAATTACGTTTTACTCTTAAAAATTGTCCTTTAGGTATATTCATTAACCATGGTTTAAAATGACAACTTTTTAAATTAATAAAACTATTTACATCCACTAATTTAAAAAAAGTTTTACTTTTAATTTGATTATCTTCAATATAAATACTTAAATCCAAAAAATTAACACTTTGAGTACTCATTTCATATACTAAATTAATATTCCAACTGTTTTGGTTAAGATCATTTAAAAAACTAGACAGGGAATCTTGGGTACCTCTCCATATCATAAAAATATCATCAATATATCGTCTGTAGAGGACCAGACTTGCCCCAACTTCTGGCCTGGAAAAGACTATTTGTTCCTCCCAAAATGCCATAAAAAGGTTCGCATAGCTTGGGGCAAATCTGGTCCCCATAGCTGTTCCCTTGGTCTGTAAGTAAAAATTATTCTCAAACCAAAAGAAATTGTTAAAAAGAATCATTTGAATACCCTCTATAATAAAATCTATCTGTCGAGGTTCCAAATCTTTTTCTTTATTTAAAAAGTGTCTCGCTGCCTCACAACCTTTCTCATGATCTATAATAGTATATAGGCTGCTGACATCACAGGTAACCTTGTTAAAAAGTGTCCCTCGTATCTGAAAGACACAATGTCACTTTTACAAATTTTAAATAATTTTAAATGGGAAGATGGATTAATTTTGGTTACCTGTGATGTCAGCAGCCTATATACTATTATAGATCATGAGAAAGGTTGTGAGGCAGCGAGACACTTTTTAAATAAAGAAAAAGATTTGGACCCTCGACAGATTTTATTATAGAGGGTATTCAAATGATTCTTTTTAACAATTTCTTTTGGTTTAAGAATAATTTTTACTTACAGACCAAGGGAACAGCTATGGGGACCAGATTTGCCCCAAGCTATGCGAACCTTTTTATGGCATTTTGGGAGGAACAAATAGTCTTTTCCAGGCCAGAAGTTGGGGCAAGTCTGGTCCTCTACAGACGATATATTGATGATATTTTTATGATATGGAGAGGTACCCAAGATTCCCTGTCTAGTTTTTTAAATGATCTTAACCAAAACAGTTGGAATATTAATTTAGTATATGAAATGAGTACTCAAAGTGTTAATTTTTTGGATTTAAGTATTTATATTGAAGATAATCAAATTAAAAGTAAAACTTTTTTTAAATTAGTGGATGTAAATAGTTTTATTAATTTAAAAAGTTGTCATTTTAAACCATGGTTAATGAATATACCTAAAGGACAATTTTTAAGAGTAAAACGTAATTGTACAGACATTCAACAATATGAAGAACAGACACAGATTTTAATAAATCAATTAGTAGAAAAAGGTTATAATCAAAATACTTTAGAAATGATAAAAGAAGAAGTAGGACAGCAAACTAGAGAAAATATTTTAAAATATAAAGAAAAAGAAATAAAAGAAGACAACACAACTATACCTATTATTTTTAACTATAGCTCAAATAGTAAGCAACTACAAAAAATAATTAAGAAAAATTGGCATATTTTAGAACAAGATCAGGAAATTCAAAAGTATTTAGGAGCCAAACCTAGAGTTATTTTTAGAGGAGCAAAAAGTTTTAAACAAGTTTTAACCTCAAGTTTTCTAGAAAAAGATAAAAATTTACAATCTTTAACTATGTTTAAAAGAGATAATGGTTTTTATTATTGTGGAACTTGCAAAGGCTGTATGTCAAGAAATCACAAGAATAAAAATGTTAAAAAATTTTACTTTTTTCATAATAAGAAATCATATGACATAAAATCTTTTATAACCTGTAACGCTAGGAACATAATTTATATGATTACTTGCCCTTGTGGATATCAATATATCGGAAGGACTTCGAGACAACTTAAAATACGTATTAGAGAGCATATTAATAATATTAATAGTAAATATACTTTGCATAATGTATCTAAACATTTTTTAGAAGTCCATGGAGGGAATATACAAGGTTTTGATTTTATAGGGATAGAATCTGTTAAAATCCATTGGAGGGGAGGTAATATAGAAAACCTCCTTAATAAAACAGAAATGAAATGGATTTTTAATATGGAGACTTTGTCTCCATATGGTTTAAATATAGATTTTGAGGTTAATACATATTTATAATTAAGATAATTTTAAGGAATATTTTTATGTAAAACCCCTTTCTTTTTTCTAGAGAATCCTCCTTTTTATATAAGTTATATATTTTTAATCTATATATTCTTAATGTGTATATTTTTATTCACTTAAGTTTTTATTATTTAAATATAAATATGTTTTAATATGTAAATTGTGTTGTGAATGGCTATTTCCTCCTGTTAATTATATAGTAAGGTTTCCAATTCTTATTTTATTTTTAAGGATAAGGGTCTAAATCTGTTAGGATTAATGATTTTATATGAAGGACATTGTTTTTTCCGTGGTCGTGCTGGGGAGAGCTGGCAAATGCGAAAAACTAGAGGAACAAAGATGGCCGCGAGAGTACTTCCGGTATACGTGCGGGATGACGTCATGACGTGCGGGACACGTCCGTCGATGTTAAATGATGAAAGCGGAAATAAAGACGGACGGAGAGCGCGGGAAAGAGCGCCAACGGTATACAGTATAAAAGGGCAACTCGGAGATGAACATGTAACACCACTTGAAAAAGGCTTGTTTTGCCGAAACGCGTCGTGGTAATTTTCATGGACTTAAATGCACTTGTGATTGATTTTTAAATTGTTTCTTTTTAAGATGGAATAAATAAAAGTTTTAAGAGATTCATTGAGATTAGGCATCCTGGAATAATTTCTATTACACGTCTAGAGATTGCCAGAGACAACTTTATCTCAACTTGTATATCAACACAAGGTGTCCAGTAACAAGGATTCTTTCTCCGATTAAAGCCCTTAGTCTGAGTCAGCTTTTGAAGTGACTCAGAACCACGTGAGTGTAACCAATCATATACGGTTATTATACACAGTGTAAACAATATTACCCTATGTGCTTTCTCTCCCTTTTTATGTTTCAGCTATTTACCTTATGAAGTATTGGTAATATAGTTTTTTGCATGCGCAGTGTGCTCTCACTATTTTACTGTTTTTTATGCACTTTGATTTTGTGTGGTTGAGTGATTCACACTTAGTGATAGTAGCACCATTTATTACTGTTTTTCCCATACCTTTTATACTATATAGTGCCACAATGCGGCAAAATGATTACTCTAGGTTGGTGACAGGTGAGGCCTGCTATTTGCGAGGTTCTATCTATGCATTGGTGCGAGGGGATGATGTGGCCACTGAACGTTGTGGCAGGATGTCGGCCTCTCGGTGACAGTTAAACATAAGATAGAATGGGAGTGACAGGTGAGGCCATTTCTATGCCACCATGTGAGGCGACCAACTATGATTTGGCCCGAGGGGCGTAGTACCTCAGTTCGGGGTCCAGATGGTCAGTACGTATGAACTAGAATGCATGTATATATGTATGTGTGTAAGGCCCTCGGGGCTCGTAAGTGCCAGATCGTGGCCGTTTTTTTAATGCAATAAGAGTATACTTTTTTTTTTCTTTGACGTTTCAGTATAGATGTGGATCTTGTTCATAGTACTGTTAAAACGCATAATCGCCTTCGAAGAGGCTTGCTTATCAGAACTGCAAATAATGTGAGTGCGAGCTTAATGCACTTTGTTTACAAACTTAAGTGCTTGTCTGCGCAGAGGCATTCTGGTCAAGGTAATCAGGCAATGATAGGTCTTAAATGCAAAGCTGAATATGTCAGAAACTTTAAATAGGTTTAGTAATGTAATGTGCAAGCATAATTGTCAAGTATGTATAGCTGTGCTTATTCAAAGTGTCTGCTGATAATTGAAAGATGTGCATAACAGTCACAGCATCTGTGTTTATACCAAGGTGTAATCTATAATGCTGTAGCCAGGCTATCACAGAAGCACTAATAGTCTTCCTATACAACGTGTTTGCTTTGCATTAGATTAGACAAATGTAGATAATCCTCCCACTGACTGCGATTTCCTACTCTCATGCTAGTTAAATCACGTGTGGTTGCTTGCGCAGGGGTGTATAAGTCTGAGTAATCAAGCCATTTAAGTGTGCATGGATTTAGCAAGGTTAAATATATGCTTGGTAATGCAGTGTGTAGGCATTATGGATAACAGAAACGTGTATGCGTCTAAGTTAAAGCATAGTAAAATATAATGCAGCAATCAGACAATTAAGTAAGCAGTATTAAACAACCGTAACAGCGTATTCGCTTCTACATTGAATTAAGAAAGTAATTATTCTTTTACTGGATATACAACGAAAACCCCGGCTGCCCAGTTGTGTTACCTGCACCAGGAGGTTGCCCACAGGGTCAGTTCCCTGAGAGAGCCGGGCCATGCTGCGGGCCGTCACTGGACAGCTCCGGGCTTTGCTACCATGGCAACTGGATGCGGGGATTGTACCACTGCGCCAGGCGGGGGCGGAAGATACCATCCAGCCGCACGCTGGGAAGGGTTCCCAGAACTGCAGCCGTTGCCACGCAGAAGTTAGTTGGTTGCTATGCGGAAGTAGGTCAATTTTTTTTCTTTTGAGGCTCTCTTGCGGTCCTATTAGAATTGTTTTTGCCTTTTGGCATATCAACCTAGTGGTATCCTGTCAGCGTTTCTAACATCGCCACTTGGCGCATGCGCCAGTTACGGACCGGCTTCCATAGCTCAGCACGTTGGAACACATATGCGTTCCACCTTGCCCAACCTGCTTCTGGGTTCGGTG
Source organism: Pelobates cultripes (assembly GCA_933207985.1). Taxonomy (NCBI): domain Eukaryota; kingdom Metazoa; phylum Chordata; class Amphibia; order Anura; family Pelobatidae; genus Pelobates; species Pelobates cultripes. The sequence continues at coordinate 93,456,847 of OW240923.1, read as the reverse complement.
ATTTGAGGCGCATGCTGCGGCTAGCGTCTCCGTTTCCTGCTGTATGGACCCTAATTGTGGTATTTATATTTGATTGCGTTTATGCTGTATCTCTCTTTACAATTTGACACACAGTTTGGGACACTGGATGTCGGTACATACATACTAGTATTGATTCTGAAATTGCTTGTACTAGTATATTATGTGTTTGATAATTTATTCTTACATGATACTGTTATTTAATAATTTTTTAAGCAGAGGTATTGATACGAACTGGCGTGAACAGTACTGAATAAGCTTTAGGAAACGTCACAAATTAATACCCAAAATGCCGTTCGAATGAAGCAGCATAAAACAAGAATTTAATTTAAACGAACAGAGAACTGAACTAATATGAATTGTCATGCGATAGTGCCTGGAGATGTAACTGAATGGGGGAATCCCACGAAATGAATTGTATGAAACCAACCTACGATATGCAAGGTGTTTGTGAAAACTAACTTACAGTTAGTAGAATGTATGTTGCCAGTGAGCCTGCTCGTGCGATGGCTGCATTAGTTTTTGTTAATACTCACGAATTGTATGAAAGTCATTTGGAAGGCTGTGTTCTTACAGACAGCCAGGGGGCATTAATGACGTCAGAGCTCTGTGAACCGGAAGCCGTTGCATGAGTAGGCTTACTTCCAAATGCGACGATAGGTAAGCTGGGTTTACTGGGGGTTTAAATAGGAAAATAATCCCTCCCACAATTTCAGGCATATGCCTTCCACATATATGTGTGCCATGTGCGTCCGTGCTCAACCGGCACGACCGCACCAACTCACTTAGCTTACCTGCTCAGCGGCGAGCCAGGAACCGTTCCTCCATGCCACTTGGGGAAATCCATGATGGCGCTGACAATGAGGTCGCGTTCATCCATGGCTCCACCCCCCAAAATTATACGAATGTGCGCGTGACGTCACGATGTCAATGCACGCGCACGTTCTGGGGTCAGAGGTCACCCTCTGACCCCAGTCCAATCAGAGCCTAGAGAGTGATATTTAAATCCCTAATTCATTCCAGTTCCTTGCGCTGTCGTGGTTTCCTGTTCCTGGTTCCCTAGAGTGCATTTATCTTTGTGAATATTACTTCCTGGTATCCTGATCTTGGCTTTTTCCTGGTTATTCCGAATTCTGGTTCCCCTGACTTGGCTTGTTTAAATGGTATCTGAGTATTTCTGGCTTCCTTGACCTCGGCTTTTCCCTTTGACCATTCTTTATCTCTAGCGTATTAGTCCGGCCATTCTAAGGTCCGGTTTACGCTCTGTCCTTTTATTTCCTTTCCTTTTGTATGTATATGTTTACATAGTTTCTGCGTGTTGGACCACACTAGCAGCCATGACAGTATAACAGTACCCCTCATGTATATGTTTTATGGTGTTTTCAAAAGTTACAGAGTCAAATATAAGGCTTGCATTTCAGTTTTTTCACACTGAAATTTGGCAGATTGGTTACGTTGCCTTTGAGACCGTACGGTAGCCCAGGAATGAAAATTACCCCCATGATGGCATACCATTTGCAATAGTACACAACCAAGGGTATTGCAAATGGGGTATGGCCAGTCTTTTTTAGTAGCCACTTGGTCACAAACACTGGCCAAAATTGGCGTTCAAATTTGTTTTTGGCATTTTTCACACACAAACGAATATTAACACTAACTTTGGCCACTGTGTGTTACCAAGTGTCTACTAAAAAAGACTGGACATTCCCCATTTGCAATACCTTGGGTTGTCTACTTTTGCAAATGGTATGCCATCATGGGGGTAATTCTCATTCCTGGGCTACCATACGGTCTCAAAGGCAAAGTGACCAATCTGGCGAATTTCAATGTGAAAAAAATGAAAAATGTAACATGCTGTATTTGACGTGAGACATCGCTGAATTCAAATATGTGTGTTTTATTGCAGTAAAAGCAAACCGTATTATGACATTCACAGTTAGAATGTCACTTAAAACTAAATTTTATTTTTAAATTCTTATTTTCTCCCATTGTTTTACATTTTATTCATATTAAATTGTTTCATACCTAAATATTTGTTACATGAAACCCCTGTTTCCTCTGAATAAAATGATATATAATAAATGTGGGTGCACATAATATGAAAGAGGCGAATTACGCCTATACAGACATAGCGCAAATTTTTTACATTTGCCTCAGTCATTAAGGGGTTAATGCTATAAAACAAAATGTTCAAAAATTAAGTCCCCTGAAATTTTGCAGTTATGTACTCAGTCAGCAATTAAAAGGGTTAATGTAACGAGTAACATTTAGTTTAAGATGAAATTTGCTTGATCTTCCTTGTAAGACAAATTTTAAATCTGGTTATGAATCACCTTCTCTCATTCCTTTTCTATCTGCATTTAACTGGATGGTCAATATTTTTTTTTTGCTATAAAACATTAGCTAGATGCATTAGAATTTTCACCATCTTAGAGTGTGTGTCACTATAGATTGTCATTAAATATGAAAGAAATATGATGTGAATTAAGTGCCATATTTATTTATAGGTCCATAAAACATGCTGTGAAAATCCTGGCACACATAAGGATAGGGAATTAAACTTTCAAGAAAGTTAAAAGCATTTAAAAATAGTGCAGGATAGATTAATAAGTTTTAACTACACATAGGTATTATAAAGGTCTTGTTTAATAACTGTTACGCTTTTTTGTGTGGGTTTTTTTTTCTCGATTTTTATGAAAAGGGAATGAGTCTCCTATTTATATTGGTTTGAGATATATAGATTAACACTCTTGCTCCTTCAGAGTAAGAACTGAGTTGACTTTGATTTTCTTATCAAGTATTATTAAACAGGTAGTCTCAGTGTTGATGAGTTGGATGACTGCAGATGTAACATGTGAGGCACCAGTGCACCTTAAGCAGACAGTCCACTGAAAATGACTGGCCTTTTTCACACAGCATGGCTGTGTGTAAGACTCTAGCTGTTCTTGAATTACTCCTCACTCAGTATCTTTTCAATGGCTCTTCTTCCAGTACCTTTGAATGGTGTATCATGCATTAGAAAAATAGCACACAAGGCTCACTGACACAATAGGTTCTGGATGCTGGGTACAGAAAGATAATTTCCCCAGCCAAAGACATCCAATTATCCAGGAGTATATATCTATATAGTGCTATTGGATCAGTGGGAAGGGATACTACGTGGCTAGATTGAGGGGGAGGATTAGGGTATACGGTTATTATTAATGTGACTGCATCTCAAGAAGGCTTATCGCAGTGCTAATGGAGCTACAGCTCCAGGCCCATGTGCTTGCCCATGGAAGATGACCATTGATTCATGGGTGTCCGCAGGGAGGGGCAAGGGGGGTGGGCACTTGCCCCCCCCCCCTGGATTTTTCAGCTTGTGCTGCTATTTTTCATTTGTGTGATAATAAACTGCAATACTGGTGAATGGAGAAAGGCAGGCATAGAAAGCTACAGCTTATCCCTGCTTCTTTCTCCTTACTGCATCTGCAGGGGAGCAGCACAGAGTGCAGCCAGCAAGCATGGGGGGGGGTGGGGGTGCAACCTACAGATCAGGTAAGTGAGGGATGGGGGGCAGCCTATAGATCAGGTTAGTGAGGCATGGGGGGGCAGCCTATAGATCAGGTTAGTGAGGCATGGGGGGCAGCCTATAGATCAGGTTAGTGAGGCATGGGGTGCAGCCTATAGATCAGGTTACTGATGCATTGGGGGGTAGCCTATAGATCAGGTTAGTGAGGCATTGGGTGCAGCCTATAGATCAGGTTAGTGAGGCATGGAGGGGCAGCCTATATATCAGGTTAGTGAGGCATTGAGGGGCAGCCTATAGATCAGGTTAGTGAGGCATGGGAGGCAGCCTATAGATCAGGTTAGTGAGGCATGTAGGCAGCCTATAGATCAGATTAGTGAGGCATGGGGGGCAGCCTATAGATCAGGTTAGTGAGGCATTGAGGGGCAGCCTATAGATCAGGTTAATGAGGCATGGGGAGGGGGCAGCCTATACATCAGGGAAGTGAGGCATGGGGAGGGGACAGCCTACAGGAAGGTAAAGTAGAAGGAGCAGAAATGAGCAGAAATGTTCTGCAAGGAGCAGGAGGAGGCAGAAAGGATCAGGAGGGATCAGGATGGGTCTGCAAGAAGCAGGAAGGGGCAACAGGAAGGGCAGCAAGGAGCAAGAAGGGATCAGAAACAAAAAGGAGCAGAAGGGCGCAACATAAGCAGAAAGTAGCAGAAAGGTAAAGGAGCAGAAGGAGCCAAGGAGGAGAGAAGACCGTGTCAGAAGAAAAAAAGAAGACTGTGTCAAATGGAGAAGAAAATGAGACTGGAGCAGGAAGTACAAGTGAAGTGATCCCTCCACTACATTCTGGACACCACATCATAAGGCTTTGGTACCTGGGCCTGGCAGGAAACTTTGGACCTTCTCATCTCCCCAGGTAAAAAAACATATCAATGTTAATATATTCACTTTTATTTACTGAGTGTCAGGAAACACTAGGTAGGGCCGCTGCTGATTGGCTGCAACGGTCAGCTGGCACACTAAGCCAATCAGAAGCTCCGCATTCATAAAAACGTTAAAAAAAAAATTATGAATCGTGAACTAGCAATTGGCTTAGAGCCTCAGCTGACCACTCTAGCCAATCAGTGGCACCCATGCCTGACGTCAATCTGCACTTCCTGACACTCCGTTTCAGAAGCCGAATACCACTGAGCGACCTGGAGATCTGGAGCTGAAGGAAACCTTTGAGGTTAAACCATTTGAGAGCGGTTTAACCCCTTAAAGGACAAATAGTGCCCAGGGGCCTCCTGGCATCATAGCATTTTCATTTAGATGAAGTTGTTATGGTGACCAGAATATTCCTTTAATTTGCTTAAAGGAACACTATAGTATCAGGAATACAAACATGTAGTTGTGAAAACGCTATTCACCCTGGCTTTATGTGATGACTATGCCCCTTCCCTTTCATGACACTGTCAAAAAGGGACCAAGCATCCTGCGGACACCTTGCATTGATTATTTTTTTATTTTTTTTTTACTACTTTTTCACATGCTCCTACTTTGTGTTAGAGGGAATTGAGTATAGGGAATTAGGAGGGATGTAGAGGAGCAAAACTTGTATGGACTAGCTGACCATAAATTAGTCAAGGTAAAGCTTAGTTTAAACACTGTGCAAATGCCTTTCTGCTTCAGTCTCTCTAACAGTGTGGCATGTCCCAGGGGCGTACCTAGAGCATTTGGCACCCGGGGCGGATCCTGTGCCAGCACCCCCTCCCAAAAAACCAAAAAAAAAAAACCTGTAAAAAATGTTAAAGGTTTTATTTCTTTTATTTTTACAATTTGTAAACTTTGCAAAACCGCTGTCAGCCCCTCCTACAAAACCCTTGTCCTGCCCTGCCCCTCCTACAAAACCTCTGTCCTGCCCCTTCTACAAATCCTGTACTGCCCCATCTACAAAACCCCGCAACCCCCTTCCACAAATCCCCTGCTTATCCCCCCTTATAAAGACTCCTGTCCCAATACAAAACCCCCACCCCCTTCTACAAAATCCCTGCAGCCCCACACACACATTTACAGGCAGTTACAGAAACAGTCACACACTCAGTTACAGACAGACAGTCACACACTCAGTTACAGACAGACAGTCACACACTCAGTTACAGACAGACAGTCACACACTCAGTTACAGGCAGACAGTCACACACAGTCACAGGCAGACAGTCACACATACACATTTCCTCCGTGCGGCCAGTTTATCAGCTGTTTGCTTGAGTGAGCTGTACTGGCCGCACGGCACCCTAACTACCATGGGACACTGTGCGGCCACAGCTCACACAGCCCCCTCCAGCCAGGGCCGGTACAAGGATTTTTGCCGCCCAAGGCAAAAGTAAAGTTTGCCGCCCCCCATGTGACATCACAATGCCCCAGCCATATGATTTGCCATGTTAACTAACGCCAGTGCTGCAGTGCCGCCGTGTTTACATTAAAAGGCCTGCAGGGACAGGCTATAGACACCAGAACCACTACATTAAGCTGAAGTGGTTCTGGGGACTATAGTGTTTCTTTAATGTGAGGTAAATTAGAGCTTAGTGCCACGAATAATATACTAGATTGCCTACTTACAACCAGATGAGGATGATGATGGGCTCTAGCTGCAGTCTGGCTCCACTGGTCTGGTGCAGAACAGGCTCTCTGGAGGCGGTTTGTAACTGTGGTCACAAAAATCAATGTTCTGGGAGAACGGGAAGCAGCTCCATTTTTTGGGGGTCCTTTACACAGCTCAAGGTCTGGGTCCCAGGGTCCACCTTCATGTTCCACCAATGAGTTTGTTCACAGGGGGTGGAGTGTGTAGGGGATGTCCTGATATGTGTGTAAGGAATGCATTGTGTGAAATTGTGTTTGTATGTGTAAGGGCTGCAAGGTGTGTTTCTGTGTATGTATGGGATGCATTGAATATGTGTAAGGGGTGCATTGAGTGTGTGTAATGAATGCATTGTGTGTTTCTGTGTGTGTAAGGGATGCATTGTGTGTAACGGTTGCATTGCTTGTGTATGTGTGTCTTTCTGTGTGCAAGGGGTGCATTGTGTGTATGTGATGAATGTCAATCTCTCCTCCCGCTCCAATTTCCTTCTCACCCCCCCCTTATTTCTCTTTCTCACCCCACCCCCCTTATTTCTCTTTCTCACCCCACCCCCCCTTATTTCTCTTTCTCACCCCTCTTTCTCACCCCCCTCCTTTCTTTCTCACCCACCCCCTTATTTCTCTTTCTCACCCCCCCTTATTTCTCTCTCACCCCCCTTATTTCTTTCTCACCCCCCCTTATTTCTCTCTCACCCCCCCTTATTTCTCTTTCTCACCCCCCCTTATTTCTCTTTCTCACCCCCCCCTATTTCTTCTTTTCTCACCCCTTATTTCTCTTTTCAGCCCCCCCTTCTTTATTTCTCTTTTTCACACTCTTATTTCTCTTCTTCTCACCCCCCTTATTTCTCTTTTCTCTCTCACCCCCTTATTTCTCTTCTCACTCCACCCTTATTTCTCTACACCCCCCTTATTTCTCTTTTCTCACCCCCCTTATTTCTCTTCTCACACCCCTTATTTCTTCTTGCCATGTATAACTCTCGCAACCAAGTTGGCACCCGGGGCGGACCGCCCCCCCCGCCCCCCCCTTAGTACGCCACTGTCTGGCACTATAACCATTACAGTAGTTTATAGTGTCTATGGTTCTTAGAATGCTTATCTAAAGCCCATTTATCATCACGTTTATTAAATGCCAATAAACTGTCTATAACTGTGATTAACAGTTTACAATGTCTGTGAAAGTTGGCACATGAACACTGCTGCCGTCAGTAATGCTACCACAAATTTGGCTCTCACCATGATTTACTTGTGATGATTCAGATAAAAAAAGAATAGCTACAATAAACAACATTCACTTAGAAAGAGTGTGCCTCACCAGGAAGACACTTATTGTAAGCAAAAGGCTAACTCCCTGTAATCTTGATTAGCAACAAAGGTCTCAATTTTATATTTTCAATTTGCTTTTAAAATAATAAAAAAAAAAAAAACTTTTTAAATGATATTTAAAATAATATAAAATTAAAAAATACTATCAAAAGAAATATATGATCAAATATTAAAATAGTAAAATACATTTCAAAATATTAGTTAATTTAAAAGCTTATCCAAAAATCTAATATATATATATATTTATTTTAAATTATATTAATATATTATTATTTATCTAATCATCAAGGCAAAAATGTTTTGTTCAGCTTTAAAAATTGTTTAAGAGGGACAAGAAATTACAATAATAGAAAATAATAAAAAAAAAAAATAGAAATAAAAAAACACAAGTAAAAGTAAAACCAATAATGCAACAGTTTCCATATTTTTTTTTTCCCTATGAGAAGGAATATTGAGCTCAGGAAACTTTACAGATGTGTTTTATGAAAATGAGACTGGTGGAAAGTATCCCAGATATTTTAAATGTGGTATATTTATAAAATAAAATGAAATTAGGTGAGAAATATTTAACCCTTTTAGTTTTACTGGACCAGCCAAGCTGTGCATTATTTTAAGATTTGATAAAAATAAGCACTTTACTTGCATGCAATTGAATCTACAGTTCCTACGTCTACCTATGGAGCCATTGTTGAAAGTTACCTGGAAACATTTTCGGAGTGATATCATTAATGGGTTCAATTAGTTCTAAAGTTAATACTAGGCAAGACCTCAATCTGGCATGGGGTTAATGATCTAGATCTCCGTTTCTAGAATAACTGCATAAAGAGTTTTATTAGAGTATAGCTCATCAATTAGAGTATAGCTCATTAACCCCTTAAGGACACATGACGGAAATATTTTGTCATGATTTCCTTTTATTCCAGAAGTAGTGTCTTCACCAGTCAATGAATGCACTCGTACCAAGTATATGCCTTGCATTTCTTTATCAGATCCCTATTTGTTTACGTTTGATACTATGTGTGACAGATATTGTCATATTTGCACAGCTATACTAACCCATTGATGGGCAAGGCGTCCAAAACTAACCAGTGTTCTAAGTGCCGAAGGGTCTTTCTTCGATGTCAATAAAAGCTCAGCAAGGCTTTGACACATAATGTTGGTTTGTCAAAGACACATGACATGTATGAACATGGCTGGGATTTTTGTGGATGTGGAATAAACACACTTATTAAATAGTGCTACTGACATTCATTCTTATTGTTTGCAGTGGGAGTACCAGAAACAGAAGACTCTATTTGAGAACCTGTATTTAAAAATAAATAAAAATTATTTATGGTAAGGTAAGTACCTGTAATACTTAAAGGACCACTATAGGCACCCAGAACACTTCAGCTCAATGAAGTGGTCTGGGTGCCTGGTCCATCCAGGATTAACCCTGCAGCTGTAAACATAGCAGTTTCTGTGAAACTGCTATGTTTACATTAGGGTTAATCCAGCCTGATTTTCACAGTGAGAAGACGCTACCGTCCATAGGAAAGCATTGAGAAATGCTTTCCTATGGACTGACTGAATGCGCGCGGCTTTTGCCGCGCATGCGCATTCAGAGGATGACGTCGGAAGAGGGAGGAGAGTCCCCAGTGCTGAGGGAGCGCTGGAGAAAGGTAAGAATTTAACCCCTTTCTCCCCCTTCAGCCCGGCGGGTGGGGGGGGATCTAAAGACCCTATAGAACCAGGAAAACCAGTTTGTTTTCCTGGCACTATAGTGGTCCTTTAATATTTTATGTGGACTAAAAGCTGAGGATTTGGAGGTCAGAGTTCCTGTTCAGAAAAATTGATAATACTCTTTTTGGATCAGAATTGTACTCCATTGACTTCCAACCATTTCTTTACCATGTAGACTTCTTTGCATGCTAATGAAATATTTGCATTTATAAATGTTCCTTTGTGTACTGCTGTATTTCACATATAACCGGTTATCCCAAGAAAGAAAGACTGTCTTATCCAAAATTCTGTTTTACATATTCATATTTAGATTGTGCCCTGACAGTTCTGGGATGTCGTTAATACATAGATCCAAAGGTTAATTTTTACGATATGTTTAGGGGTGTAGGAAATTATCATCTTAATTAAATCAATCCAATTGCTAAATAGATCAGATGGATATATACAACTCATGGCTATTGCAATTTTAACAAAAAGCACACGAAAAACAAACAGACAAGCAATAACTAAACCAGTTTAATATTTTCAGATTTTAAATTTAAGCATGCAGGACTCATTGGTTTGGAACTCTCGTAAATATGAAGGAGAACTGTTAGATCCTCCCCCCAAAAAACAATATAATCTATATCTTTTTCCATAACTAATAGAACCCTTTAACGTATTTTGTTAGGCTGTTGCTCTAACCGCACCTGTATGATGACAATAAAAAAATTACATAATTTAGCTGGTGCATTCATTTGCTATTTAATCTCTCATCCACTTAGAATTCATATTGTGTTTTTGTATTTATTTTCTTGTTTATGTTTTGAGACAAAGGAATTGGCTTCCCCTGTACAAACTTCTTCTCTCTGACTAGCCGAGCACAGGATGTTGTTGCTAGGTAGCAGGGCTGCTTTAATGCAGGGGGCCGTTTTAAATGCGTTGAGATGCCCACGGTTCAATTAAAATGCCAGACTTTGCAAGTCCATTGCTGGAGCAGCTGTGCATGATCCCCCATACATTTCTGGAATTAAAGCGAGTATGTTCATGGCTGGGTGAAGATTCATTTTCAATTTATTCACAACCCTGTTTTGTCAAGCATCTGACTGCTATATGCTCTCATCTGTTGCATTATCACTTTTCTACATACACAAAATATGTATACTGCAGTGTAATTACCATCTTCCAAATAACACTTTTATTATTGTGAAAGTCAAATTCTTTTTTTTTTTTCGTTGATAAATGAATATAACTTTTTCCTTTATTTATGAATCTTATATACAAATGACCTAGGCTTGTGTGTAGGAAATATAGGAAACAGACCTGGATAAGGTTACATTTTAATGCACCTGTTTGACCAGAAGACTTTAACCTCCTTCCTTGTTGCATCTAAAGGGACAGATTATTTATCCATCATATTCACATTTTCAGAAACAAACTATGACCTTCATTTAATGCATATGTTCATGATATTTTGGCAGCCGCTGTATTTTTCATTATACCTTACAAACCTTTCACTAATAGGGTCACAAGGAATCGAGAAGGCAAGCTAAATCTACAGCACCTTTTATAAAATTGTTACGATGAAACAACCTTTCAAGGTGAAGTGGAAAACCAATCAAACTCAATAGATCGTCAGGATAGCACTTAAAAAAAATAGAAAATAGCCAATATCCCTCTAGGCACTGTGAGCAAGGAGTCCATGTCTGGATTGCCCTTTAAACTTAAGGAGAGAAAAACAAGTAGCAAGAGAGGTGAGAACGGACAACAATTAGCCTGCCCTTCGGTAAGTACCCGCTCAGATCTCAAGCTGGTTTTAGCTCATCTTGTGCCATTACAGAGAGAACATATCTGGAGCATATCAGACTGGTACCATCGGTCCGGGCAGTCCAGATCCGAAATTCCAGCAAGCTCACTCTGCACGAGAGATACAGCAACCCCAGATGATCGTTTCAGCCTTGTAAGGTATCATCAGTGAGGTATAGCTAATATTCCTCCAGGCACCGTGAGCAAGGGGTCCACGTCTGGAATTGTCAGGATCATAGTTGATCCAGGACGCAGAATTGTATCACACTTAAAGACTAAGGATAATGTCTAACTGGACCTTAGAATGACCGGACTTAACGTACCAGAGAATAGTCAAAATACTTGCCGAGGTCAGGGACACAGAATGAAAATGACACAGAACGATGAGGAAAGCCAGAAGTCAAGAATACCAGAAATCAGGGAAGTCAAAACAAATCCAAAGTCAAATACAAAAAAAAAAAAAACGATCAGGAACACACTCTCGGATAACCAGCTAGTGGAAACCACGACAGGGCACTGGCAAAAAGCTGTAATTGGTTGTCTCTGACCTCTGACCCCAAAATGTGCGTGCATGTCTATGACGTGAAATTGCACGTATGTTGGTGCCATCTTGAATGTGGGTGAGGTAAGTTTATTCTAAAAATCCTGAACTGCAGTGGCCGGTGTTCCTAAGAACGTCGCACCCGCTGGAGACCGGAACCGAGGGAAACCGGGCAGCTGCCCGCCGCAACCAAGGTAAATTTTAAACCTTTCTGTCGGCATGGCTGCCTAGTTTGTGTGTAGCCACACTGACAGAAGGGCTGAGAGCCGTGACAGGACTGGTCCCACCCGTATGGGAAGTCCAGATCCAAAATGCCAGCAAGTTCCCTCTGCACAAGAGATAAAGCAACCGCAGACAATCATTTCAACCTTGTAAGATATCATCAGTGATACTCCATTTTTTTTTTAAATGTACATTAAAGATTTAACAATTGGCATCTCAATCCAGTTTAGTCCTGGCACAACCAAGGCACACACAATGCATTGGAGAAGAAATAGAAACAGTAATATTATGAAGGTTACTGAATGGAATATTAGAAACAGGATATAGAAGGGTTAAGATATAAGTAGGAAGGTTCTAAATTGCTTGTGCATCAGTCTAAATTAAGATGGCTAAAAAAACAATCATGTGCTAAAGTATGAACTCATTATTTAATGAAGGGATGGTGTTAGCACAGATCAGTTCATATCCTTACTGGGTCTGGAGCTAAGCATAGTTTCAGACATGTTAGCCGTTTTTAGAGTCTAAGAACCAATCAGCAATTAGGAGCCTTGTAGGAAACAAAAGGGAGAAGACCTTGGGGAAAATGGAAGTCAGTAGATGCCAGGACTTCCAAAAGGAACAAGACGATCATGGCATGATACAAGTTTACTTTGTTTCTTTGTAAAACACAGCTTCATTGACAGTGGGCTTTGTTTCTAAATACATGTGTGATTGTTTTACAATAGAGAGTGTGATATTTTTTCTTCCTGTTGGACAATCCCTATAGATGCGGGCAGCACTCATTAAGAACCGTTAGTGCGAGCTCAGATTTTAGATTTCATGCCCTTTTAATTTTTAAGTGTGAAATCTTACAAAACATTGTTTTTCGTTCTCTTCCTTGACTTTGTATGTTTCTTTCTGGACATTGAATGTCTCCATCAGCATGATATCTTATACAAGTTGTGGGGAGGTCTCTGCACCGACTGACAGCTGTGAAGTTGAAGATCATACAGCAATGATTCAATGGGATCCAACGTGAAGTCACTCCAGGGACAGAGGTAAATACAGCGGTGTGAATGACAATATTTCATTTTTCAGACCTCACAAGCACATTTGTTCAATATACTTCTAGTTAAAGTCATTTAACCTATTTTATAACCCATGTTTCAAGCAACCTCATTGAATCAGCATAAGGAGCTATGCTACTCATGATCCATGTGATTAATCTTCCTTTTTAACTATATTTAGTTTATGGACTAACCTTATGTTGTCACATGAGATTGGATTATGACTGCATCTCAATCTTCAGGCCTCCTAACACCTATTCCAGTTTCAGAACAAACAAGCTCCTGTAATTCAATCAACAAACACATACTGTATTTGTGTAGTTTATAGTGTCTAAACTGACTTGAGTCCTTCAAGACCAGCTTTTTGAAAGATTGGCCTTTGATTGATCTGGAGAGGACAATCTAAAGATTAACATTAAAGTCACGTGTCAGTTATATTCCAAGCTGAGGGGGTAAGCTGCTTTTGGGTCCAAGTGACAGGATTTGCTCCCTTTTAATTACAGATATTTGTCAATCAAGTCTTTCTGACATATTTTTAGCGAAAATATTACTGCATAAAACAATATAAATGTATAATACAATACTGGAAAATACAAGAAGCAACAAAGGGATTATGTGAGAGTGAGACTGTATGATATCACAGGACAGCATGAAATGTCAAGGAAACATAACAAATATATGATGTATACTGACTCCAGCAGTTTATAGACACCCCTTAAAAAAGAAAAAAAAAACATAAAAGATTAAGACTTAAAGCACCCCTAACATTTAGATAAAAAAAAAAAAAAAGATCAGACCTCCAGTGTGATGTTTGCTGTGCATTAGAATATGGCAAACTCTGCTTTTAAAGCTTTTAATTGATATTTTCTCATATTAATCACAATGGAGGTCTGATCCTTTCTGCCGACCTTTTGGGGGTGATTTCTATTTCTATTTTTCATGTTATGTCTTTTTCACTGGGTGTCTATAAACGTCAGGAGTGGGTATTTGTTGTGTGTTAAGGTTCGAAGAATGCTACGTGTCACCCTGTTCTGTGACGTGTTCCTTGTATCTTTCTGGGTCATTTAAACTCTGCCTAGTCACCTACACATTGTCTTAAGAAAAAGTCTGCAATAGAACTGAAATGTTGACCTGTATTTTCTATGTATATAAAGTGTGACCAGATATTTGTTTGGTATTAACAAGTCCACTGAGTGCTCTGCTTCAGAGGTTCTAGATGGTGATCAAAGATTGCGGCACCACAGCAAGTAAATAGTGGAGGCGTTAAATGTATTGCATCTAAAGTATATATACATATGTGGGTATGGAAATTTAGACAGACAAGCAAGTAGTGGCCAACCAATCTGACTTTGTGGTTGTAAACAAGGAACATAACCCTGAAGTGGTGGTGATGGATGTGGCAATACTCGGTGACCACAACATCAGGAAGAAGGAACATGAGAAGGTGGACAAATACCAAGGGCTGAAAGAAGAGCTAGAAAGGATGTGGAAAGTGAAGGCTGTGTCTCCCAAGTTGGGAAGTGGTTTAATAAGCTTCCAGGTAAGATATCTGAGATCGCTGTCCAGAAGAGTGCAGTTCTAGGAACAGCTAAGATACTGCGCAGAACCTTCAGACTTCCAGACCTCTGGTAGAGGACCAGAGAATGAGGAATACACAAAAAAAATATACATACCAAATGTAACAGGGAAAATATATTTTTTTAATATATATAGATATGTCTATTAGCAGAGAAGTGATACTCATTACTTCAGTTAGTCATTGTATCTCACTTTAACTTGCACTGTGGAGCACACATCCTAAGTTGCTAACAGAGGTGTTAGTGCAGCACATCTTCCCATCGCTACAAAACCACATTGCCATAGCAACAGAATATTGTGGAGCTTGCTCATTGATAAGCCGTCCTTGGAGGGCAGCTTGTTTGGAACGCTTCAATGCATTCACTTGAATTGAAAGACAAAGGTTTGTACAGTATTTTTTTTACCTAGTCTCTTATTGACCTTTAACAATGATAAAAGACAGGTATATAGTGAGATTTTGGTATTTAATTATTAATTAGACTATGTCTATATGGTCTGAATTGTGTTACACATTTTTTTTTTCTCAATTTCAGAGCATTTTCTTTTCTTTGCGTCGTCCTAATTAGCGTGGCAGATCTCAAAGGTCATCTTTGAAAACATGTTTTTTTTTTTCATCTCTCATCTATGATCTGTCCAAGATCTGTCTCAATTCATTCTGAGTTCTGTTGTTTTTCGGTAAATATGCAACAATAAGCAACGGTACAAAGAAGCAACAATTCATCACAGCAAATAATCAATATTAAAGAAAAAAGCAGTGTTCATTTTAAAGGAGTCCGTAATCAACAGACTGCATCAGAAGATCATCTCAGCACCTTTTATAAGTGGGATTAATTGACCAGAATAGCAAAAGGAGTAACAACACCTCTGCTCTACATGGGGCAGTAAAGAACCTTCTTACGAATCTGTTTATCTTAAATCCGTTTCCAATATAGTATTGCTTTAACTGCACTCGCTCTTTAAAAACCCGCCATTGTAAAGTAAATTTGACAATTTCTTGACTTTTTCTTTTTGGACTACCATAAAGACATTATTGCAGTCTGTAGGTAGATTTAATGAATAAAGACAGAATCTTATTAGAAAGCAACACACTATGAAAAACGATAGCTTAATAAGAGCCCAAACCATCAAGAAACATAACCTATTTATCAAACAGAAAATAGACGTCTCAGACAATATATAGCATTAGCAATGAAGGAGTCAACGAGGGCTTTCGTTTTCCCAGTTTTAATCATTTTGTAACATTATGCCCATAAGCAATGGCAAAATAAAGATTACAGTCTGAGAAATACCGTCATGGGAAGTAATTGCAATGTAATATTTTAGCACCTGAGGTTGTGGGTCTTGCCCTAGGTCACGCTGAGCTGTCACTCATCCAAGCTTGAAGAATGCTAGAAGTGAACCCAAATAAACACTTTCTATGCACACGTAAAAAGTGAGGGTTACGAAAAAATAAAATACGATAAATATGATAAATTTGATAAATATCACTATTATAATATAAAAAGCTGTCAACATACTGATGCACACAATAAGCGTGTTTTATAACTCCCCAAGGCAATCAGCAAAGATTATAGAAATAAAAAAAAAGAATAGAAAGTAAAAAAAAAAGAACGAAAGAAAATAAAACAATACTGTATTGATTTTTTTATCTTTCAATTACACAGGACTGCAAAGTTGAGCAGCCAACATGAAGTGAATTTTTCAGATTATATATATTAATAAATCAAATATTCCTTTCTTTGGAGGGATTAATGAACCAATAAATGACGAGTAATAATAACTGTGATAATTGCTGATAGATCATTTAAACATAAAGTAACGTAGTAGCAAAGTCAGTTTCATGACCCTGCCAATGAGATCTACGGCGTTATTCACTAGACACTGCATTGCAGTGAATTGATATCCAACTTGCTTAGGAAACAAGTGAATTCTCCAAAACAACTCGGCTATTTTTTGTTTTTGTTATGCAATTCAGTTTTCAAATAACTGGAAATCATTCTTAGTGTTTAACCCTAGGAGTGTGATACCCAGAAACCTAAGCTACCACAACTAACATATTCCCTTAAATAACCTAATTTCTATAAACAGTGATGTTGCAGAGTCACTTCACCCATTTCATATAATAAGAAAAAAAAGAAAAGAGTAACTTGCGCACTATCCTAAATTCCTATGCACATTTAAATAACTGGAGGTCCAATGGCCACTTAAGTGTAAGCTCACCTGCCACGTCACGGAAAGCCTCTAAGGTAAGTGCTACGCTAACAAATCACCTTGCGCCTTTCAGATTCACGGAAAAAAAATATCTTATGAGACAGAAAGGAGTATTTTTCCAAACCCCTACACACTTATTAAAGGGACACTATAGTCACAAAAACAACTTTAGATTAATGAAGCAGTTTTGGAGTATGGAACATGCCCCTCCAGCCTCACTGCTCAGTTCTCTGCAATTTAGGAGTAAAATCACTTTGTTTATGAACCCTAGTCACACCTCCCTGCATGTGACTTGCACAGCCTTCCTAAACACTTCCTGTAAAGAGTCATCTAAAGTTTGTCCTTCCTTTATTGCAAGTTCTTTTTAATTTAGATTGTCTTATCCCCTGCTATGTTAATAGCTTGCTAGACCCTGCAAGAGCCTGCTGTATGTGATTAAAGTTAAATTTACAGAGAAATAGATACAATTGTTTAAGGTAAATTACATCTGATTGAAAGTGAAACCAGTTTTTGTTCATGCAGACTGTGTCAATCATAACCAGGGGAGGTGTGACAAGGGCTGCATAAACAGAAACAGTGATTTAACTCCTAAATGGCAGTGAATTGAGCAGTAAAACCTGAGAGACATGATCTATACTCTAAAACTGCTTCATTAAGCTAAAGTTGTTTAGGTGACTATAGTGTTCCTTAAACCCTTAACAGGGAACACATGGGATAGGTGGCAGCACTGTAACATAGCTGTGTAATACAAAAGCAAATACAAACATACAAAAATAAGTCCTGCGCTCAAACTCTCACTACTCCTGGGCAGCAGCAATGACTAAAGTATCAGCCCCGATACATACAATGATACAATGATACATATAATACACACTATCCCAAATCCCTATGCATATTTAAGTAACTGGAGGGTTTTAGTATCACTCCAGTGGCCACTTAAGTGTAAATCGCGTTTGCCTTGATGCGGCAGATTAGCTTACACTCGAGTGACCGGAGTGATACCAAAAACCTCCAGTTATTTAAATTGTGCATAGGGATTTGGGATAGTGCACAAGTAAATCTTTTCTTTGTTTTTTTTAACCAAAGTGCAGGACTTGTTTTTTTATACACTTCATTCATTTGTTGAGGTCCCTATCTTCCCTAACAGCCACTATAAAAATCTCCTGGCTTCCAAATGCTTCTTGAACCCTTTAGTCTACAGTTCATGAGTTGAAGGTAAGGGTAGAAGACTCTTGTTAAGCCCTTACCTGGCATTGCTCACTTCCACATCACTGCACACGGGGTGAACAAAGAGAGGAGGTCACCTGCCAGACCTGCCTGATTTAATTGGGGTCTTGAGGGAACCCAGATTTGTTATTTATTTTTAAATAATTTATTTATTTATTTTTAAATAAAGGAAGCAATCAGTGTAAGTAATGTGATTGTATTTATCTAACTCTAAGATGAATTGTTGAAACAAGTTGATAACTAGCTCTTATTGTCTCCTAATATTCTTTATGGGAGATGTTAAACGTGTCATCAGGTGAAAGTTACCAGTCTATATTGGTTAGAGTTTATCTAAGTGAACAAGTAGTGTTAACACTATTTTTGCAAGCAGCGTCTTGCCAGTCAAACTTACTGACAGCATTGCAAAAGAGCCCCAAATGTACACCGAAGAGCTTAAAATAGAAAGTGAATAATTGTGTTTCCTAAACAAGGTAAACAACACCAGTACATGAAAGGGAAACGGTTAAAATACATTAAAATATCTTGTCAGGATGCCATCCATCTATTTAAGCAGACATCCTTTGCCATTCTGCCTGTTAATTTGACAGACCCATGTCACATTAAATAGAACAAACACGTTTCACCCAAGCAGTCATCCGGAACCGACAAGACAGTTTCTTTAACAAATGGATATCGATTGAATCATTCACCCCTCCAGACTGCCACTCAGCTAGAAAAGGCAAGGAGTTCCCTGCTCTCTGAAAAAAAACACACTATCACAAAGGTTTGGGCCAAACTAAAGGTAAGATCCCACCTACCCTATAACAGACATAACAGTACCATTGTTACTCACATAATAGGAGACACACAGTACAATTATAGATACATTATTACACACATAAAAGACATATACAGTATAGTTATGGCTACAACATTATACACATAATATACATATACAGTACAATTATTGATACATTGTTACACATATAATAGACATATACAGTAAATTATAGATACATTGTTACACATATAATAGACATATACCATACAATTATAGATACATTGTTACACATATAATACAGATATTCAGTACAATTATCAATACTTTGTTACACATATAATAGAAATACAATGTACAATTATTAGTGATGTCCCGAACGGTTCGCCGAACTGTTCGCCACGGTTCGCCACGGTTCACCACGAACATTTTGCTACGGACTCCAGTCAGCAGACACATTCCAGCCAATCAGCAGCAGACCCTCCCTCCCAGATCCTCCCACCTCCTGGACAGCATCCATTTTGAAGCTGCATTCTTAGTGAGCTGTCCAGGAGGTGGAAGGGTCTGGGAGGGTGGGTTAACACTATTTTTGCAAGCAGCATCTTGCCAGTCAACCAAAAGTGCAGGACTTGTTTTTTGCTGGAATGTGTCTGCTGACTGGAGTCTGCGGCAAACCGTTCGTGGCGAACCGTGGCGAACCGTTCGCGAACCGTTCGGGACATCACTAACAATTATAGATACATTATTACACATATAATAGAGATATACAGTACAATTATCGATACTTTGTTACACATAACTGATAAATTAATTGCTGTTTCATTAAAGAATGATTAATTGTCTTTCTCTTTTACTGAGCAGACACTAGTCACGTGACTACATGTAGTTACTCTGATAGGTAGGATTGTAGCCTAGGCAGTAAATATTTTAGAAATAGGTTTTTTTTCCCACAAAACACTTAATGAAATGATTTAGTTGGATTGCAACAGATTTTTGTAAATAGTGTTTTATTTATTTTTCCAAGGCTATTCTTGACTCCTGACAGGAGAGCTGTGAGTGGTTATGGTGGGAGGCCTGGTAAATATGTTTGTCACAAGGAAGCCATGACAGTATTGAGGTTAATGCGTATAAAGTATCCTCTGTCTGCATGGACCAATCATTCAGGTGACACCCTGTGCCAAGATTTGGGATTAACCCCCTGAGTGCCACCGTGTCTGCAACTCCTGAGACCTGATTCTAAAGCCCAGTTTTCATGCAGTAAATCAGTTTGAACAAATCCATTTTAACACAATAAATCTTTCACATATAGTTGTCTGTATTTGTCAGGTTATAAACGGTGGGTGATGACGGTATCACAGATACAGACTGGAATGAACAATTCATGAAGGCATGAGACAGGCTGGAACCCGGTTTATTCAATGAATTCTTAATCGGAGGAAAAGTGCTCCCTCGGGAAATCGAAAAAAAGCCCAGGCTACCTTATGGTGTTGCTATGGGGACAGACTAAAAACTAGATTAAAAAGAAGTGTTTGATTTTAAAACCAAAAATACATGAACCCAGACCGATCAATCTGGAATAGGATTTAACCCATTAAAGATCAATGACCTGCCAGTATGTCAGCTTGTGATAGGATATACCTTGTTGTCTTATCTCAGAATATCTGTAGACTCCTTCCTCTGATCTAGAGAACATGTGTTTATAAAATAAACTTAGATTCATTAATAATCAATAAAGGATTGACACAATCCTTGCTTCTTGTGATCAGTTATAACTTTGTTTCTTTCTTCGAGCAGTGATTTCTGAATTTTGGATTTTTTATGACAAGCTAAAGCTGTGTCTGATCTTCTGGCCAGCAGGATGGATTCATTAGCCAGTGCCTCCTGAAAACCAACCTGTCTGTCAGCATCCAACCTCAGAAACCATCAGGGCATTAACCAAATTCTACTTTCTATTTCATCTCTTCTCTTATTCAGTTGATTGACAGTTTAATTCATACTTTCTTTGTCTTTTTGTTTTAAAATACATATTTAAACTATGAATTAAGCTCTGATCCAGGCCGTGATTACTTGTGTATATTTTATTTATATAGTACAGAGGGAGGTACAGTAAGAGCAGTAGGTATACAGTGTATGTATATTTTATTTATATATCACTAACAGGTGTATTCAGCACTTTAAGGTTACATT
The DNA here is from genome assembly GCA_933207985.1 of Pelobates cultripes. Classification (NCBI taxonomy): domain Eukaryota; kingdom Metazoa; phylum Chordata; class Amphibia; order Anura; family Pelobatidae; genus Pelobates; species Pelobates cultripes. The sequence goes on along the minus strand of OW240923.1, from coordinate 93,436,115 downwards.
ACAGTAGAGGGAGGTACAGTGCAGTAGGTATACAGTGTATGTATATTTTATTTATATAGTGCTAACAGGTGTACTCAGCAATTTACAGGTTACATTACAGTAGAGGGAGGTACAGTGCAGTAGGTATACAGTGTATGTATATTTTATTTATATAGTGCTAACAGGTGTACTCAGCAATTTACAGGTTACATTACAGTAGAGGGAGGTACAGTGCAGTAGGTATACAGTGTATATATATTTTATTTATATAGCACTAACAGGTGTATTCAGCACTTTAAGGTTACATTACAGTAGAGGGAGGTACATTAAGTGCAGTAGGTATACAGTGTATGCATATTTTATTTATATAGCACTAACAGGTGTATTCAGCACTTTAAGGTTACATTACAGTAGAGGGAGGTACATTAAGTGCAGTAGGTATACAGTGTATGTATATTTTATTTATATAGCGCTAACAGGTGTACTCAGCAATTTACAGGTTACATTACAGTAGAGGGAGGTACACTAAGTGCAGTAGGTATACAGTGTATGAATAATTTATTTATATAGCTCTAATAGGCATTCTTAGCGCTTTACAGGTTACATTAGAGTACAGAAATATACCATTACTAAACAGACATTACGATAGGGTGCATAATATATGTGGAGATGTGATAGAAACATTTAAATACAAAAAGGGAATCAACACAGTAAAGGAGGAGACTATATTTAAAAGAAGAAAAACAACCACAACAAGAAGAAAAAAGCTTAAATTAGAGGGACAACGGTTTAAAAATATCATTAAGTATTAATTTACTGAGAGGGTAGTGCAGTGGTGTATTTTGGATTTGTGCTGCCCTAGGCATGACTAAATTTGGGCACCCCCAAAATCTAAATTTGCCCCCCCAATTCGTGTCAAGGCCATTTTTATGACTGACAGACACATGCCCTCATTGAAACATGCACTGATATACACTCACTGACAGATACACAGTCATTGGCACACACATACAGTCATTGGCACACACTGTTTAACCAACACACACTTTCACTGACAGACATACACTAACACACCCACTCACTGACAGGCACACACTCTCAGATACACATAAAATGACATATACACACTGACACACACTCACAGGCACATTCATTCTCACTCACAGACACACACTGACAACTACACTCCCTCACTCACAGTAAGGTGGACAGCCCCAGAACATGAGACAAACAATGCATTTGTCTGGGAGCTTGGGGTGGCATTTTTTGACGCCCCCCCAGAAAGTGCCGCCCTAGGCAAATGCCTTGTTTGCCTTGTGGTAAATACATCCCTGGGGTAGTGGATGCATGGAATAGCCTTCCAGATGAAGTGGTAGAGGTTAACCAGGCTATCTATAAGATAAGGCCAGGAACTAATGAAAGTATTTAGAAAATTGGGCAGACTAGATGGGCCGAATGGTTCTTCTCTGCCGTCACACTCTATGTTTCTATGTTTCCCTGCAGTGCAAAAGTTGCAACCGGTGAAGAAATGTGAACTATCCAGAAATAAGTTAAAGAAGTATGAAGTAATGGTGTCATGCTCACTTACATTTCTGGCCGTGTTCCTGCTTCCAGTCTCCACTCCAGCGGTTCCAACGGCGGCAGCTGTAGCTCCGCCCTCTTTTATGATGCGGCTTGCGTGCCGAAGTCATGACGCCGATGACGTCACGGCTCGCCACAACATCCGAATTCGAACATTTTGGGGGCGTGGCTTTTTTGTTAGTTCCCAATAGTGCTTTACATCTGGTTGTTCTATTTGGTATTTTGACTTTGGCAATCCTGACTACTCTCCATTCTCCTATTTTGACTCGGCTCACGTACCTCGACTATCCCAATATCTGGTTTCCTGACTCAGCTTGTATACCTTGTTTTTGTGATTTCTGGCTCCCTCGACCCTGGCTTGTTCTTGACTATTCTCTAGCTGTCTAACGTAGAGTCCGGCCACTCTAAGGTCTGTTTTACATTTTTCTATTACATCCTGCGTGTTGGGTCTCATTGGAGTCCTGACAAATGGTAATATAGTATACAGAGTGTGCACAGGTCTGAAACTCCCAGCTAATGCACATCGGTGTATGTAAAATGTAAATCTACAGATAGATTGTATGATGTATAATGACAATTATATCGTATTAAGAGATGGTGGCTATAGAGCTTAGAATGTTGATATTACATACAAATATACATTTATAAGACAGCAGAAGTGGATCTTAATGTTAAGATAACGGGGATCTAACAAGCTTTGCTCAATAAATCTCTTTATAATCACTGTCTATGTTATGGGATTCCATAGTCGGTCTGGACCCTTCTTGTGTATACATTATCGAGACCTGATCTATAAATCTGCTGCTATTGGGAATTATGTAACTCCTCATTATTGGAAGGATTTAACGTGGGAAATACCTTTAATCAAATTACCCATCATTGCATCACTGTGGCGGTTCTTCTAATGTTATGTCTTATAATATGTGTTCATTTATAGCTGGAATCCCGCCATGTCTGATCTATTCCAAGAAGCCGTGATAGAGAATAATTACATTTCTCTTGTGTTCCCCTTTCTACAATAACAGTGCTCTCTCCACTGGGCTTCGAAAATGAACATTCAGTTATTCACTAAAATGAGAATTCAAAGTGAATTGCAAGTTTAAAGGACCACTATAGGCACCCAGACCACTTCAGCTTAATGAAGTGGCCTGGGTGCCAGGTCCATCTAGGATTACCCTTTCTGCTGTAAACATAGCTGAGAATGTTTACAAATGGGTTAATCCAGCCTCTAGTGGCTGTCTCATTGACAGCTGCTAGTGGCGCTTCCGCGCTTCTCACTGTGATTTTCACAGTGAGAAGACGCCAGCGTCCATAGGAAAGCATTTAGAATGCTTTCCTATGGACTGACTGAATGCGCGTGCGGCTCTTGGGAAAGGAGGAGGAGAGTCCCCAGTGACAAGGGAGCCCGGCCTAGAACCCGGCGGGAAGGGGGCCATGAGGGTGAGGGGGTTCCAAAGACCCTATAGAGCAGTGATGACAAACCTTTTTGAGCCTGAGTGCCCAAACCGCAATACATGCCAACTTTATTTTCCTTAAAGTGCCAACACGGCAATTAAACCTCAATACTGAGGTTTAAGTTTAGAAAAAACAACTCGTACTGTTGTCCGAACTAATTAACAACTTTTGTTTTAAAAGAACACAACAACAGAGAGTTCATTGATACAAATTTTAAATAATGATATAAATAGATAAAATGAAGCTTATATTTTTTATTAATATCTCCAACAAATGCAATACATACACACACAGACTGCTGAATACATACACACAGTCTGCTGAATACACACACACACAAGACTGCTGAATACAGAGACTGATGAATACACACACACAGTCTGCTGAATACACATACAGACAGACTGCTGAGTACACACACACAGACTGCTGAGTACACACACACAGACTGCTGAATACACACACACAGACTGCTGAACACACACAGTCCGCTGAATACACACACTGCTGAGTACAAACACACACAGACTGCTGAATACACACATACACGCACACACACAGACTGCTGAATACACGCACACACACACACAGGCTGCTGAATACACGCACACACACAGACTGCTGAATACACACACATACTGCATTGAGGAGAGTAGTGTATGCGTTTGTGTGTGGGGTGCTGTGTGTGTGAGGGTTGCTGTGTGTGTCTGAGGGTTGCTGTGTGTGTGTGAGGGGTGCTGTGTGTGTGTATGATGGGTGCTGTATGTGTGTGAGGGGTGCTGTGTGTGTGTGTGAGGGATGCTGTGTGTGTGTGTGTGTGTGTGAGAATACTGTGTGTGTGTGTGAGGATACTGTGTGTGTGTGTGTGTGAGGTGATGTGTGTGTGTATGAGAGGTACTGTGTGTGTGTGTGTGTGTGTGAGGGTACTGTGTGTGTGTGTGAGAGTGCGTGTGTGTTTGAGTGCTGTGTTTGTGTATACGTGAGGGTGCACAATGTGTGTTTGTGTAGCCCGGGTGCTGTGTGTGTGTATGAGGGGTGCTGTGTGTGAGAGAGGGGTGCTGTGCTGTGTGGGGGTAGGAGTGCTGGGTGGGGGCAAGGGTGCTGTGCTGTGGGGGTAGGGGTGCTCTGTGTGTTGTGGGGGTGCTGTGTGGGGGGGTTGCTGTGTGGTGGGGTTGGGGTGCTGTGTGTGGGCGGTAGGGCTGCTGTGTGTGTGAGGGTAGTGGTGGGGAGGGATGCTGGATGTAGGGGAGGGGAGGGAAGCTGGGTGTGGAGGAGGGTGCTGTGTGGGGGAGTACAGGGGAACTGCGTGTGGAGGGGTAGGGGTACTGTGTGTGGGGGTGGTAGGGGTACTCTGTGTGGGGGGTAGGGGTGCTGTGTGTGTGGGGCTGGGGTAAAGGTGTTTAAAAAAAAAAGTATGCTAAATCAGTCTCCCCCTCCTCCCTTCTTCTTACCTTTAATGAAGGAGGGGGGGGACACACAACCATCCCTGGTGATCCGATGGTGGCAAGCACTGCTTCCGTGTCGGGAGGCAGGGGGAGGGATCTGTGAAGCAGCTCCCCTGTCCTCCCGCGCGATGCTGTGGGGAGCGTTGCCATGGTAACCCTCAGCAATGCTCCACAAAGCTTGCTCGCGGGAGGACAAGGGAGCTGCTTCACAGACCCCTCCCCCTGCCTCCCGACACGGAAGCAGAGTAGGCTCCTGCCGTTTTGGGCAGACAGGTGCCTACTCTGCATTGATGGCAAACCTATGGCCACATGCCCACAGAAAGGGCCCGGCGTGCCACCTATGGCACCTGTGCCATAGGTTCGCCATTACTGTGCTAGACTGATAAATAAAGGTCTGCCAGACAATTCTATTCCTGTGCAATTAAAATATAACCAATACTTGAGGTAAATTCAAAGGGTACTTCAAAGCCTCTTTAACTGAAAAAAATAATTTCCTATGCAGCAAATATACCACTTCAACAAAAAATAGAATTTCCTGTGCCTGAATTATTAAATAAATAAGCTGAATCATTCTTTGAGCACTCGGTTAGTTTTATTAGCGGAAAGGGTCGGGAAAGGGGTCATATTGAATAAAAACATATGATTTTGGTGGTGGACGAGGGAATGTATAATGGCAC